>VYXD01007788.1:211470-280816 GCA_013397195.1 Hylia prasina
TTTCAATGAGGCAAGTCAAAAAGTTGGGCTGTGCCTTTCACACACGCAATCCATCCTTCTTCCAGAGGACCTGCAAATATCTGCATGAGCAGGAGCCAAGACTGGTGCTGCAGAGCCAGTGGTGGAGCATGAGCCAGACCGGGGACAACCTGGAGAACTACCCAGGGGTTGCCTTCAGTTTCTGCACATGGCTGGAAATGTTGGGTGATGCTGCAGAAAAACTGGAGTAGGATAGCACAACACTACAGTGGAAACAAAATTGGGGTTTTTTTTGCTTTCATCTTGAAGTGTCTAACAAGGAAGAACAGAGGTGCATTCATCCTCCTCAGCACCAGTAATAAATTCCAGTTTGAACTTCTGCTGAAGGTTATTTTGCCAGAAAAACAATGGGCTCGCCTTGTTTGGTTTGGGGTTTAAGTCAATATGGTCTGCAAACAGTACAGCAAAGAAATTAAATGGTTCTAAAGGAAAAGGAAAGCTCTGCTACACTGCTTTAAAAAGCCAACAGCATTCAAGGCTCTCAACTCCTTCTCACAGTTCCTTGAGATGTCTGTGAAATAACAGGGCACAAGGGCTGAGGCTGACAGATCAGATCCACCTCGAAGTATTATTAAACTCCAAAGAGCTGCCTCAACACAGACATTTTCTAAATGAGTACAACCGTTCCACTGATGTAGGGTATCAGATCATACAGAAAGCGTTACACACTTCAAAGGGAAGAGCCTTTCATGTTTCCTCTTATTATCATAATAATAATTATTGCTTTTCTCCTAAGACGTTTGGAAGCTACAGATATCTGTGAAATTTCAGACCTGCCTGCTAATACAGAGGTGCTCTACACCAGAGAGGCAAAGGCAGAGAAAGAGGTCCTGGAGAAACCACCTGCTTTTGAGGGCTCTTCAAAGATTTATCATCTCTGCTGGTTTCTTCCCTGCGTTAAAACCTCAATGCTACTACACCTGTAGTACAAATGTATAACACATTTCAGTTTTAAAGGTGGAAATGAAAACTGATGCGGAATTGCTTTTAAAACTGTTCTCCAACTGACTTAACTGAAGTCACCGTGGTTTTTAACAAGAACAACAACAAAAAAAAATGAACCCAAACAAAAGCAACAAAAAGGCTGATAGGCTAGGAAAGGTATTTCCAAATCGAGCACCACTAAAGTATGTTCAGGACACTCACATTAATGTTTCCTCTTTTTCAAAATGCATAACCAAGTGTAATATTCAAGCACTTCTATGATCACTGTGAAGAAGCTGGTGAAGTCTAATTTGCCAAAGTAAAATTGAAAAAGAAATGTAGTAAAACATTGACAGAAACAGGCACAAACAGAATTACAACTGCTGGAACATTTAATAATGAAGGAAAGTAACAGGTTGAAAACAGTACAGAATTTAGAAAAAGCAATTAAATCCTAAATATTACACACTCTTTACGTACCTTGGGATGTTTTACAATTTCTGTTTAACAATATCAACACTAACTGCACTCAAGATAAAGGTTCATTATCTGAGTTCTATAGTCAGGCACATCTATTCTGTACCTGCATTGTGACACATTCCCATGCCTGTTTCCATATGCAAAAACTTAAAAAAAACAAGACTGTACAATATTTTCACATAAACTAATCTCTCCACCTGGTAAAAATATTAATTCAAGTGCTAAAAAACCCTTGGAACTCCTTATGTCTAAAGCACTAAAAAGTTTAGAAACTTAAAAATGTTCACATAACCATAAAAGTTTTCCTAAAACCTCTCAGCTTCTTACTTTACTCAAAGCAGTTCACATTCACCCTTGCCTGTTTCTTTATTAAAAAAAAAAAAAAAGGCCAAACAAATGCCATTAAGGGAGCACCTTCCAGGTAGGACTTTTCCCATGACAACATCAAATATTCAGAGCACTGACATTCATTTTGTTACACTGATGGTGCAAAATCAATCTGAAGTAGCAGAAGGTGCTGGACACCCTGAGCAGGTGAGTGTTTGGAAAACTTACCCAAAAACTCCCAGAAACACGTCACTCCAGGATAAAAGGGTGTTTCTGCACAAACACCAATGGGTTTGGGTTCTCTGAACAAAATTTCTGTATGGTAAAATGTCACTGGCAAGGGACATAAATCATACATATGATTCTGGCTTTAGAACCTTTCCATGGAGTTAGGCCCCCTGCAAGATAATGAATTCTGACTAACTGGGATGAATGGTACTTTTATGCACTTCAGTCACACACTCTGCAAGTAGTAAGGTGAAATGATTGTGATTCAGGTCCAAGAGTGGAGCTGTCACCTGCACGCTGCCCTGTGTCACTGCAAGTGGCCCCACAGGTCACTCCTGCTCCAGCCACCCAAAACAAAGCTGTGCATGTGACTGAATAATATGTGCAGAGATAAGAAATTAAAATAATTTAGCTGAGTCAGCCCTGAAAGCACAACTGTTGTCACTCCCCTCCCTCATTTATTGACAGGATCTGCAAAAGAAGGAATAAAAAAGAAAATTTACAAGAAATTCTGAAAAACCGAAGACTGATATTGCAAAGCTTCCCACGGGAGAGGAAATCAAAATAGTTTTTGAGATAAATGACAATCAAGGCTTGGTTTCTAAGATTCACCAGTAGCTTCTGGACCCTCCTGGCTTTTCAAAAGGATGAAGAAGGGCAGGCTGAAAGCAGAGGAGGCTCAGGCTTTGGGAGGTGCTGTTGGGAACCAAGGAGCCTGTCCTGACACCTCCAACCAAAGCTCCCAGGCTGGGATCACAGCAATGTCCTGCAGGCTCTGTGTGCCACTGCCAAGCCAAGCTGAGCCAGCAGCAGACAAGCAGCTTCCAGAGGTCTTGCTTCATTACTGTTTCAAAAGGACACGTTCCCACAAACACTTGGGACTACAATGAATTTGAATTTTTCAGCCAAAAATGTTCTGTCACAAGTCTCCACCATTCCTGCCACCAAATTAAAAACCATTAAAGGAATGAATTCGTTGTGCAACTCTGGCCAGCTGGATTCTTCCTCTGCGACAATTGCAGAATTCTTACATGACCTGGAGCCAACAGCATTTCTCACTGATGCTCACGGATCACATGCTGTGCATTTCGTGTACCAACCTGAAGCTGCCAGATGAACCTCCCAGCTACAACTGCAAGGTGGGTGTTGGAGTCCAGACCAGAAAAAGTTCTGTCAACGCACAAAAACTTCTCAAAGGGCTGACAGCGCTGCAAGTTAATGCTCTTGACAAGGTGATGCTGTTCTGCATTCTGAGTAATAAAAACACTAGATTCTCATTCTTAGCTACCTCATGATTAAAAGATTAAGAGAAGTGTACTGTCACTGACCTACTGACGTCTCAGCACACAAGCCCTGGTTCCCTGGCTTTGATGTTGCACGACACCCACACAACAGAGCCACGTCAAAATAGGTTCTTTCTAAAATAAAAACTGCAAACTCCGATTCTTTAGCAGGGTCTGGGGAGGGTAAGCGTTGCTGCAAATTCCAATAATTAGCCCTTGCTGCTGAAAGAAACAAAGTCATTTCAGAAACAAACGGATTACTTTCGCTAACACCATTGATTAGGGTTTTGCAGGAGCAATCAATGCAGGTAGGGCTGTACCTGCTGCAGCCATGGAAATCGCTCAGCTACTCGCTCACTCCCCACAGACCGATTATTTGCCAAGCTCAGGGCAGCAGAGCATTTCCATACTGGGCAGTTTACACAGATCAAGCTTCACAGAAGGTCCCCCAAGCAGAGACTAAACGTGGCCTCACTGCTCCTCCCCAGCCTCCCCTCATGCACCGTCCTGCTGCAACACCACACAAAAGAACCTCACGAGGGCACAGTGATGAGAAAGCAGAAAAAAAGGGCCCAGTTGATTTACAAAACTCAGTTTTATACATTTCCAAAGGTGCCTGTGGGTTGGAGGATGAAATCCCACCTCCCAAACCACATTGGTCAAGACAACTGTCAATCAACTTTCTCCACCTACCTAAAAATATGTAAACAATGAAGGACAGTTAGGAAAACAAAGCTGTTGTTTACAGTAAAAGTGTGGGAAAGTAAAAATTCTGACTCCAATATGAAAGACAATTCAGAAGGCCTAGAAAAATCCTCAAAACCAGGGTGACACCGCCCAACCAGGAGCACAGGGAAACACATGGAGTCATTAGTAGAAGAAAAACTTAATCCACCCTATCCCCAACTATTTACTTCAGTCTCTAACAGCTTTTCCATTAGGGAAAGGATGTCAAGTGGAATATGAACCATTATGACACGTAACAGTTGGGTGGAACGAGGATTTGAAAAGATTAGTCTCGATTCTGGCAAGCATGAAGTATGGGAATAATTAGTTATTATCGGGGTAATTGGTGTCAGTGAGACCCCACCTGGAGCACTGTGCCCAGCTCTGGAGCTCCAAACAAAAGCAGGGCATGGAGTGCTGGGAGTGGGGCCATGGAAGGTCCCCAGAGATGCTCAAGGAGCTGGAGCCAGGCTTGGAGCTCACCTGGAGAGGAGAAGGTTCCAGGGAGAGCTCAGAGCCCCTGGCAGGGCCTGAAGGGGCTCCAGGAGAGCTGGAGAGGGACTGGGGACAAGGGCTGGAGGGACAGGACACAGGGAATGGCTCCCACTGCCAGAGGACAGGAATGGATGGGATTTTGGGCAGGGATTGTGGTGGTGAGCCCTGGCACAGGTGCCCAGAGCAGCTGTGGCTGCCCCTGGATCCCTGGCAGTGCCCAAGGCCAGGCTGGGGCTTGGAGCAGCCTGGGACAGTGGAAGGTGTCCCTGCCATGGCAGGGATGGAATGAGATGAACTTTAGGTTCCCTTTCAATCCAAACTATTCTAGGATTGCTAACGTCAACTGGAAGCTATTGTTGATGCACAAAACTGCAACATGTTTCAAAACAAAGATCCTTTCTCTCTTTGTAGGGATTAAATGGATCTCCCACTTGAAGCAAATATGATTTATTAAAAGTATTTAATATTGGAAGTAGCATTTTTGCTTTCACCTTATACATAATACTGACATTCCAATAAGACAACTGAAAGCAACAATAAAACAGAAATACAACTGCATTTACTTATCTGTACTAACACAGAAGAATACTAATGTTGCCATCCCTGACACTCCATAATGTAATTTTTTAGTGCATTCCTTTGGTTTGAAATTAATAATAATGCTTCCTTTCAGGAAAGTCTCCCCATATAGAAAACATGATTTTACAGAGATTATCAGATCCTGAGTCTATTTTTACTCTAATTTACATATACTTACATTAATAGACAAACTTGCCTATAACAGTAATAATCAAAAATGCATCAGTGTGATGTCTGGGACCTGTGGGTTCCAAATCCAACTGGAGATACTGAACAGAATACTTTACTCCTCCCTTGGAACAAGACAGTGCATTTTGATGTAACTGCAGCTCTTTTGGAGGGGCCAAGACCAAAACACCACAGCAAGTGGCTGAGGACTGTGCTGAAGAGCTCATTTCCCTGCTCCAGTACCTGCTCAAGATTCTGCTCACAAACCCTGATGCTCCATCACACAACTTTTGCAACAAAGGGGTTCCTATCCTTAAAGGACCTCTCAACTTCTCCTTCTTCCCAAACTAAGGTGGTCTGAAATACCTAGGAAAACAGCTAAAAAAAAAAGGAAAATTCGCTCAGAAAAATGTATTTACTGAAACGCAAAGAAATCAATTTTTCATGAGCAAAAAGCCACATTTTCTGTAACCAAACATCCTTTGGAGAATGTTTTCACATTTGAGCAACAGCAGCAAGCAGGGATGATGTGAGGGTTTCATTCTGGACTGCAGTATCTGGGGGGAACACTGGGTAACATTAGGAACTGGATTTTACACAGATCCCACTGTGAGTGCTCATTCCCCAGCAATTTGGGCTCCCTGCTTCCTTCCTGGCCCTGCTTTCCCAAAGCCAGCATTGCCATAAGGAAGAAATGAAGAAGGGGGTGGTACTCAACAGGATGTTTTTCCATGAAAGGAGTAACAATAGAGCTATTTTTTACTTTTCTTCATTTAATAAGATGTTGGTAATTAAGAGAAATAAATAATCAAAACCAACCACCTTCAAGAACATTTTAGATGAGTTAGGAACAGCCACTCTCCCTCTGCTCACCTCATCCCAGTGGTAAAATTACACATTCTGTCTCAGGAAGAGAACACTGTTTGGAATATTTCCTTTCACCAACTCACACTTTTAGACAATACAATAATAATTTTATTGAAATTCTTTTTTTTTAATTTGATGAGAAAGAAAACAAGATTATGGACTAAAACACAGCAGGAATAGGACTGTGAATGCAGCTGGCCTCAGTTGTGCTGCTCATGCTGCTGTGTCCCCCCTCAGGGCTGCAGCACCCCTGGCACAGGGAAGGACTCTGCCCTGCTCCACAAGATCTCCCAGTTTTTCAGTGAATAAGTGACTCATTTTGTCTTTGTAGACAAGAGTGATTCCCCATTTCTCAGACCTATTGAGACAAGATGTCACAATATTATGGGAGTCCCATAAATACTGGTGCAAATACCACAAAATACAATTCTAGGACCTCCCAAAGGGTCCAGCTCCGTGTTGGAGAATTCCCCAAGGAATTAGTTTCAGTTTTCTGCAGAACTCTACTGTAGGAAATTGTCTCTAAATTACTGAGGTACATGGCCCAGCTTCCTGAAAGAAATGGACTGAGCTGAAGACAAATTCACCTCCGTCGTGGACCAGGCCTAACCTCCATGAAATCCAGGCCTTCTTCTAAGTCAGAACCCAGATACAATTCTCTCGTTTTAAAAGCAGTAATTAGACCCTCAACAAACATATTCTCCTCATTTTTACACTGACAGAAGTCAGAACCCTTTGAGTGCCTCCTGCCAGCAGGTCTGCCTGAAGTCAAATTGCTTTTTGTGTGCATTTTAAAACACAAGTGTCCTCTTCATCTCCCCTGACCTACTGAACACCCGTTCTTTTGTAAGTTTGTGAATTTGTCCAGAAGCTTGCCTTTGTGAGAAAAGGGTGGTTATGAAAAGGGTGTTTTTTTACCCAAGTGAAACAGTTACTGCACCAAGCTTATCTGCACACACATTTTATGTACGTGGACTGTTGGCATGAGCTGCCCCAAACCTCTAGGATCCAGTGGTGCTGAAAAGAGTTGTGTCACTTCATCCATTTTTCACATTTCAGGTCGATTCTTAAGCTACTTCAAAAACTCTAGTTTCATGTTGTGCAATAGCCCCTTTTTCAGACTTTTGATGTTTGCATCTACAATAAGCAAAAAGAAAAAAAAGAAAAAGCTCATTTTTCAGATCATCTTTTTAATGCCTTTGGTTTCACACACTTTAAATGCCCAAAGTACAGCGTGGAAGAAAGCTTAGAGAATGTGCAGCCCTGCCATGGCCAGGAATGTACAGGATTAAGACAAGCAGTGCTAAATCATGCTTGCCAATATGTTTCCAGGGGAAACAGCTCTGAGCAAACTTGACTCAACCTTCAGCAGTTCTGTTGTAAAATGAGGTCCTCCAAAGACAAAGGACGATGAGCTTTAAAAGCAGCTGGGAGAGTCACCTCTAAAAACAGCAACTCAGCGTTCATAACTGACCCTCTCAGAATTGTCTTATAAATCCTTTTGCCTCTGGATGCCAAAAATCTTTGGATTCAACACCTAAGGGTACCTGCTGTCAAGGAAGAAATACCAACAGCTTTATGAAGTGCAGCGTTAAAAGGCAATTCTCTGAATATCTTCTAAAGCTTCAGAGCAGCGAGTAAACAACCTTATTTTATGGCTTGAAAATCCAAGGTACAATCCCTGAGTTTGAATATATTATAGCCACTGACTCCATAAGAAGATTATAAACAATTAGAATCCTTAAAATCTATTTCCACTAACTAGTATTTGTCTAGCTTGAGACAGAAAGGCAGCAGCACACCCCATGCAAAGCATGATCTGCAGGGAGAGGAAGTATCTTTTGCGAGAGGAAATTATATACTTTGGAATATAGGGTACAAGTATTTTTTTTCCTTTCAGCTACTGATGAGACATGCAATTATAAAATCAGTGGGGATTTTTCTTTTTTTCCCCCTCAAAGGAGAAAGCAATCAATGGTTTTCCAACCAGATCAAAGCAAGGTTCATAATATATCCAATATTAGTGTTCAACTTCCCCAATACAAGACAGGGAGGAAAATATAATTTATGAAAATAGAACTGAAGAGGTCAGTTTGACACCATATTTCTGTGAACTGCACTCAGAGCACTCCCAGCTCAGCACACCCCCTGAAAAGGGTTAATAGCAGTTCCAAAGTGCTAGCAGATAAATTTTAAGCCATCCAGTGCTGGTTTTATCCAGCAGTATTAATAAAAAATACAAATACAAACAACAATATATATATTACCCACAATGAACAGCAGTTTTGAATGTTCCTGCATTTCAAAAGAACAGGGAAGAAATTGTTTTGGATAATAAGCTAAGCCTTCAAGTTAAATCTGGGATTTGTGGGAGAAGCATTAGCTACTGTACAAAACTGGAGAAGGCTAAAAACAAAAACCAGCATATGCCAATTAATCTTGCAGCATGACGACATCGTGCTAAAATCAGACTACTAAGATACAAGTGTAGGCAGAGAAATAATTTGTCTTCTGTTCAGAGGCTTTTTTTTTCCTTGGGGGAGGGAAAAAGGAGAAAGAGATGCAAGAGCCCAAATAGAAATAAAGAAAAAAAATCTTCCCATGCCCTTTTTCATCCAAGGTTGGAAGTATCCCACAATCTTCAAAATAAGCAGAATCTGCTAGTAGGAGCTAAATTTAGTTGTATATGTTTTTCACAACATATGCAAGTCCCACTTCCCCCCTTGCTCCTGGGGGCACATCCCTTGCTAAGCTATGGTGCACTCATCAATCCACGCTCACTGCAAAACTTCTGAGCCATATTCCATCCTAGGAACACACAACCCATCTGTGATTAAGCCTTGAAGCAACACTCTCAAACTGAGACAGCAAAAACTTTCTCCTCCCTGTCCCCTCCCCGTAACTATCCCAGCCTGGTGGAAATGGGGATCAGAGGAAAAGTCCCTATTATTGCAGCCATGGCTGAGGCAAAGCACAAGCACACCACAAACCCCTGTCCCTCCTTGCAGGATCATTTCTGCTGCAGTTCCTCTTCTCACCTGGGATGAACAGTTTTTCCTATTCCATCACTGAACAGAGACAATTAGTATTTACTACTGATAATTGCTTCCTGCCTTCCCAAGCTAACAACAACATAATTATTCATTCTCCCCTCTTTTCCAGCATGTTGTTCACCCTATTTTTTTTAAATATGAGACTTGAATTCTATCTCTAAAATATTTCAACTGCATTAATTAACATTACTAGAATCACAACACCACCAACTTCTCTCTTTGACTTCTGTATCTCCTTACCTCTCTGATTTCCTGCTCTTGTCCCCTGTGTTAATGAAACAAAGCAAAGTTTCACCTTCTGGAAACCCTTCAGTGCCTGTGCCTCAGTAAAGTTCCAACTGTCTCAAGGTTTCAGTGCAGCATCACCTTCCCGTGGAAATGCTGACACAACCAAAGGCAGGCAAGTACAGCTCCTTAAAAAAAAAAAACCTTCAATGGACAGTGGGGGTTGAACTTGGTAACAGCATGGTGAGTAAGAAATCAATTTAAACCAAAAGTGACTTTCAAAACTACTCAAGAAAGCAGTAATTTCACATCACAGTCCCACTGCTGTCCCTGAAAAAGCAGCTTTATCATCTTTACACAATCATATTTTTCTGTAGGACAATAATGGAAAAATAAGCAAATCAGAAGCAGCAGCAACTATCCCTGCCACTGTCAAGTCCTACTGGTTAAATCTGAGGGACTCTATAGTAAATAGAGAGGGTATTTAATTAATACTAATTTTAAGCAATACTCAACATAATACTCAACAGTGGCATTGCACATGAAAATATCCTTTGAGACAATGAGACCATAATCCTTAGTAGTGCTTTAAAATAGTGTTATAAGGAAGATTTTTCTGCCCTAAAGAGAACAAAAACATATGAGCAGCAAGCAGTGAAATCACAGGCAGCACTGAAAGGTTCCCAGGAGGGATCAGGAGGTTCCCCTCCTGATCCAGTGATTCTACCCCAGACCTGCAAATCTGTGTTCAGGAAAGAACATCACCATTAGTACTTTATGAAAGGCCAATATTCATTGCTGTAGAGCAGAGGTGGAGCTGCTCTCCCATCATTACCCAAGCTGGAGCAGTGCATTTATTTTGTTTGTAAGTTATGCAAATAGTAAAATCATTCTGCTGTGCCTCATCCATAGGTGCAATGCTCATATCACAGCTGTCACAGCAAGGCTGGCACAAATCTCTGCATGTTCCTTTTAGGTCACTCTGTCATGTTTTTTCCTTGGATTCCTCATCACAACTCACAGGCCAAGAGACCAGAAAAAGTAAAATAAAGTATGACGGTACATTCAAGTTCCCAGGCTTGACTCAGTCTCTCAACCTATAAAGCAAAGCTGATAAAAGCTCACATTTTATCCACAAACATTCCCCCTTCCTAAAGATCATTTTCCCTTTCCGTTCTCTTTCACACTTGCACTGAAAGTGAAAAAATGTTGTTAATGACTTCTGAAAGTTCCCAACCAGACTAGGTTTCTCTGACTTCACAGAAGTGCCCTGCAGATTTACAGAATTATTTAGGTTGGGACATCTCCCTGCAGAGAGCCAAGGAATGAGGTTAATGTGCAAAATGTACCTGGGAGAGTGGGGAAAACAGGTAATGCAGAAAAAGCAACACTTTCTGCTGCCTCTGTGGCTCATACAACACATTAACCAGAAGAAAATTAACTGTGTCTAAATATCAATTTCTAATTGAACTCTACAAACTCAGTAGAGTTCAATTCTCCAAATGCACAGTTTGGGGAACACCACCACAAATCCTGTCTTGAAGTGTCTCAGACACAAATCCTCCTTGGTTACCCACAAGTGAAAAACAGCTCCATTCCTGCCAGGAATGCCCATTAAAACTTGCAGACCTGAGCCAACAGGACCCTCCAAGCATAGTTGTAATTAAAAGTACATTTTCACCCCAAATCCAACAAATAAGACTACTAAATTTGTGTCCTTTGTGTTCTAGTAGGGGAAAAAAAAAAAGCCCAAGTAGGAAATTACAAGGAATCAATAAAAGATTGTGCAAGTCTTGAGGAAGTATCAGATATATTGCAGCCTAAGCTGGTTTGTTCTGGGTTGTTTTGTTTTTTTGGGTTTGTTTGGTTTTTTCCCTTTCTTTTCTTTTCTTTTTTTTTTTTTAATTCAGACAACTCCAAAATCTTTATTTTGATTATAGCATGGTACAGAGTCTGGCTTGAATGCAACATGTGTAACCTGAAAGTTGAGATGAATTTTTTACTTAATGTAACCAACAAATACATTGCAAAATCTCTAAAAAGGAATTATTAAAATAGCCCTGTTGGGAAATATTCTTTCAAATTTACATTTTATTTGTAGGCAAAATTTTATCTGCAGGTAAGAAGGCACTTTTAATATTTTTTTGGGTTTTGGTGTTTGATGCTTACAGATCTCAGACACTGGAACAGAGGAAGTATCAGGAAGTTTTTGAGGGCAATATTGATTTCTTTGCAAAAGATTTTGGGAACTGTGGGAAAAGAGGAGCCTCTCCAAACCAAGAAAGTTTAAGAACAGCCATAAATATTTTGTTGTGAATACAGGAAAAGTAATCTATGTGTATATACACATACAAAATATTCAGACCATAGGTACACAAGCACCCACAAACAATGATAACCAAAGCTTCAGGAAAGGAATGAAAAGCTTTGTCTCAGAAAGGACGAGTTGAAAAATAAAACTGCAATATTCATCTGCATATTTTATGAAATCGTTCCCAAAAAAACCTTTATTTTTTGTTTTCTTCTAGCTAGGAAAGTCACACCAAAGTTAGTCCTGGGCTGAATAAAAGAAAACTCTGAACATTAAGTCAATTATTGCCACTGCTTTCAGAGAACTACAAGGGAGAACGGTCAAGTCTTTCAATATTCCCAAAAAGATCAGAAATTTTTGAAAAGGAATACCCAGAACAGCTGCTTCCACTATTCTTAGTTTTAATCAAAACAGGGAGTTTTTATGGCTATGAGATTTGTAGACCAATTAAGACAAGTTCAAAAAGGAAATATTATGGGACAGCAAATGCTAGAGAACATTAATTTTAGATAATGCTGACCACACACATCCAACCCTGGGGTTTTTTTCAGTACTAATTTTTTTCAATAATAAATATCATAGTTAAGAAATACTAACATCATTGACTAAGAGTAAATACAACCCACACACACACAGAAAGATTTTGACAGAATAGCTAATTTTTACTGTTCTTACAGTGACATCCCAGTGAGGTGGAAAACAAGGGAACCATAAAATTTCAATCCCCTTTAGCTAAGCAGGAGATTCCTGATCTTTTCTCACAGAGAAAATAAAGGTTGTATAAAGCAAGGGGACACTGCCTAAGTCTGCCTTGCTTCAGAAGCACCTTGGAAAAACTTCCCTCTTCCCTCAGAGAACGTGGATGATAAAGAGCAATGGACATTATTTATATAAAACTACAGATAAACACTTAAAAACAGCCATAAATCTGCTTACTGAGTGATCTAGCACTGTTTATCAATTATTTTCATTTCCCTCTTCCATCACCACTCTTGGCAATTTATTTCTGACAAGGTCTTTAGGAGGAATGTGATGCTAATGGGAACAGGTAATACTTATATGGTGAACCTATGCAAAATGTTATTTACCCTGATAGATCCCACACACACCTTCATTATTACTGGGGAAAATGCCTCCTCCCAGAATGCAGACACATGAAAACATTTCTGCCTCACATGACCAGCGTACATCAAATATATGGAAGGGATTTATTCCTTTCTGATGCATGCTGACATTATGTACATTTAAATAGCAATTCCTATTTGCGTCCACAGCAAACCCAGAACTCTGATTTTACTTTTAATTTTTCTTCATTTGGTTCATTGGTCTTTTTGTGGGTTTTTTTTTTCAAACTGTTATCCTCCACCCTTTCCAGACACTAAATGCTGAATGTTTCCCTGAGCTCCCTCCTTTGGAAAGCACTGAAAACTCCAAATGGAAAAAAAAAAAACCTATAAATATAAAACAGGTCAAGATTGCTGCCTTAGAGAATTCCAAAGGACAAAGGCAATCCACTCAAAGAAATGCATTTTTCATATATATTTTTAACTACTGCAAAGGGAAAGAAGCACGTTTTATTTATGCAGGTTGAACTCTCAACTCTTAGCATTGAGCCACGTAAAAAAAAAACATAAATAGAGCTGAAATTGAGTCCTCCACATTTCAAGCATTGGTCTTCTCACTGCTTAATATTCTCCATGGGTGAAGGTCAAGCAAAGCACTCAAGAAACCATTGTCTGCAGGATTTGTACAAGAATCTGCTGGGAACTATTTCAGGTTTTACAAAAGCCTCAGGAGCAAAAGGCCACCAGGCAGCTCTCACCGTGCTGCTCCCTCTCAGGAATGCAAAGATATTGAAAGAATTGCAATCAATCTGTCCCACCTGTCCACCCCCTTAACACCGAGGGTACATTCCCACAGAGCTGCTGTGTTTTCCTCACATCTCTGAGTTTGTCTTTAAGACAATTTGCTCAGCACGAATTAAGAACTTTCTATTTGTTAACATTTTGCCAATCCTCACCTTTGTCGCCGCTCCAAACTGAAATCCCCAATAACTCCACATGTTGGGGATTTGTTTGCTCTCCCCTTTTTCCTGTGCCTCTCTTTCTCCACAAGTCCCTTTGCTTTAGATGCAGCACACAAGCAGGATTATGCTTAATTTAACAAGATCTCTGGAAACAGATTTTTCACTTTGTCCTAAAGCACAACATGCAAAGGCAAAAGGCCAAGTCACAGTCACATGAGAGATTTGAAATGTGAAAGTAGTAAACATAAGGGTAACTTGAAATAAATAGTTTACTTTGGGTCATTAAGCTGTCTAATTAATTTTTGTTTGACATTATTAGTATATAGCAGCAAGCAGCCATTTAAGCAGCTGCTTAAACACAGATCATACAAATATATGAGTGTAGGCTAATGGAAAGACTGGCATATTTATTTAGATTAAACATTCCTGAATGATTTAAATTAAAAAAATGTTCAGATCACAAGAGCTGTGTGGCTTTCTGAAACATGCTGCACAAAAACCTGGCTTTGCTGCTTTGCATGAGGGAGAGCAGCAAATGGAACGTGGCGAGTCCAAGATTGTGAACTTGTTATAAGCTGTTAACAGACCTCATTTGAAAAGGCTTACATTAAAAATAATTCCTCAGCTTGCTCTTTTTTTAAGTACATAACTTTCTTTTTATTACTCAGAGTAATTTTCATCACCAAAAGGCATTGCAGTTTGCTTTGATGCTGTGTAATGCTGCTTCTTTCTGTTAAGTGGTACATAATTATATTCCTGCCTTTCCCCCAACAGAGATCATAAACTCATCATCTCCTGACAGCTTCAAACAATTCAGCTTCAAAATATGCAGGTGAGGCAGATGGGTTAGGAGTCATGTGGAGCTGTTAAGCTTTCAGATGACAGAAGGGGTCTGAGTGTTATTTAGTGCTTGACTCCCAAGCTCTGAAGATCTGAGGAAAGCGTCAGAGCCACCTTTGGTTATTCCAGTACCTGGAGACAAACCACGTAAATCTAAGGCAATATCAGCACTCAACCCTCTGACCTTTCAGTGCAGCTGAGCCTCAGCAGTGTGAACAGGCTCAGAGAAACTTCACGTGGATCTGCTGTCTCATCAGTGTTGGCTCATTCTGAGTTTTGAAAGTAAAATAACACAACTGTCGGGTGCAACAGCACTTCCCAAAGCTGCAAAGAACATTCCAGGTCTGGGTAAAACACAGAGCACACCTGAGGGTTTCCCATTATTCCCACACAGAGACCTTACAGGAAGGAACTCTGTGCCCATATCTGTGGGGATTGGTCTTTGGGGACAGGTGGCTCCTTTTCCTCAGGGAACATCCTTGTCCCTCAAGGCTCTCCTCCAAAATGATGGGAGCTCAAGGGGCCACACAGCAAGAGCAAGGTGAGGTTTGCTCTGGAGCTGTGCCCTGGTCCCAGTCCCAGACCTCCAAGTGCAGCTCAACTCCCACCTCTCCCCCCATCATCACCCCCCTGAAATCCTCCTTGCAAACTCGACTTCTCCTGCTCTGCTTCCTGGAGCACAGGGAACAGCTGATCACCACCCTCTTTTCAGAATCCTTTATTTAAAGAATCATGTTCCCAGCTGATGGTTTTCCAATTATCTCAGGATTTTTTCCCTCACAGAGAACTTTCTCAAAATATTTTATTTTTCCCTTATCCACTCTACTCACCACAACTTCTCCTTTGCTTTAACTTCTCTTTGACATTTTTTAAGTGCTCAGATTAGGAGCTAAGTGGGCCTCCATAAGCTCTGAAGGTGAGCTGAGAGCTGCTGCATATTACAAAGGTAACCCCAAACATCACAGATTAAAAAAAATCTGTAAAACACAATGCTGTCATGTTCAAAGTCTAACATAATCCTACACCCTACTCTAACCCAAATTCCTTCCCACTACTAAATTATCTCTTATTTTAGGATTTTACTTGTAATAGTAAATAATACATTTCCCTTTTTATTTGTTCTTCAACAGTTTTTGTAAATATCAGTTTAAATTCCAGTACTGCCCTGCAAAATGCTTCTGAAATGTATTTATCCTGAAAGCACTAAACTTTGCATGTGTTTTTCTATTCTAGTGCCAACCTGTTAATAAAAAAATTACATTTAAGGATCAGGCCCTGAAGATGTTCTTGAGTGCCCCTTTTCAACAAGGGAATAGATAAATGAGAACTCTGAATATTCTTCTAAACCATCTGTTTCCCTGAAAACACTGAGTTGTTTTGCAGTCATTTCGCCCAAATCAGATTTTTCTTCTGAAAATGTCCTAATAGACCATGTCAAATGCCCTCCTGAAGTGACATTTGTGTCTTTCCCCTCTTTTGGTATCCCTTTCAGAGCCATACAGGAGGTGGGCTCTCAGTAAAACCTGACCCCTCTTTAATGAGATCTGTCCTCCATGTCCTGTCAAACTCATTTTTTAAAAGTCCCATCTGAATCTTTCCAAATGCCCCGTCAGGCCCTCTTTACCCTCCTACAAGGCAAAGTAATATTGCTTCCCACCCACCCACACCATCCAGCTCTCTGGGAATTCTTCCTCCTAACAAATTCTCTGTGTCCAATGGCAGTAAATCATACATTACTTTAAATAACTCCTTAAATAGCCAAGAATTTATTCTCACTGCGCCTGAGCAAGCTGAATTCATCTAAATCACCTAAATATTTTCTAGCATGTTCTTACCTTCAGGCATGCAGTACTATTTTGAAATTGCATAAAGCAGCTGATTCTAGATAATCTTTTCTGGATTGGTTAAGAAAAAAAGATATTCCATGCTTCAGCTTTGTCCAAATCAAGCTCTTTTCTTACACTCACTTTTTTTAGAAGAAAGAGACACCTCCTTCTCCGTGGGCCTAAAGATAGCAATCACTCTGGTTTGACCAGACAGTGCCCATGGAAAAAAACCCAATTATCATCTCCAGCCTTTTTAATCGGAGCGCAGTTTTCTCAAGTTAATTAACAGCTTGTAGGGAACCAAAACTGTTGAACCTAATTTTGAAGCAAATCACTATAACTCAGAACAACACACTGCCAGTTAAGTGCCTCTAATATGTTAATTTTGCCTTTTGGCAAACATTGTCTACAGCTATTTACACTACATTGGCTGTATGAGAGCTCAGTTTCTGCTTCTGACAAGCTGATACACACAGAGTTTCTAGAGATATCTGATTTATTTTCTTGAGGACCTTAACAGTAATCTCCCATCAGGTCCTAAGGCAAATAGCCCCCAGCAACCTGTGTGAAAGAAGCCACCCTTGCTCAGGTATTTCTAAAAGTATCTTGAATTTATAAAGCCAAGACAGAAGTTTCATGATTAACACAAGTTATTCATGGCCGACAGCAACAAAGAATTTCTTTTTCCTGAAATTCTTAGAAGCTGAAAATTCAAGGACCTAGGTACTGAAATTAATAAAGTTAATACTGTCAAAGTTCAGGAATGTTTGTCATTATTTAGAGCGATGGGTCAGAACAATTTATAATCTGTTTTCACCTGCTCACATCACTACTCTAAGAAAAAAACAGACAAAAACCTTAAAATAATGCAGATGGTATTTACAGACCTTTTAATACCACAAAACCTATTATTTACTTAGACAAACTGCCCAACAGACAGAAATTCCAGGTAACCATCATTGCAACACAGTTAATTCATTTACAAATGTCTGAGTGGAGCTGTCAGGAAGCTCCAGATCCACGCTCCAAACTTTCCCAGCAGTGGGATGGAGCTGTAGCTATTTAAGCAACGTTTGGCACTTCAGACAATTTCTTATCAGAGACAAAAATCAGAGATGTCCATTTCCTGCCTGCCTTTTGCAACACACACATCTGACTTCTGAATTTACAGCCTGGAACCCTCTATATCACTTGTACTTCAGTTACAAATCATCTCCTAAATGCTACAGAATATTTTTCAATCCTGACAACTTTATCTGAAGTCTCTCAGATCCTCCCCACTGTGAGCGAGGCCGGAGTCTCATTCTCAGCTGAACCAGAACCAGCAGAACTGTTGCTGTGCATGGAGCTCGAAAATGCATCTGTTTTCACAAAAACAGACAATTCAAACCATTATTTTTAAATCATGAGTTAATCTAAGCAAACTCCTCTATCACTGGCAGTGCAGTGTCATCTCCTCAATTCACACTGCACACAAAGCACCTCGCTCAGGCCTCATCCTCCACTACAACATTAATTTGGTTCCAAAGGACTGGAGCTCACTTTCAATGTCCAAGTGCCTCCCCCATGCTGTTTAACATTTAAAATACCAGGGTCCACCCAGTTTTAGAAAATTCATTAAATTAATAGTACTTGTTATTTATGTCAGGTTTGGTACCCTGTCTTTAGACAGTTTGATTATCCACTCAGCTATTTTTTGCTGTCTTCTTTGCTAAGGAATGAAACTGAGCTACAGTAACTATCTTCAGTTTATCCGCACTGAATATAACACACCACTATAAAAAGTGTCTTTTAAAATGTGCAATTAAAATAACAATAATAATTTAAAACCCCAACCTTGCCAGCATTTTTTTCATTTGTTGCAGAAATCATCCCAACTTCTGTGCACTAATAATGCATTCCCTGCACAGAAAAAAAGTGATGTCCAACCTCAGACTTTTTAAGAGGACAACTTCAAATTCGGAATCAGACTAACACTTAGCATTTAGTCAGACAAGAAAATCTCTTTTCAAAAGCATTATAAATTTCCTAGAGCATTTTAGTCTGTGCAGCTGAATTTCTATGGAGAAAGTAAGTCATTATTTATTATCAAGCTAGATTATAATATATATCATTGGAATTACATTAAATTCCTCCCAGTGTAAAATGGTTTAAAAAGAGAGTATTTATCTAGAGTACATAAAGGAATAATCCATGGATTAATTCATGTTCTATGTGCCTTTTCTGGTCCCTTCAGGGTGGATATTGGTTGAACCAATATCTGGCAGGAGTCTCACAGAGAAAAATCCATTTGCTTAAGCTTCATATTCTGGAATATGGAGTTTAAAAATGCCATTTCTTGGTAAGGATGCTGCTATGGAACCACTCAGGAGTCCCTGGTCTCCACCTCCTGAAGAGATTTCTATGTACAGGGAGAATTCAATGATGTGCAGGTGTTGTGGCAGCTGAGCTCAGGTGCCCCTGGTCCCTTCTGCACAGGTGACAAAGGGGGGTCCTGTGCTAGCAATGGATTCTCTCCAGGGTCAGAGGAGAAACCCCAGTGGGGAAAGCTCCTCACTGTGACATTCCAGAGGCTGAAAATAGAAACCACCATCGTCACCACACGCAAATCCAGGGAGAGGGATCAGCTTAGCCAGCCTGAGGACACGGGGCAGGCACAATGAAACTGTGGCTCTCACAGCTTTGCTCCTTTCCATCAATCATGATTTTCAGCTGCATGAAATCCCCAGAAGCACATCAAATATTTTAGGACTCTCTCTTCCAGACTGTCAGAAACAAGAGGAGAAAAGAGAAATGCCTCTAAACAGATTTTCAGGATAAAAACCACCAAAACACATGATTGACTACAAACTGTAATGCTTTATGATCTTCCCCTACAGCTTCCCAGCAGGAGCTATGATAATGCTGTTTCCTTTTGAACATCACTGGGTTGGAACCTCACAGTGAATGCAGCTGCAAGGTTGGAAACACAAATCCACCCCTGCTCCAAGGGATTCCATTATTCACTAACCACACCTTGGCGAGGACAGAAATTCTTTCTCCTGCCCTTGAGGGTCGAGCAGCCACCACACTGCCAGGTTGTCTGCAAGGTTCTGTGTGCATGGATATCATGCACAAGCACAGTTTGGTGTGGAGTTCATAACTTACAGGATGAGATTCCTGAATCCTGAGACAAACTGCAAAAGGAAAACAGAGCAGACAGAAAATAGGTCTTGTGGTTTCAATGGGAGCCTCAACAAATGGACATTCCCTTGGAAGAGAAATCCACTGAAGCACATGAGAGAAGTAGTTCAACACAGAAGCATGGGACAAAAGCAATGAAAAAGAGCAAAATCAGTGAAGTAAATCATTGAGAAGACAGAGTCTGACAGCAAAGCCTCACAGTCATCTTTGGTGAAGATCTGGAGGTCCGTGATTCTACTGATTCTAAAAGTACCTTGAATTTATAAAGCCAAGACAGAAGTTTCATGATTAACACAAGTTAATCATGGCCAAGAGCAACAGAGAATTTATTTTTCCTGTAATTCTTACATGCTGAAAATTCAAGGACCTAGGTACTGAAATTAATAAAGTTAATACTGTCAAAGTTCAGGAATGTTTGTCATTATTTAGAGCGATGGGTCAGAACAATTTATAATCTGTTTTCACCTGCTCACATCACTACTCTGTTAAAAAAAAAAATTAAAAAACAGACAAAAACCTTAAAATAGTGCAGATGGTTTTAATACCACAGTACAATGAAGAAAATCATTGAGAAGACAAAGTCTGACAGCAAAGCCTCACTGTTGTCTTTGGTGAAGATCCTGAGGCCTGTGATTCTACTGATTCTTTTAATACCTTGCAATGAATAGAAAAACACCGAAAACACTGTTCTTACTGAATCTGAGCTGGAGTTTAAAAAAAAGAGACAGGAGAGGGGTGGGGTGGGATCCAGTGAGGGATCCTGGCCTGATCCCTGGGAGCAGTTTGTACACAGCCCTGCCAGGTGGGCTCAGGACCTGCACGCACCCCTTGGCACGTGGAACTTCACTTGAGCTCCCCCTGACATACTCAAAACACCTTTAAAACTTCAGAATTGTATTGAGATAAGCACAGACACAGAACACACAGTCAGAAGGCACCCTCAGCTCATCCAAAAATTATTAATAAACCTTCTGATTGTTAAGAATGAAGAGCTTGACCCAGCCAATACATCAAGCAACAATGATGATGATAGCAAGCTATTCAAAATGGACAACAAAAAGTAATAAATTTGCAGGTAAAGAATTGTCTCCAAAGAGAGTCAGTGCTGTGCCAAACCACGAATCATTATATTTGTTTAGGACTTGGGTCAGAAGGTCCTTTAACACCTCCATTGATGTTCTATTGTTGTTCAAATACAAATTCACAGTCATTGCAAGGCATAATTTTCCCCATTTTATGCAAACAAAGATCAGTGAAATCTGATACAGAAAACTTGAGAAAAATGGTCTCCCCTTTTAGTGCCTGAACACAGGATTTGGTGCTTAGGCATCTCAATACTCACACGCTCTGTCATTTAACAGCTGAGCATCAGGGAGAGATTGGTAGCTACAGAGTGAAAAAAAAAAAAAGGGGGGAACACTCAAAATCTAATTTTGCCATATATAAGCACTTGAAAACCAAACCCTGCTCCCAAAAAACCCAGCCAGAGATGTCCAGGAGAAACCAAGTGAGGCAGCCCAAGCTGTCCATTTAATAGCTCAGATGTTTAAACTTACTCCTGTAGTCAATGCAAGGTGCAACCTGACTTCACAGAGCATCTTTCACTTCACCAAAACGTGGCAAAACCCAGGGACAGGGACAAAACTGGATATTGTTAGCAAAAAGAATCTTAAAACCTGATGAAGGAAAAACTAAAAATTCCTCTTTTCTTACAGAGTAAACGTTTTGGGGTTTGGGGTTTTTTTCCTCCCGAACTGGCCAAAGTTCAGGCTGGATTCCAGTTTTCTTCAGGTACAACATATACGGAGAGCCCACAGTATTTGGGATTAATTCCCAATGCTCCTGCAGCTGCCAGCAAAGCCAAGTGAGTGACAGCAGATGATGAGCAGTTAAAGGGTGAGGCAGGAGCAGGGGAAGCCAGGGATCCCATCACACACACCCTGACAGCATCAAAGCATCAGGTGCAAACCTACACAAACACAAATTACACACTGAGCCTGGCACTACGGTCAAACACCAGGCAGGTAAAGATTTGACAATTTGAAATGACAGGCTGTGAAACAGGAAAGTACCTGAACCAAATGCAGCAAAGCCCCCCCTAATTTCATTGATAATGAAAGAAGGAAAAGCACTATTTAAATTAACGTGGGCAGAAATGGTTGCCACAATTTAAATCCTGTAATCCTAATCCTTGCCAGAAGGCTGGGAAAGAATTCTACAGTCATGATTTCCCAGATAAAATATTTCTGGCCTTTTACCCTGAAATATTTCAGTTCAACACCACCTAACTCCAAACATTTTCAAAGCCCACAGTCTGTTTGTCCCAGCATGGAGCAACTTGAGCTTGTGATGGGAAACAGGGTCTGGCAAAAGCAAGAGGGGGAAGGACATGGTGCCTTTACATGAATTCAGTATTTGAAAATAATGGAGCCAAGCAGAGCTCAAAGTAGAGAAGTTTCCTGTTATCTCTTGACTGTGGGGGTAAGGCCAGCTGTAACACCCACAGTGCTTGAGCTGAGGCTCTAAAATCCCACATGGATTAAGTACCAAACACACACCGGGGAAGATTAGAGGCAGTTTTCTCACAGTTTGTTAATGCACAAAAGGTAAGACAGTACTATGGAAATCTCAGCAAAATACAGTGCCAAGCATTAAAGTTCATTAAATGATAGGAGGTTTTTCAGAAGCCCAGGAAAAACACCTCCCAAAATAGCTGATTTTAATGAACCACACAGAATTCCAGACCTGTTCTCTTCAGCACCATCCCCATTTCGATCCCACTAAAATGGTGGGAAACTTCCACGTTCACAAGGTGAATTTTACAGAATTACTGAACTAACACACATTAAAGAAATGGATCCCTACAGCACATTCTGGGCGAAAAGGCTCTTTTTTTCCTTCAGTGTAATTGGAAATACAAAGATACACCAATTCTGTGCTTATCAGCAGCACCTCTCTGGTGAGAGGCGTCCTTCCTCCCTGTTCACAGAGGGAAAATCACCAGCAACACCTGTAACCCTGGCACTGCTCATTCTGTCAAATCCAAGGGAACATTCCCCCAGCATTCCAGAAACACCAGGCTCCTTCCAGGAATTATGGACTAATGGCAAGCCACTGATGTTCTGTGGAATGAGAAATAATTTCCAAAAGGCAATGAGGAAAAAAAATGTGACGGAAAACAGCACCAAGAGCCTTCACATGGTGCTTCCTACTTAGTATTCATCACACCACGGTACCTAAATGCCTATCAGAAATATGTACATCAAATTAGAGCCTCCAATTAACACTTCATACCTAAGTAAAGCCAGCACACAAAATGCATTTTCATCTGTGAAAGGAAAAAAACTTCCTTTCATACTGATGAAGAGGAGGTTGCAGCATCTTCCATACCCAAAAAACCTCATCTGAATTGTAACACAGAATTAAAACATTCTGTGGAAAGGATTTTTAAACCTCCTTTATTGAGTTTTAAATAAAATACCTGGGAAATATGCCAGGTCTTTAAAATATCTCCCAATGTAAGAATGTGGGGAAAAACCAGACAGAAAAAATAAATCATTTTTAAAAATACTATTTTACAATCCTTTAAGAAAAGATTGATGAAGTTAAGTTTATCTGAAGGAACAAGTTTTGCAGCTATTTGGTTTAGATGCTCTTAATTAATAAAAAAACCATTTGTGCAACTAGTTTTTAAGCAGTCAAGGAAGACAAACTAAAGAATTCTCAGCAAGGCAAACCCTGCTGACTGGAGGTGGCCAATCAGATTCCAGGTGCAAGGCACAAACCCAGAGGAAAATCCAAATGTTCACAAGAGTCACATTCCTCTGTACTGTTCTAACATTATTCGAGTCTCACTGAATCTAAAGCACTCCAAGACAGCAGATACAGATTAAAAAAAAAACTCAAAAGAGTCAAAACAAAGCAGCCCAAAACACTGAAAATCCGTAAAAGACAAAAAGTTCTGCCTGATCAAACCATAGAGTATCAGAGGGATTTGGAAGAACATCCTGCATCTATTTGACTGCTTTCAAATTAAAGCCACAAATTATAATTGAAAAACATTTTCGGGTTGGGAACATTTCAGCAATATTCTCCACAGAGAACACCAAAAAACTAAACCAAAACTAAACACTGCCCACTGTAGCACAGGCACTGTGCAAAACCACAGGTTCCCTTCCAGCTCCCCAGAATTCCAGCCCCACAGCAAATCAGGGAGGAGCATTCAATAGCAATTAAGACAATTAAAAACCAAAAGTGTCTCCATGCACTTACTCTGTGTTTTGGCCACTGAGAAATGAGGGGAGGTGGCACAGGGCTGGATTTAATGCCCAAGAATATGTTCCCATGTCTGTGCAGTCCCCAGAGCAACAAGAACCACTATTTATCAAAAATTTCACTGCTGCCCCCTCACTCATCAAACTTGGAAAGGAAATAAAGAAATTTTTGGAAGAAAATAAATGTGAAATCTTATCAGAACTTTTATAGTTAGTGAGAAAATAAAAGATATCTGGTTTGGGGGTTTGGGCTTTTAAGTACAAATTCTGTGAGGAATAAAAGGATTCCTTGTGGTATTTTTTCTACCAGGTTGGTTTCTAAGTGACTGAGGTCACAGCTTCTTACTCATTCTGGAATCAGCTTTTCAATTCTCTGCCTTCATCGAGCTCCCAAGAGCTCCACTTGGTTTCCATGCCCTCCATCTCTTCCTTTAAAATGGAAATCAGCCTGGAATTTTAGCCTTCCTTCTGACAAAGGCAGGACCATCCCAACATGCAAACAGAACCATTATTAAGCACAAGATCCTGGCTGTTCGCATAGGGATGCATCTTTAACTCTCATTTTCCAAGCTTCATGAGCTACTCAATATTTTACCAGAGAAAGGGAATTATGGTTTAAATCTTAGTGTCCTCCTCCTTTTAGCAACCACCAGTGACAAATCTCTCCTACACTTCCACGTGTCCCTGAGCACATCCATGTGTAACTCAGAGGCTTCCCAGAAATCCTTGTGACCTCTGCTCCTTCACTAGAAAACGTTCAGCTCACCTGGCTCACTGAATCACCTCTGCGACCCTTAAAGTGATCCTGGTCATCCTGACTCGGAGTGAGAGGCAGGAGGGGAATGCCTTAAGGACTTGTCAGTGTCTGCAACGTCCCAGTTAAACTGAAGCTCCTCCTCTGAGCTTTGCAGGGCTGGCATTGCCCTTCAGCCCTTCTCTGCTACCCTTAAGGACACTTTTCATGGGATTAGGCAGTAAAACATCTCCATGGCGGTGGCACACTGGAAGCAGGAGCTGAGAAAGCATTCAAAAAATGATGTTCTCCAAGTCTCCAAAGAGCACATCCTCAGGATGTAGGAGACTCTTTTGCTAAAATGAAATCAGAAGTTCAGGCTTAGAATTAAAATGGGTATAATAAATGGCTGCCTTCACGCCAGAGAGCTCCTTATAACCACAATAAATCTGCCATTATTTTCATTTTCAGCTCCACTTTAAGGAGCTTTTATTAAGGAGAAGAAGCTGAGCCCTGTCACACTCAGCTCCGTGCCCGAGCTCAAACAGGTGTTCCTCCAGTGGCAATGGTTCATCAGTCCAGCAAAGGCAGCAACTTGCAAGGTTTAACTGAAGGCTGAAATCCCTTCACACTCCAGGAGGTCAAATTAAAGTCAGTCATTTATACAAATCATGCAGCAGGCAGCGAGTTAATTAAAATGAGTGGCTGTGTGGGCAGGGGGAGCAGAGCCACTCCCAGCACCTGAGTGCACAGCACCACAGCAGGTGTCCCCTCCACTGCCACGGAGGGACACACAGCACCAGGACACCCCTCAAAGGAGGCAGGAAAATCCAGGTTCAGTCACACTCAGCCTTCAGAAAACGCCACAACCCCAGCCAGGAGCAGGCTGGGAGCCCGCTGAGCCCAGGCAGGCTGTGTGACCTCTGCTGACACCGCCAGGCAATCTCCGCTGCAGATCACAAACAGAACGTGGGCACTACACACACACCTCCTGGCATCCCTTCCACAAATCCTTCCCAGACTAGTAGGGAGCTCTAACACTACCTAATGCCACCTCAAACGTGAACACTGTGAGCCTGAATTAATCTCCATTCCAGTACACTTTTCTCTGCAATGGGAATAAGTGCAGCCTTGAGTAATTTCTGGCTGTAGTTTGCATGGCAAGGTGTGGAAACCACCATATAGCTGGAAATATATATATATATATATATTTAAGTATGTAGAATTAATGCAAATTTTTATAACTATGCAACTATGTGGTTAGGAGATAAACCTCCAGCACACCTTGGCATCTGCTGCAGGGTTGGCACCGTCCTGCTTTTCAGGTATTTTAGCAACAGCTTCATCTCCCTAAAGCTCCATGATGAAAAGTCAGTGAGAAGCGCTGCAGGACACCAACCAGGGCCGAGGTAACCTCTCAGAGCTTCTCTTGCTCAAGCCACACCTCCTTGGTAGCTTTGCCACCAGCTCTGGGGCTGGGTCAGAACACTCCCAGGTGAGATGGAAAGTGGCAATGCCATCACTGGTCACTGACCTCGTTTGTGGGAGCTCCATTTTGCCATTTGGGCTTTTATATTCACCTTCCACTGGATTTTGTGGAGGGCTCCCAGCTGCTGGCTCTTCCAAGTATCTGTACAGGAGAAGGGACAGAAATGGATGGTGTCTTACGAGGGAGAGTCCAGCAACTCTTAACATTTAGCAAGGAACAGAATCTCACTGGGCAATTTTTGTTGGCCAAACTGATTTTATCATAGAATCATGGATTGGTTTGGGTTGGAAGAGACCTTAAAAATCCAGCCCCTGCCATGGGCAGGGACACCTTCCACTCTCCCATGGTGCTCCAAGCCCATCCAGCCTGGCCTTGGACCCTTCCAGGGATCCAGGGGCAGCCACAGCTGCTCTGGGCACCCTGTGCCAGGCCCTTCCCACTCTCACCAGGAAGGATTTCTTCCCAATATCCCATCTAAACCTATTCCCTGCCAGTGTGAAGCCATTCCCCCTTGTCCTGTCACTCCAGGCTCTTGTAAAAAAAGTCCCTCTCTGTCTTTCTTGTTGACCCCTTCAGGCACTGGAAGGCCACAATTTAATCACCCCGAAACTTCTCCAGGCTGAACAAACCCAATTCTTGTCTTACTTTGAACTAAGCATTAAAAGTGCCATTAAATTAAGTAAATAAAACAAGAAGAAATACAAAGCATTAATTCTTCTCCTCCTGACTTATTGCAGTGCACAGGCACTGCTTGCACACAGCCATCTGCCAAGCCTCAGAGCACAATCTTTGGGCTTAACATGGTCCACCCAAAGATAAGTTTAATTATGACAGAATAAATCAAGCATATCTGTTAAAGGGGGGAAAAAAAGATATATCAGAAAAAGTTATTTTTTCCCACTGAAAAAATAGCTCTGGATAGATACATCAACTGCACAGCTCTGCAACCTCCTCCACCTCGACTGCAGTGTTGGCAGCAGGCTAAAGGTTCTCAGCTAAAGCAGCAGATTCTGTCACTGCAAAGCTTGCTTTGATTTTGATCATGAAAAGAAGTTCCACACAACGGTCAGCAAAAGGGCAGCATTACCATATTACAGCCACCACAGCCACATTTCTCCCCCTCGACAGAAATAAACACAAATCTTGCTTCGCGTCTCAGATTTAGCTGTGGCGAGTTTTCATCTTCTGCATTCTTTGCCTGGATCCACCAAGGGCTCAGGTGTATCAGGAAGACTCAAGATGTCAAAGTGCAGGAGTAAAGAAACAGGTTTTTCTATGGAAATTATCGTAGGGCATCTAAAAGCCTCAAAGAAAAATGCATCATTGATTATTTCTTGCATATTTAAAAGAATAAAACAGAGCAATCAACCGTACTCCTCTCTATGGAATGCTTGATCTTGATGGATAATTCTCATTTCAGAAATAAATAGGGGAAAAAGGTAAAAAAGATTGCCTGATCACCTAATAATTGTCTCTGTAAATTCCTACCAGTGTGGCAGCGTGATCCCAGCGATGTTCATTAATGTCAAACACAGGTCTGGGAGCACAAGTGCAGGGGAAGAAAGAATTAAATCCATTTAGTAGTGCTGTGCATATTTTGATGAATGTTTTTAAAGAAGCTAAACAGCGCAGAGGTCAGTCAGAAATAAACAGAACATTAAGTAAATAACCTCTTAAAATAATAAGACAAATGAATTTATTAAAAATAAGATTTCAAATAGAGGGCTTTTCTGACTACTGCACTTGCTTTCCCTGGCAAAGGAAAGGGGAATAATTAATGGATTTGGCTGCTCCTCTCCAGGGACAAAGATAATCGATCTGTGGGGGAAGGCCTTTATCTAGCACAGAGATAGTGCTGGAACAGCAGAAGGAAGAGGGGGGAGAGGTGTTGGAGATCTTTTCCTGGCACACCTTCAGAGCTGCTTATCAGCCCTTACTGCTCAAACCAACTCAGCTCCAGGTATCTGAAACGCTGAAACGTTTCCAAGGAAAATATTCTTTATTTTATGGACCAGAATGGAAGGGGGTGTCCCTACTGTTATTACAACAAGCAAAAACTCAGAATTAATCCAGAAGCAATAAACAGACTCCTTGTTCCTTTCTGGCAAATGCAGCTCTTGACACCAAGGATCTTTTCTTTTGTTCATCTGTCAGTGGAAGGTGTTCCTGCCCGTGGCAGGGGGTTGGAACCAGATGATCTCTCCTGGTCCCTTCCAAACCAAACCATTCCACGACTGTGTGCAGCTACAGTAAGAGTGCAATCACTGCCTGACAGCACAAACTGCAGGTTCATCTGAATTAAATGGGCTTGGGTTTTAGTTATTTATTTTACAATAGCTCAGTTCATTATCTACTCCACAGCTGAGTAGCTCTTGAAACACAAACCTCTTTTTCAGTGCACAAGAGATGCAAGTTAATTCATCCCCGCAGGCAACCAGGAGTGTGACTGAAACCTCCAACCTCCCCACCTCTTCTAGAGCCCCAAAGTCTGCACAAACACCTCTAGGAGGGATCATTTGATCAATTCTCAACGGTTCTGCCAATAGTTTCCACCTAAGATTAACACTGTCTTCATTTTCTGGAACAAATTAACAGATATTTATATCTTTTTCCCCAAAAGCTTCATGATTTCGGATTGAATAATATAGTTGTGGCAGCCCAAAATGAGCTCAAAACTCGCCCTTTGTGTTTGTGGTTATCTGGCAGAAAAAGAGGAACATAAAAAAAGGTGGTGGGGTTTTAAATACATTCTTAGATAATCACATGGCATTGCTCAAAATAGCATGAGTTAAAAACCTCTGAGAACACACAGGAACTCACAGCTTTCTCAAAGTCATTTTAAGAAAAATTTAAATACCTTGAAAGGAATCAGATTCTCCAGGAATGTAGAGACCTCCTTCCTTGGAGGAGGACAGAATTCAGCTTAGTAAAAATCACTGTACAAGTGGCCTGGAACCCAACCAGAAGAGCTACAAGTGGCTGAACAAACACGACCATAAGGAGCCTAGATTTTCACAGGAAGCTAAACACTGCTGATCTCCTTTCCAAATTACCATCTAGTTTTCCTTTGTGAGGTAGGGGGGAGTAGAGTGTGGCAGTATTTCATCTATCACCAGAAATAATCTGTATTCCCACTGTCAATCACACGGTGCTGATTAACTCGTTATTCCCAATCAGCACAAACAACCAAAAGCTCTTAAAAAAAAAACATCTAGTCCTACTGGTTTGTCAGAAATATGGTGACTTAGAGACTAATGTGGAAAAGAAAACAGACACATGATCTGACTGATGTAAACAAGTGTTTACTCAGGAAAGGTCAAGTCCTCACCTCATACGATTATGAGAACCAGCAATGGCTGAAAGTACCATTTTGGAAGAAAACAAAATGGGAAGAGGGGCTGTTCTCTGGTGCTTGGTCTCTGTCACAGGGTAAATTCTGCAGGAAAACAAGCAGAAAGCAAACAGAAGTGCTCAGCAATACCTTCTTCATCAATCCAAACATAGAAAAATCATCCTTCTGAACTCCCTTATCTCTGCCATTCAGTACTAAACACTTTGCTTCCTGGCCTCATTTCAGGAGCATGAGAGAAAATCTCTTCATTTTCTTAAGGTGCAGTTGATCATTTCATTAAACCCATTGTCTCCAGCTCTTTCAGGAGCAGATAAATTATTTAGCACCAGGCAGCTAAAAATCAAAGTTTAGTTTAACATTTATTCTTGTAGTACCTCGTAACTACATGCTCAAATCTCCCTATTCTTCCAGTGAATGTTTCAGCAATTAAATTCCAAATTACACCTACTTTTCTTTCTTTTCAGAATTAGAACAAGAGGAAAATATCCTAAGTAAAATGAAATTTCAAGTCTAGATCTCGACATGAAAAAATTGGTTCACTTGGGGCTAGAGAGAAAATTGATTTCTGACCTACATAAGGATGAGCTCTGGACAGGAACATCAAACCATCCTCATAAAACTTCTCCTGTCTGCAGTGTGATTATGGCAAACAGTGTGCAACAGTGAAAGTGATTTTTATTCCCCAGACACACGTGGGTTCATGCCCCACCTCTGGTCCTTCCTCCCCTTTCCCACATGGAATTCTCTCAGGGTCCAGCACTGCAGCAGAGCTGCCGTGGCACACAGCTGCAGAGCACTCCAGCTTCCCACAGGGTCAAGGTGAAAATAAATTGCCTGGGCTTGTACAGGTATTGAGCACACGGGGCACTCCAGGCTGTCAAAGAGGTCACACCCCTGCACCCCAAAGCCAAAGGAATCACCAAGTGTCCATCAGTGCAGCTGCTGCTCCAGAAACATCAACCAGACACTGCTCACTGAATACAAATATATGTGCCTTGCATAAAATCTGGAAAAAGGACGTTACACCCCCAGCACCATTCTAACTTCTGGGCTGAAAGCAGTCTAAATAAAGTCATTGGAGAACATTCCCTTCCAAGCACTGAAATCATCTGGATTTAATGGCCAGCTCAGTCATCATTAAGTGCTTTATGAAACTTGGAAGCGCAGGGACAAAGTTCAGCTCAAACAACCATTCATCTCCTCGTAAGCTGAGTAAATATCCCACTGCAGCAGCTGTGCTAAAATCCCCCTTGCTGGATTCACTGAGCACTAAAACACTGAACAGAAGCTACAGCTCCCAGATTCCCTTCTGGTTTTCCATGTCCATCACAGCATCCCAGGAAATGCACACAGACACAAAATGAGAACAGGAGAAGACACAAAACCTCTGGAGCTCAGTGGCTGCAGGAGATCCCTGGGCAGGAAAACTGGAGAGGGCAGCAGGCACATCCCAGCACGTCCCCTGGGCTTTTGGGGGAAGATTTAATATGCACACACCATGAAAAAGTAAACTCTCCCAGCAGACTAAACAACTCATGGGAAGCTCTCCCCTGGCAAAAATTCCGCATCAAACTAAAAATTGTTTTATACGTTTCAGTTGCGATGAAAGCACAAAAGAATTAAGTATTTGGTATTGATAAGTATTTGATAAGTTAGAGCACTTACGTGCTGAAGTCAGGAAAATTAATGGCAAAATGCAAAGTCATTTTCAGAGTAACAAAATCATTACCACTCCCCCTTTAATTTTCATTCTTTTCCCTGTCTTCCTGCCACCTCGGGCTTTTGAACAGACATTTCGTGTCACGTTTTAAACAATATGCTCAGGCTGACATTTAGTTTTGGGAAAACTGAAGTAATTAATTGTTGGCTATTGAAAATCAGCTACGTTGGAATTTATTACCACATTTGGAAATAACTGTATATGGGCTTTGGTAAATATCCAGCAGATATTCCAGTAGCATCCACCCCCCTCTTTGAATCTCCAACACTCTTCTGCTGCCTCATGTCTCATCTTGATACTAGAGAAAGTTTGACAAAATAAACCAAATAAAGAAATCCATCCCTAATCTCCAGTTTTATTTCACTACAACAATACTGTGGTTTGGATCACAGAAATTACTCTGAGAAGCCTTAAAATGTCATCCTTTTTTTTCCCCCCTTACATTTCCAATAATCTGAGCCTGTTAAGTCAAATTATGTCGTGGCCTTCAGTCATTCACATGTGAACATCAACCCCATCCAGTGGGAAGAACCAAATTCAGCCACACTTATGGATACTTCACCTTTCCCAGAGAACTGGAGGTTAGACATTAATGGAACAGGTGTCAACAGCACAAATATTAACTGCTATTTACTAAGACATCACTAATTATTTTTCCAGCTTGCCAGAGAGCTCTTGTAATCTACCACAAAACCCCAAAAGACTTGAGCATTAGAAGACTGGGAGCAAAAGAAATATACAAAATTCAAATGAGTGCAGAATACTCATATATTTGTGCCATGCCAAAGGTCGGTTCTTGCCAAAGAGTTTGGCTCTAATCCAACAAAGTATTTAATTACATGAGACAATCTATTGCTAAGGATGACTTCAGCTCCTGGGTGGGATGTTTGGAATCATCCAAGGCACTTCCATAAATACATATTTTTAGTGCTTTTTAATTTCCAGGAATAATTAAGCAGTTGATGTAAAAAAATGTAAGACATTTGATATTATCATCATCATCATTATTTCTTCCAAACACAGATTCAGGAAGTGAAAATCTTTGTGATCCACAGGCAGGTTTTGAGTGGGTATTGGATGGTTTGATTTAGGGGGGTTCTGTGGTCCTTTTTCCTCCCCACAAAATAATTCCCAATTCCACACAGCCAGCAAGACACATCTTTCAGCTCAAATTAAAAAAAGCCAGATCTATTTCAGTACAATTTTATTCAAAGTGTCAGTGGCTACAGGTACTTATTTGGAAAGCTCTCCTACTGCATTAAATTTCCTGGGAAAATTACCATCTTAAGGCTGAGAAAAGCTCAGCAGAGCAGCCCACCTCTCTCTATATATACACACCTCTCCATAGCCCATCAGAAATCAAGACAACTTTCAAGTCAGGATGCAGAAGCCTGTGCTGTGTGCAGGTCTTCCTTGCTGCCTTCTGCATGCAAATGCTCTGGCTCTATGAATATTTTAAATTACCATATGACCTATTATTCTGACAGCCAAGCAAAAGGCTGAAGGACCAACAACTGCAAAAAAAACCAAACCCACAAAACAAAGAAAAAAAAAAAAACAACAAAACAATGACTCCTCCACTGTTAGCAAAGGCTCTCTCTTGGTACTTCACTGTCTCTTCTGCTCTACATATAAACAATTCCAAGGCTCTGCTCTGCTGAAGCTCTCACCAATCATTGTTATAGCACTGTTTAAATAACTATTCTGCCCCGACAACAAAGCAGAAGTGTCATTATTTTATATGAAAGCCGTATCATAAGAAAGATAAAAACCTCTATGGTTGTCTATTAAGTGTAACTCCAAATAAAACGAATTTTTATATATTTACTTGTGCCCATATATACGAAGGCAAATTTCCACAACGAGGTTTCAGAATGTTTCCTTGCAAAGCCACACCTGGAGGAGCCTGGCACACACCAAGCCATGAACACACAGAACACACAGCCAGGAATATTCCAGCAATCCAATGCCCATTCCCATGGTGGTTTAGCCCCAGATCTATTCTGATTTGGGGGGTTTTTTAACCTCTTTCACAGACAATGTTTCAGACACCATCTTGCTTCATAATGAAGACCTGAACTGCAGACAAAGCAAAAGCAGCAAAGCAGAACAAACAGCTTTGATTATCTTCTTCAAATATTGTTATGTTGGCAAAAAGGTGTTTGGCTCTCACAATGCCTTTTTTTGTTGTTTGAAACATGAATGGGTTCAGAGGAACAGCAGCACAATGAGGACAATTCAGTGCCTTTTGCGCAGAGACACAAATGCATTGTCAGAGCAAACACTGCTTTCTACATTCTCCAGTGCAGAGGTCGAAGAGGAGCCCTCACTGCAGACACCTCCCCAGCCCACAAAATAACCACAGTTATTCTTCCAACAAGAAATCAGCTGGGGGAAAAAAAAAAAAAAAAACCAACCTTGCCTATATATACACAACCTATGATGTTGTCTCCTGAATATTTATTCCGTCAGCGCACGCAGTTTAAAACAACAATCCCATAAAACAGCAGGCATTTGCTTTTCTGGCTGAGATGGATCCAACAAAAGCAGGGGAAAAAAAAACCTTCTCAATTTAAAAAATACTACACAACTGGTACCATTAAATTTGTTCATTAGAAGTCTTTGAGGGATTAACAGGAAAGGAACTACCAGGCCAAAATTCACAAGAACATTATAAACATGTCAATTGTATTTTGCATCCTGCTGCCACTCATTTATTCAAGAGGAAAAAATAGTATTTAACTAGGGCCTTACATCTAAATAATAATTTTTAAAATCCATTTTTAAAGGTATTTTCTCTCTTGATTGTCCAGCTTTCCTTTATATGGTGTGTGCCAATTTCATCCTCCCAGTTTGCCTCATCAACTTTCTAAAATAATTTTCCTCCTTACTCAAGAAGAGCTCTCTGAGTATCACACATTCCCCGCAGTGCCCTTGAAATAGAGCTATTCCTTCTGAGGAGAAAAGCTGGAATATCAAAGATCCAATCTCCACAGACCTAAACTGCAAGGGAAAAACAAACGCTTGGGTTTGCATCACTCTGATCCAGGGGAGAAGGGAGAGCTTTGAACAGCATGAAAGGGATTCAGATCATCTCTTGCCACTTGGAATCTTTGGGCAAGAGAAGTGAGTACATTTTTAAAAATGTCTGGCGTGTTAATGTTCATTTAAGAAATGGGCAGGTGACAATTTTGTGACACCTGAGCACTGTTTGCAGTGAGAGATGGGCCCAGAGCTAAGGGAACACATGGAGGTGGAAATGGCAGACAGAGCTTTGCCAACCCTTCACCTGCAGTGCTTCTCTCCTGCCCTACAACCAGAATGCTGCTTCCCAAAATAAAAACACAACCCCCAGCACAACAAACCTGCCTTTCTCACACTTCAGGCCAGAGAGAAGTTCAAATGCAATATTCAGGAAAACACAGGATCCAGTTAAACCTGCACTAATCCAAGGTGTCTGTCTTTAAGTCTCCTTTAAGGATTTATCTGTGCTCACTGAGGAAAAAAAAGAAGCATCCATGCAGCACAATTATCTTAAATATCAGTTACCATCCCCAAAATGTACTACTACTGAAACTTGACATTTCCAGGAAGGAAACTGCTTAACTAAAATTGTTCAGCTGAAATATATACACTGCCAATACAACCAGTCCTCTGCCCTGGGAAGATGCCAATTCAATTCAATCATACACTGCTCCACTGCTGCAAGAGATTTTTTATTTTCCTAAGGGAACGGGAAATAAATAAGCTGAAAGCTCATCCTTAATGTTGCTGGAATTCCTGTACCTAGTTGCATGACTGTGAGCTCTGTCCCATCTCGCTAGTCCTGACTCCACTCCACTGTGTTGGAAATACCATTTATTAGAGATATTTGACAGAGCATTATTCACCCACATTCATTTTTTAACTTCCACCGTGCCTTATAAAAAGAGTAAGTAGATTTTGACAAGGGATGAGATGGCACATCTATTGATCCAACACACACGTCCACTCCTCTTCAGTCTTTTCCATTCATAAGAAATCTTCTCTATTCTCAATGTTTTTACAAGTGAGCTTCACAAAGAAAGATTTTAAACCATTGCCTTGTCATACTTCACGCACACTTTTAGAGATTTTCTATACACAATATTCTTTTCTACAAGGGATTTTAAAGAAATGGGGTTTTCCCTACATGTAAAAGTGGGTGAGTCAGTCAAATTTTGAGAAGCAAGGTCAGAAAATAAAACATTTTGAACTTTGTACTCCAATAGTGATTACTGGGAGCTGGTCAAAACAAAATGCTGATGTTACAGCCAGAAATAGCAAAACTCTAAACAAGAAAGGTGATCCATCTTCTCCAGTGACACAACATTCCACGTGTGGAGCAGCTGGAAATTTACTGCCTGGTGGGTTGGGATCCAGGAGCTCCCACCACAGCTGACTTTGGCATTTTCATCCCATTGACAACACTGTGGCTAAACAGTCACCAAACACAAAAGCACAGGCAAACAGCTTGTGTCAAAACAGCTCTTTCACAATACACACAAAAGACTTAAAACTCTGCAGTGGAACATCAGGAAAAGGTGAACATTTCTATTTAAACGTCCAAAACTCCAAGGATATTCATTATTCCGTGATAGAAAGAGAAGCAATAAAGAAGTGGAAATTAAACACAATTACCTCTCCAAAATGAGTTAGCAGCATCTATTATATTTTATGTTAATATGCATTTTCTTCCAGCAGTTCCTAATTCCACTCAATGTCAAAGCTTTCCCACTATCTCAACCAAACACCACAAGAAAAATATGCACATTACTGCAAGTATTTCTTTGCTCACTCTCAAAAGAATATGGCCAGGTGCAGTCTGTGAAACAATTCAACATGCTGAGCCCTTCCCTTAAATTCTCATCCCCCACTGCCTACCTCAGCACCAGAACTGTCCACAGAAAAATCATCCCACAGCTGCTAGCGGCCTTTCATAGCAGGTATTACCATCTTTAAAAAAAATCTTGTAGGGAAAAAAAGCCAAAATAGCAACAAATAAAGAAAGGATAAAATATTTACAAAGGTATCTTTTCACTCCTGTGAATTTTTAATCACTGAATAATAATGCGGGTCTTAAAAAGCATTGCCTGATAAATGATCGCTGCCCACTACAGAGCCTCTCAAGTGTCACATCTGTTAAAATTTCATACAGGCAGAAGCTTTAATGTCGTCTGAAAAAAATATCTATTTTTAACCACACAGATTAAATGGAAAAAGAAAAAAAAAATTAACAAAATAATTTGGGAAAAAAGGCACTTTCAGAAAAGGGTGGCTAAAATCCAGAGCCTCAATAAGCGGGTATTACAAAAGTTACAAAAAGAACTGATGGAAACGTCCATTTGTGACTTACAGGTACAGCAACACAAATCCCACCCTGCAGCACAGCAGCAGCAGAACTTCTGCATGCAGGGGCTGCTGCAGAACCAGCAGGAGCCCCGTCTGCCCACAGGGATGGGCTGCCCTGAAAGACACTGGTTTGTCTCAGCCACTCCTGGCACTAAACGTGACATCAAGGACTTTGTGATTGATGTTGACAGGCTGGGAGAGCTTGGGGTGTCCAGCCTGGAGAGGAGAAGCTCCAGGGAGAGCTCAGAGCCCCTTCCAGGGCCTGAAGGGGCTCCAGGAGAGCTGGAGAGGGACTGGAGACAAGGGATGGAGGGACAGGACACAGGGAATGGCTCCCACTGCCAGAGGGCAGGGCTGGATGGGATTTTGGGCAGGAATTGTTCCCTGGCAGGATGGGCAGGCCCGTGGCACAGGGTGCCCAGAGCAGCTGTGGCTGCCCCTGGATCCCTGGCAGTGCCCAAGGCCAGGCTGGACAGGGCTTGGAGCAGCCTGGGACAGTGGGAGGTGTCCCTGATGGATTGGGATGAGCTTTAAGGTCCCTTCCCAGCCTGTGACACTGAGGCCAAGCAGAAGAAGGGCTGTGGCCTCGGCACCTGAACAGCAGCAGCCCCTGCACGTTCTGCCTGGGGACACCTCTGCCTCTCACACAAACATCTCCTCATCCCCACTCCTGTCACCACGCCTCAACATCACTAAATAAGGCCACCAGACCAAGCTCTCTGCATTCCCTTCACCAAAGCCTGGCTGGGGGTGGTTTTTTTCCATTAGAGCCAGGGACTTGTCTCAGACTGCCAGTGTTTAATACCATTTTATAGGTACAATACATGACAACACTTTACAAGGAGGGAGCTCCCACACGCAGCACAGATTTTTATTTTTCCTCTCCAAATTAACTGTCTTTCATTGCTTCATAACCTCTTCTGATAGAAAAAACAGCCTAAGCAAATGACTCCTCACCCCAACATAACAAAATTAATTCTCTAGCTCAAGGCAAAGGAAAATGAAATAATGATGGAAATCAAATCGCTGAAAAAAGCAATGTAGCTGCTAAAATCAGCTTCTGTTATAAGGTTTTAATAACTACTAGCTTTTCCAAATGAACATATTTGTAAAACGTGGGAATCAATGTGAAGAATCAGAAAAAAAAGCGAGAAAAGACAGTAAATTTTTATTAATGGAAAAACCTCTTCAGAAAAAAAAATAAATCAAAAAATTGCTATGCAACTCTGCTTACAGAGTTTGTTTAAATCCTATATACCTTAGTATTTAACATGATGTGTATTTTTATGAGGAAATTGCGGTTTAGAATTAAACTTTGAACAATTTTCTTTTGGAGAAAAGGCAACAACAAAAGGAGAAAGAAAACAAAACCATCAGTGTGAGAGGAAAGAGATGACATAACAAACACACAACGCTATTTCCATAACTAGTTGTTAGCTTTCTTGCAAATGGGTAACACAGAAAATACTATTAAAAAATAACCAGGTAAATCAAAAGCAAGCCTAGAGAGATGTCTATCAAGTACTTGTGACCTGACAAAGAATTTTAAAAAAAACAGCATGACAGCCATAAAATAAACTCAACCCAATCTGAGAATAACAAAGTAAAATAACAGTTACAAAATAAATTTTTAAATGCTCTTAAAAATTACAAGACATTAACAATATGCTCCATCATTTCAGCAAAACAGTAAAATGCTCCTTGGGAAATGTTCTGCATTCTAAATTAAGTCTGCAGATCCCAGGGATTATTTTATTTTGTGTTTGCCTCTGAGGTCACGTACAGTTTTGCTGCGAGTTATTTTCCTCTAGAACCTATAAGGCTGAAGCACCTCAAACTTTCTGACCTTGAAATACAAACACCTGCAATCAAACACAGAAAACCTTATTAAAGCAGGCAGCAGAAACCATGGAATCAAATAATAGAAATTTATCTAAATTCTAGAAATGGCATTGAAGAAGAATTCCTAAATTCTTTCCTTTTGTGCTTTACCTGCACGCAGGAATCATAATGTGTCTATGCCAGCGAATTGAACTTTTAGTTTTGCCCTGGTTTATATCCACTTACTACTCCCAAGTTTGCTCTTTTCTGCTTGTTTCCCTTTTTACAGCCCTTACTGCCTTTTTAAAGGGAAAACTTTCCATCTCTCCTGATTCCTCCTGCAATTATTGCTTTGGGATTCCTGGGGGATTCCAGGATCAGCTCTGACCTCAGACAGAGGGGCCAAGTTGGATTCCACATTTTCCCACCCGCTGGGTGTGAGAACCATCTCCTCCAAGCCCTGTGGGACAAGGGAGGACGCCCCTTCCCTCTGGCTTTGTCTACAAGCTTCAAGGTGCTCAGGAACACAGCAAAGAAGAAAGTGTTTTGTTTGCCACACAGTTTGCATTAGCTTTGTAGCTTTAGTTCAAGCACAGGGCTGTTACTGGAAAATAGAAGAAAAAAAGAAGCTTTTTAAATACGATTGGACTCACTTGGGGTGGGCAAAACACATTTAATAAAGAAAATAGTTATAATTATTCCTTAAAATGTGGAGTTGAAAATATATCTGGTGACCACCTAGCAACACAAAATCCATGGAAAGAAACATGTTTGAGAAGAATTCCCTCCCTCCAGCTTCAGGAGGTGGAACTCAGAAGAAATGGCCAAGCCCAGGAGATGTCCCTTCCCCTCCTGTTCTTACCCCCGAGGTCAGTGCCCCTCCACAGAACCAGAGACAAAATCTGCACGTTTAAACCAACCAGCGCCATCAAACACAAACACAGGGCAGGTGAGAGATGGGGAAAACCACCAGGAAAATGCTTTTTCCAGCAAAACCCCAAGCAATTCCTCAGTGCAGGACGAGGGTGCCACTATCCATGCCCTGTGGACAACCTGTGCTTCTCCCCTGGAACAGGTTCTGGAAGGTGAGCAGAGCTCTGCAGGCTGTGCCCCAGCTGCTCCTGCAGCCCCAGCACCCAGGCCAAGCTCTCCTGCCCTGATGTAAGGACAGGGAGCTGAGGGAGAGGAGGGAATCCTTCAGCTCCTTCCCTTCACTTTGGTACCCACAGGATCAGGGGGAGTCAGGAAGCTGCTCTGCTGGTTCTGGTATTCGTTCAGGCAAAACAAGCCCTGGCCCTGTTTGCTGACAGGCTGCCCCTCTCCAGGGTTTACTGCTGGAAGCAAACAGACCCCAACCACAGAGCTGCTTCCTCATCCTCCCAAAGAAGATGATCCCAACATCTTCTTGGGGCTGCTGCAAGAAGGAATGGAGGCTCTGGTCAGACCCACTCCAGCCGTGTTTGCACAGGGCACTGCCAGCAGCTCCAAGGAGAGCTCCTCCAGCAGAGCCACACCTTGCAAATCAGGGGCTGTCCTCAAGGGACAGCTGGGATTTAGTGCCCTGGCTGGAGCTAAACACTGGCCCCTCAGGCTGCACCACTGATGCCAACCAAAAGGAACCCCCAGGAGCTGCCAGCCCTTGTGCTTCCTGCCAGGGGCAGGGGGGAACCAGGAGCCCGGGTTTGGCCATGACCCACACTCAGCACTCCACTCCCAGGCATGGGGACAGCCCAGCAGCCAGCCTGGAGCCTGGAATGAGTTTCATTCAGGTGTACTGGCACGCATTCCCAGGCTTGGTAGCAAGGGGACTGCAGGGGCTCAGTGGGACAGGGCCAGGGCTGCCCTGTGCTGGCTGCTCCAGACCCTCCAGGGGCCAAAGCTGAGCCAAAAGCTCAAAGCTTTGCCCATCCTGAGCTGCCCCCCATGAGAGAACATTTAAGCAATGGCAGTGACTGGAGATCAGTGACACCAGGGAGCTGGTGACACACCTGGAGGGGCCGCAGGTGGTCAGCACAGGATGTGATTCAGGAGGAAGGAGCAGGGGCAGAGGGAGGAACAAGGAGCAGCAGAAACTGACCCCAACCACAGCAAGGGAAGGGCAGGGTTGCCTGTGCTGAACTCTGCCTCCCTGGCAAAGGGGAGGAAAGGTGTTTTCCTTAAGTGTTTCAATGCTTGACATGTTTCCCAATCAGTAATCAAATGTTTAAAATCAAGTTCTGTTCCCTGAGTTCAGCCCATTCTGCCCACAGCAGTAACTGGTGAGTCATCTCCCTGCCTTTATATTGAACCATGAGATTTCTAACTCCAGTTTTTCCTATTTTCTGCCCCATCCCACTGTGGGGAAGGTGTGAACAAGAAGCCCTGCGAGTGCTTTGCTCTGAGCTGGGGCCAACCTATCACACCAGGGCAGATTGACTCCGTGGTCACTTCAGCTGCCCTAATCCATAGTAGCACCATCTCCATCATTAACAGAGCAGAATTTTAATTACCTGTCCTAGCCTGGAAGGCACCAAGGACATGAATAAAGCCCAGCTGTGGTTTGCTTTGCCCAGAAAAACAACTGTTTGGATAGCACAAACTCCATTCTCAAACTAACTGACAACTCTGTACTGGTTTGGAGCTCTTTTCCCAAGTGCAGGTGCCACCCACGTTCTCTCCCAACAGCATCCAGGTCTTGCTTACCCTAACCCATAACAATGAATCTTACTTGGAGGATTGAAAACTTTTGCCTTTAAGAACTTCAGCTCAAAGCCTTCAGAGAATCACAGGGCAGTCAGGGTTGGAAGGCACCTCTGGAGACCATCTAGTCCAACCCTCCTGCCAAGGCAGGGTCACCTAGAGCAGCTTTCAAGCAAGGCCACCAGCTTTTGCAAACTGTCAAATCTTCCCACTCGGTTGCCTTATTTACCTTTGAATAGCAATAAAAAATAGAGCCAAGTCCTTTGCTCAAGGGGATCGCAGCATCAGTAATATTGCTGCAGTTAGCATTCTCCAATTTTAAATTTTCATTAAAGAGTTTGTATTACTCATGAGCCTATGCAATATTCTAATCATCCTGTATTACCTTTTTCCATTAAGCAGTCAGTAAATTCAAGATCTTTCTCCCTCTCCCGACAGCCAGCAGGGACAGAAATACATCTCCTGCAGATCTGTCTTGGAGGTTTTTATCTACAGACCAACACCATAAGGATAAATCATTTCTGAGCAAGTCCAGGAAGCTCTTCTTCCAGTATCTTCCAGATCAGATACAGCTTCTTTCCCTGAAAATTCATCAAAGAGAGGTGACATAAAGCACATGCCATCAAGGCTACATTTAACCTTGTCCAAATTTAACCGTGGCCAGCGCAGCAGAGTGTCTGGCCATGAACACTCGGGCCACAGTTCAGCTTTTCTGCTGATAAATAAGAATTGCAAACTCACATAGAAAGCACGCAGCCAGCCTTAGATCTTGAATGCAGAGTGCTTGCATACATCTTTGTTTCTCACTTTGCAAGTCTTAACCTTCCTCATATTTACCACCAACTTTTCCAAAGAGCAAACAACCAAAAGCAAACCACTTTGCTGTATCAGCACAGCCTCAAAGGGAAGGTCAAGATTCAATTCACAGAAAGACAATGGATGGGTGATAACAGAAAAAAAAAAATTCGTTTGAATTAATTTTTTTGTTGTTTGTCTTAATTTTAAGAAAGCACCCACGAAAACTACTCAGAGAAAGAATCAGCCTCCAGAAAAAATAATCTTGTTTTATTTATAGTCAGGGTCGTGGGAAATCTGTCCTGAAACATAAAAAAAAAAAATACAGCTTCCCAGATTAGTTTTGGTATGGGAATTCAAAGAATGAACAGCTATGGGAAAGTTTAAATTCTCATCAACTACACCTGAGTGTCCCTGTTCAGAATGGTTTGTACTTTCTGTCACTCATTAAGCAGCGAGCACGAAGGCAAATGTAATGGCTACAGCACCCAGGACTAATTATTGTGGTAACCCAGTGTTTACTAAAAGTATGAGAATCTGTAATGTTTACAGACTAGAGTCTGTGATCATGGGTAATTGCTGCATAATTAAGATATTATTTGAATGATTATATTTGACAAGGAAAAAATCTATGAAGTTATTTTATTAGATTAATTAATTCCAGCAATCACTAAACTTTTGTTAAATACCCCACATATAGAAGTCTGGTGTACATGCTAGTGAATTAATCATATCTAGCAGCACTTCTTATCCCTGAAAAACAAAACACTGATGGGAAAAGGGTGCCTTCTTTCTCTACTTACTGCTCTGTTAGGTGCTTGCATAACAAAATTTATCCTCTGTCACCTGTGCTTCACAGTTTAAAAAGCTGTTTGTTCTGAGCACTGCATCAACAAAGTACAGCATGACAAAGAAATCCCCACAGAACCGAGCCTGAACCCCGGGACAGCCTCTGACCTTGAGGAAATGATCCTGTCTCAGCTCAGCTTGTGCTCCTACGTGCCCAGCCACGCACCCTGCTGCTCTGCTCATGTCAGAGGCAGCTCTGCCCCCCTGGTACCTTCACTGGGGGGACAAGTGCTGTGTTCTCAACTCCAGCTGGACAACCACGGCCTGTGACTCCAGAGAGACTTCACAGAAATGCCACCAGACTCGAGCCATCTACATCTCAGAACTCTGCGCTGCCCTCGAAGAAACAGCACCTTACTGAAGAATCATGCTCGTTCTCAAACTTCCCTTTGATCAATGTATGCTTTGGGCTGGATCCTTTCAGGAAAATCAATCAGGATCTGAATCTCAGCAGTAAATCCACGGAGTGGCATATTCCCCCGAGGCATCCAAGCCACAGGCTCACCACTCCTGGAGGCAGCTTTGCGCCAGCCCTTGCACAGTCTGGCAGACAGTGACCAGAGCCCCAGACATAAAATATTCATTTAAAATCGCAGAGGTGACATCTGCACATGCTCTACAGGCCCTTCACATCCTACACCACAAGTGAGGGGAATAAGGAAACCTTTGCATTTCTGTCAAGCAGAATCATTCTGTCGTCTGCAGCACCTTCAACCATCCACTCTGCTGGGTGACAATGCCAAGCTCTGTCACAGGTGCCCCCCTGCACGGAGTGCCTCAGGAAGGAATCCCCATGGAGCTGACTGCCTTAAAACTGGATTTTTTTCCCTCTCCAGAAATGCTGCAATTATCTTTGTCAACACTGCAGGCAGGTGAAGTGTTGGTGCCACGTGCCTGCCAGCTGGAATGCAGCCTGGAATGCAGCACCCACGCTCCCAGCTGCTCTGTAACCTCTTCCATCACATTCCCAGAGACACAGGTTTGGCACCCCCAAAAGTCAATAACTCTTCTAGAAAAGTCCATTCATTAACCAGTGTGAGAACCTGCAGCAGCACTCGGGGGCTCAGATTCTCATAGACACACACAAATACCTGCCTGCATCTCTTATTTCCTTCATTATTAGGGTTTCTATCTACCCTTTCTATCCCATTTCTGTTCCCACTTCCTTGCCTCTTCAAATATAATAATGCTTTGATTTGACTGAGTGCATGTCAATACTCTTTTCATATATATGTGCTATTTACCTGTAGACTCTCAAATACAGATATATGCATATTCAATTCAGCAGTGCTTAAGTGGCCCTCTAGGAACTGCTACCATGATGATAAAATTTCCATTTCTATTTGCCATCAACGGAAATCACCATGATTTTATTTGCCAGATTCAGGGAGCACTGGGGTTTTTTGTTGGATTGGTTGGTTGGGTTGGTTCGTTTCTTTAATTCAGGGTTTTTTTGGGGGGTGGTTGTTATTTGGGGTTGACTTCATTTTGATTTTTTGCTTGTTTGGTTTTTAATGATGGATTTCCTTAAAAGAAAATGTGATTATTTAAAGCACACAGATAAACTCCATTTCCCTGAACAAAACCAAAACCCCACCAGGGCAAAACTCCTCCATGGACAGAGCAGGTCCTGTTCCACGAGTTCTCTGCTCCTTTCTCCCCCATCACCAGATTTCCCAGTGCACTTTCTGCTTCCCTCCCTGCACACAGAGCTTCCCCAAAGCCCAACACCCAGCCTTTGACATCAGCATCCTTCCAGATAAGGAGGGAGTGCAATTTGTAAAGGCAGCCCAGACTCCAGAGCATATTTCAAAGCCAACACCAGGCTCTTGAACAGTAACTGCATTTGTTTCCTTGCCATCTCAGCAGCTGTAAGAAGCATTGCTTCACTTAGGAAAAGCACACACTCTACCCCAAACCTCTTCTCTTTAAGGTACAAACCCAAAACCATACAAAACCGAGTATGGAAGTGTTCAGAAACTATTTCTTCATTACCCAAGCCAGAAGTTTCACAGTTGGGGTTTTTTAGAGGACTATAACAAAAACAAATCACTTACAAGTTTACTAATTTCAGGATCTACATTAAAAGGAAATAAGAGTGCTGCATCTCAACAGAGATAGGAATGAACAGTGGAGCTGGTACAATACATGCTCACCTGGGATTCTGGCCAGGACCAGCACACTCCAGACTTTGTCTCTAGCACTCTCCAGGTGAACAGCAGCACCCAAACCCACCTGACAAAAGTTCTGATCACTTCACTTGAGGAGAAGTGTCCACATTAATTGATTAAACTTTTTCTAAGCACACAGAGCTGAAGGGCTCTCATGCACTTTGTTACTTCAATATTCAGGCTGACAGATACCAGAGGTCATCCCAGCTCCTGATACTTTATCAGTTTCACAGGAGACTGGCACCAAACTGAACGTTCATTTTAATCAGTTGCTCCTATTTACAGCATAAGAAATTCACACAAAGTACTCCTCCTCAACAATACCTGTTTGGTCTTATCAACAAGGGAGGCAGAGCAGCAAATGTTGTGCTGTGAGTACTAATTAATTTCCTCTCTGTCTCTCCTACCATCCAGTGAGCTGAATTCCTGATTTCTATCCCCACTTCTCCCATGCACCTTCACCATTTCTGTCCTTCACACTGCTGGAATGCTACACAGGGCAAAGGATTTCTCTGGTTCTTGCAGTTGGTTCAGGACAGTTCACTGAGCAAAACCTCTTATCACCTCCTGCTCTCTGCTGCTCACACCGCAGGGGACTGCACAGAGCCCATGGATTTTCCGTCATCAGCAAAGTCCAGCCTCCTCCTGCTGACACACAGAAAGCTCCCTCAGCTTCTGGAAGGGGCTGGAAATTACCTGCAGAAGTACCTGCGTTACAAAACAAGGCAAGCAGAAACACAACTGAGATGAATGCAAAGCCCCTCTCAGTCCGGCCAAGCCTTCAGGATCAAAAAAAGCAGGAGAAGCACACCTATTTCTTCTCGAATGAAATGCTTGGGAAGGATATCCAGAGGTGCACTGCAGCAAAGCACCAGCCCCCTGTTAGCTTACACAGGCAGGCTGAAATCTGGGCATTAAAGCCCAGCCTTTAAATCATTACATTCTGTGAAAGGTGGATCAAGTAGGAACTCCAGATTTAGATTTCCTAAGGAGCTGATCTGGGACAACACTTGTCTGACATTAACGCAGCCACGTCCAGTCTGATCTTCCTTTCTAAAAACTTGTTCTACGTATGCACAGAAAGCCTTTAAAAGAGCACACTTCTTTTTGCTTAAAGTATGCTAAAAATATTACTTTCCTAATGAGGATCCCATTTGCATGACAAATTCTCTGTGCAGTGTCAGAAACATCTTGAAATTAAGATGTCATGCTTACAGGAATTATTCTGCACGCAGATGAGTTCCCACCAAACTGCTTCTGACAAGTTAATTTCATTTTCCTCATCATGTGCTTTGACAGCAAGATAAGGGAATCAAAGCCTTTCCCCGGTGAGAATCCTTTGCTCCTACATTAATTGGAACCAAGGAATATCATCCACTTGAATTCATGCCTACTTTTCTGGCCAAATATTGAAAATCAATCATTTACTGAGCTAACAGTACATATGTCACCTGTGCTTTCCACTGTAATTCTTGCAGGAGGAAATGCAACCATTAAGAAGAAACATTAATAAAACCACTAAAGGTTTTTTCCTACCTCTACACTATAGATATAAATTAAGAGAGAATATGAAACCATTGAGGCTTTAAATAAGGTGAAAAACAATTTAAAAACAAACTTGGAAAAAAAAATAAAAAATCCTGAAGCCAACATGTCACGACGTGACAAAAGCTTGATGGAGCAAATAAAAGACATTTCTTCCTCTACCTGGAGTCTGAGAATACATGAGAGCTGTGCACCAGAAAGCCCTGTGCACTTCTTTTCTCTCCTCAGCCTGGAAACTTTGGGAATTAATGGTGAAGTCATGAAGGAAACCTTAAATAGACTCTGTTTTCTACCATCACCAGGCTCACTTTCTCAGATTTTATCTGCTTTGGTTTCCCACTCAAATCTTATATTAGATTTTTTTTTTCCTCTTTTTTCTCCACCTCCAAGCTTTTCCATTTTCTTACATAATACTGAATAAATATTTTATGGCCAAAGAGGATTTCTACCTGTTATGTAACTCACATTTTTGGAGGCAGCTTCCCCATCTCGTTTTGGTGAAACCAGGAGCCGAACTGATGTGAGCAGAGAGTGCCTAAACTTAAACAAACAGCTCTGTTTATGCCACATTAAAAATGCTAAATGGGGTGAAATTCCACTTCATCAATATGCATATGGGGCTGACAACACTGAGGAAAATATTAACATATGTATACAAACATCAACAAAACTATTAATTGTCACATAACGAGGCAGCAATTTAAGCGTGCTGAGCAGATGCATCACAGCTAAAGTGGAAAGAACAGCCACACTCTAATTCTGAACCAGGCTGGGATCCCTGTCAGGGCTTTGGAGGCCCAGCCACAGATGATTCCCAGGGCCAGAGACATTTTTTGAACAGTCTCCTCTAAAAAGTGCTCTAAGAAGAGCTCTCAAAAACCTCAGATAAACTTTCCAGATCTTGGACAACAATATCTGCCCAAAAGCTAAAAACGCTTTCTTTAGGTCTGCCTACAACTTTAAAAAAAAAAAAATCAATCCATCTTTTTCTGGCCACCCACCTGTTTGTTTACACCATAATGTTGGATNGACATTTTTTGAACAGTCTCCTCTAAAAAGTGCTCTAAGAAGAGCTCTCAAAAACCTCAGATAAACTTTCCAGATCTTGGACAACAATATCTGCCCAAAAGCTTAAAAAAAAAAAAAAATTTTAAAAAAATCCACCTTTTTCTGGCCACCCACCTGTTTGTTTACACCATAATGTTGGATATAGCAGGAAAGTGCCTCAATGATTTAAAAAAAAAAAAAAAAGTCTATGTTCATCAATATACAATCAGGTCACCTGCAAAAATTCTGTGTGGCAGAGAGCCTGATGTTCCCAGGCAGGCCAGCAGCAGTGGGTACAGAAACAGAGCAAGCTGAGAGCAAACACATTCTCTTGTCCCTCACCATAACAAACACACTCACTATTTTATCCCAAGAGGATGCTTCATTTCAATAATACAGTTTTCTTGAAAATAACAGATATTTTAGATTTTTTTTTAATTAAATTACTTGTGCTTGGTTTTTCACCCATTTTAGTTAGGCATTAATAATGTAGTGATGTACCCCGACTGACAACATTTGGGGGGGAAAAATATGTTTAGAAGATTGGCTGTAAGTTTGATAACAAGAACAATATTACAGAGAACACAGGTGTTACACTGCCATCATCACCTCTCAAGATGTGCCCTGAATGTAGAAATTCTGAAGAAATGCAAAGAATAGTCCATATAATGGTATTAAGTTGTAATTGGATTTAATATGATCAGCTGCTTTCACCAGTAGTTTTATGCTAGAGAACAGATTATAGAAAGGAAAGGTTCTGTGGTTACTCAGCGACTTGAATCACTCCAAGGAGACCATGTAAAAATCACAAAGGCCCCATTTCTCCCTTCCATATGGCGTTAAATAAATGGCAACCCTGGGCAGACCAAATTTGGGGTTTCAACACAACATCGGGGCAGAATTCTGGGGCTTACATCCTGAAAAAATGAGTAAGAAGCTCTTCGCTCAGCACTAAGGACTTCACCACACACCAGGAAAAGCGGGTGTCCGGGAACTCGGGAGATTACCGACACAAAACACCATTAAATGGTGCCAACAAGATTTACAAACGGGGCAGGAAAGGCCTTGAAACGTCTCCTTCGATTGTGCCTTCCTTGGAAAGCTTCTCTTCCTCCAGCCACACAAACCCCCGGGAGCGGGTGACGGAGCCGGGACTCGAACGACCCCGCGTCACCGGCAGGACGGAGCGGACATCGTCCCGGAGCAGCGGCGGGATGGGGCGGCACCGGGGGTCGGAGAATACGTGAGAGCTGTGCACCAGAAAGCCCNCTCCCCCGGAGCATCCCCGGGAGGCGATGGGGACGCCCCGGAATTCCCCATCCAGCCCCGAGCTCAGCTGGGCTCCCCCCCGCACTGCCCCAAAGCCAGCAGGAGCAGCAAAGCCGGGGTTTGCTCCGCTGTCAGTAACTCAAACACTGTCGGCTCCAACAGGTGAACAGTGGGGCCGCACCTGCTGCAGCCCGCAGAGGAGCCGCATCCACTAAACCCTGAGAGCCCCAGCAGCATTTAAAAAAGGAAAACACGTACAGAACAGTACGGGAGTCTGAGGCTGCTGACAGAGCCTGGATATCTTATCTTCATTTATGCTGAGCAGATCACATTATCAGCTACTGAATGGATTCTCTGCAAGACAGGGAGGCCTAACATCCAGTCTTTTGTCCTGGATCTTAAAACCCCCTTTTTAACAATAATAGCTCAAAAGACATATTTCTTCTGTCTTAAATAGATGTCAGCTCAATAGCTGAAGTTTGAATGAAGGATAATTCAGAACTGAAGATAAGGCAAAGGATGAGGGAAGTGTTCAGAGCCTCCCTTTTGAGTGCCCTATCACAGCCCAAGGACTTTCTTGAGAAAAATGCCATTAAATGGAGAAGGGGAGCGAGACACATATTGGCACTCACACGTACAGATATACACAAGGAGGATCCTTGGCTCAAGAAATAGAATTTAACAGCTCAGAAAACCTGGCAGTCAAGCTCAGGGACAAACCTGTTTCTACCCCTAGGTTAAAGGAATGGCAAACATGCAACAACAATCGAGAGTGTGATCACCCAGTGCACTCATTTGGCCCCTGGCAAGTGATGGTGAGCACAGAAACGCCAAGACTGGAGTACCATTGACAGGGATTTGGAGCCTCTGTTTGGACAAGACACTCAGTCTCTTGAAGCCTCAAAAAAAAATTTAAATAAATAAAAATAAAAAGCACCCCAAGTTTAAAGAGGATGCCTTTAGTCTCTCAGCAAACACGAGCATGAAAACAAACCAACATTGCTGATGGACTGAGCCAAAGTAAGCACTGGGTGGGGCGGCATCGGTCGCTCACTCGGAGTGGGATTTTTTTCCCTTGTAAAGGAAGAATTATTCAAATAACTTTGAACATCTCTAAATAACAATTTGTAAACAAATGAGTGTCCAGACTGCCTGTGCTGCAGCACAAATTTGAGCTGCACAGACCTGATAATCTCAGCTCGCTCCTGGTGCCACAACCTTTGCACCTTACACCAGCAGGAGCAGAGCGAGCTTATGTTTGTCTAGACACACATCGAGGGATTTTTGGGTGCTGGCTCAGGCAGGACAGGCTAAAGCCACGGAGCAGAGCCAGCCCAGCACTCCAGCCAGCTCCAAGGTGACAGCTGGACACTGCCTAGATCCACGTCCAGGGTACCTGTCAGCCTCAAACATGAAAACAAGTTTGGTGGCATAGCTCTGTGTAAGCGTAAAGGATTTTTTTGGCCACGATATCAGCTGGTTCTGCTTTCTCACAGGCTGGGCACTACTACCACAGGTGCCTATTCTGTACTAACAGCTGCAGGGAAATCAGCCTCCCACCTCAGCAAAGGTTGGGTTTGCAGCTGGTTTGGTACTTATAAACAGTCACTGGTGCTGAAGGGTTGGAGATCAAGACAAATTTTACCTCTTGGTTTATGTCCAGAGACAGCCAGGCAGGGATGGTTGCTAAAAGTAGCCATGTGCAAATATAACAATAAAATCCCATTAACTCCTCACAGAAAGGGCTCTAAACATCATTTGTATCCTAAGGGGTGTGTTTGGTGTAAACTCTCCTGTCCACTCTCTACCTTTCATAGGCATCCTAAAAACACTGGAAAAGCAGCAAATTCAGTGCTTTGATATGTGGCAGCACAAGCATTAGAATTTCCTGCCTTAGGAAGAACACTGGGGGAAGTCTCAAATTACACAAAGTTGGTACATTATCACTACTGAGCACAATGCAACAAAAATTCTGACTGGCCATGTGTATAAGGCTGGTACCAAAGAAGTGGAAGTTCATACAAATGATACTTTGGTCCTTTTCAACTGCCACTTTTTTGGATTTTCTTCTAAGAGAAGCAAAACTGCACTATAACTAAACAATTCTGGTCCAAAAATAAAAACTTTTAAAAAAACCCCAACAGATTATAGCTAAAAGTCAAAAAGAAGCACTTAAAGATCTTTCAAAACTACAGAAATTAGTTTTTTAATTTTCTTTCTTGCTGTAGTCTGCTTCCATGAGAAAAAAACATTCTAAGTGAGAAGTGTTTCACAGACTATACTCTCAAGAGTTAAATTTTGCTCTGGTTTTTTGTTGGTTTGGGGGGGATTTTTTAAGGCCAACTGTATGCTCTATTTAGTTTTGCCTTCCCACTCACACACAACACTTTAAAACTTACAAGTTACAGTGATGCCAACTGCTTTCATAAAATTTATGGAAAAAAAAGAAAAAAACGACTTATGACAGATCTTGCTGCTCCCTGAACCTCCAGCCACTGCAGTTACCACAAAGCCACTGCTGTCAGGCTCTTTACGTGCCTTGGAGTCCAGCACAGTGCACAGAAAAGGTCATTTCGAGTGTTTCAGGAGCAAAACAAGCCCTGGCAAGGGGAGCTTTGCCCACGCAGGTGTGTCTGGGGCTGCCCCATGGAGCAGATTCCAGGACTCACTCAGACATTTCAGGGCCAGCAGCAGCTCCTGCAGCCAGAAACGCCCCAAAAAAAAAGCTGCTGGAGCTGGCACGCTGATGTTTGGGCAGAAAATTCACCGTTTTCAGGGTATTGCACAGGAAGCTGAGGTGTTAAAGTGATATATATTTGTCAGGATCACCCCTCAGTGTAAATGCAGCCCAGCCCCAGCCTTTTCCAACCCAGTGATCCCCAAAACCAGAGCAGCTTTCCTGGAGGCCTGCAGGGCAGCTCCCACCCAGCACAGGCACCCTGAAATCCCACGTGTGGGGAAAAGGGACACCAGAGGAGGAGAAAGGAGTCAATACAGAAAAAGGCTTTGCTTTGTATTTCTGTGCTCCAAGGAAGACTCCTGAAGTACTCATTCTGCTTTCCAGAAATTCCACCAGCAATCAGCTTGGAGTTATCCTTGTGAAACGTGGGCTAACTTTAGGACAGAGGGGGTGCTATAAAGTCAAATGAAATTATGCCCATTTACACCAGAAGTGAAATAAAATGTGCTATTTCGGGGTTTTCAAGCAAATATTTGGTCAAACTGATTTACAATGATGCACTAAAAGACAGCATAAAATAACAGCCCATGACTTTTGTCACCTACAGTATCCATTTAAATTATTTCACATAAATAAAAGCGCCAGCAAATACCTGCAGCAGCCCTAGCTTAGAAGAGTTTGAGACATCCATAACCACACAAAGTAAAAAATATTTACTTTTTTCCAGACAAGGCTCCTGCATTATGTATGCCCAGTAGAAATACCTTTGCCTGAAATCAATTGAAACCATCCATCTGGAGCAAACAAGAAAATTAAGCACTTGAGGAAAAAGAAAAAAAACCACACAAACTTTACAGCTTACCACCCTCGACCCAGGGAGCCTAAACCTTATTTTACACAATAATTCTCAAGTATTAATGTTGTCCAGTAGCATTCTATAAGAGCAACTAATCTCCTTAACTGAAATCCACTGACTGGAAACATGTTGAATATACTGTGGGAACAGCCTGAAATTACAGCATAAGCTGCCAGAGGAAAACAATGGCAGTCCCATAAAACATTCTGTGAGCAGAGAGCTGGACAGGAACAGCAGGGACTGGACCAAAAACAAGAACAAAAAAAGGTGAGTCTCAGGAATTTTAACAGTTCCACTGGGCCTACCTCCTCACTGGTGGTCTTCCCATCCCTTGGGAAAGGGAACATGGCATCTTCTGCACATCCTCCTTTCATCTTCTCCACAGCTTGCACCCAAACAGCTCCAATTTTTGCCAATTCTTTAGAAATCTTTAGAAATCCCCACTGTTACCTACAAATTCTACTGGCTGTGTAAAAACTGCTCAAGTTCTGTCCCTGCTGGCTGAAAAGGCCTTTTTCTCTACCAGCACTCCCTGAGAGCCACTGGAAACAGGAGAAAGGGAACCAATGGGAGAGGGAAAAGCAGCTGGGTGAAATTCTGAGCTAATTCAACTCAGCTGTGATTGATTTGCATCACTAATGAGTGAGAGCAACAAGCCTAACTGCCTGTTCTAGATCACCCAGTGAAGTAAAATCTTCCTTTACCATGTAGATTTGAAGAATTTTGGACTGTTTTGATTTTTTTATGACAGTTCCTTGCCTCAGAAGGCAGGTATGATCAACTGGTAGCAATTGCTTGTTCACTAATTGCTAATGTATTAGTGAAATGAGCTCTCACCAATAAGCACATGACCTGCCAAATACTGTCTTCAGTGGGTTTGCCCTGTTTTTTCAAAAGTTACTTTTCCATGTTCTGAGCAATTACTCCTCTGACAGACCCCAGCAGCTCAGCAGGTTGGTTTCTCCTCGCTATGATAACTAAAATTCCTGTTTTGGGGAATTAAAGGCAAATCCTCACCAGGCATAGATACTCCCTGCTTTAGTGTCCTGGCTGACACCTGTGTGGGGCTGGAAATGTTTGCTGCACTCCAGCCATGCCCTGTTTGCTCTCTGAAAGGACATCCCAGGGAGCATTTCAGCCTCCAGGCAGCATTTTCAGAGGAGTAAGTGCAACTGCATTGCTGCTCTACCTGCAGCTCCCTGCCCACATTGCTGGCCAGGCTTCACTTTTAATCTGCTGCACAGAAAACCTGGTAATTTACAACATCTTAATTACTGTTCCTTCGTTCTAAGCATTCTCAGTTTTCAAATAGTGGGGTCAGTTGAGAGCACAGCCTGGTCCTGCTGTTGGCCTGAGAGGCAAATTAAAGCTAATTTGGTTTTTGCCTTCCCTCCAGAGCAGTGAGGACTCTCAGGTTTGAACTCTCAAACACCCTCACCTGTGTCTCTCTCAAGTTCAGCATCACTTCTTCACTACAAAATAAAAGGCATTTCAACTGGAACTTCTGGCTGTCACCCTTTTAAAAAAAATACTGCTGTCCCATGTGTTCTTTGTAGGAAGAGTGGAGAGAACTTCAATATTTGTAAGGTTTGAAAATGTTTCACATCGATCATGTGAAATCCATCTGAAGAGATGTGATTAAACTCACAGCTGATGGCACTTAGCTGAGGTCAGCACTGTGGGATCAATGCAAATAAACCTTTTCTGCCTCTAGAAATCAGTCATATCTACCCAAAAATGTTCAAGGCAGAGCCACCAAGTGATTTATAGCTGGTGGCATCACTTCATTTGAATAAAGCATTCATTTAACATCACAACAGTGATTCTTTTACACTGAACTTACTTTTCTGCAAGAATCATTAACCAGGGAAAACATTTTTTCCCCCTTCAACCATACTGCCTCAATCCACATTTTATTTGTATTTCGTTTCTGGTAGAAAAAAGAAAAGAAAATATTTCTCCTATAGACTCAAAAAACCCCCCATGTACCAGCAAAATACCAACTATCAGGTAATGACAGGAGGAGAACTCAAGAGGAACATTAACTTTCACTGTCTCTGAGAGTAGGTTTCAGAAGAAATTACCTTTCATCTGCTATGGTGTTACCTTGGCACCAGAGACAAGGCAAGGCAACAGATTATTCAGATTATTATGAACAACTAAAACTGCAAGAAGCTGTGCATAGAAGCTTCATAGAGTTTAGGAGAGTGTGGTACAAAACACTAGGGAAAAAAATCACATTCCCATCAGAATATTATTCCTTTCACAATAATGAGCGTGGATAAAATTTTTCCAAGTTGAATCCTTTGTTGAATCCAAGTGTTTTTTGTAACGTGGACTTTTGTCACATTGGAAGTGGCCCAGAAGGCCAAGTACAAGCCATAAGCAAAGGAAAGGAATGGTTATGACTCGTGTCCCTGCTTGCCAGAGGATGCCAGGCTCTGAGGGAAGAGTACCTGGGAAGAATTCAGAGCTGGGATCAGCATTTTTCATCCAGAATTTGCCTGATGGCACAGTGAGTCCTGCCATTTTCTCCTGTTTCTTCTGAACCCAGTCTGAGACAAGTTTGACCAGAATGCTCTTTAGTGACTCCCAGTGTGAGCCAGGATCATAAAAACAGCCAAACAGCTCAGCCCTCTCTCAGTTACAGAGACAAGAGACCGAGGAGCAGATGAGGGGTGCACTGCAGAACCTTCACAAGCAAAGCCTCAAAGTGCTGCCATCGATTCCTTTCTTCTCAGAAAGGTTCTGAGGACGGGAAGGAGTCAGCACACAAACTCTACAGGCAGCACAGGTTACACTGGAGAAAACTGAAGTGCAGAGAAGGGAATAAAGTGCCTGTTGTGGCACCTGTAACACTGACCCCGTGTTCCACCCGAGCTCTGACCCTGTGCATAACGTGAGTGCCTCCAACAGCTGCCACAAGCCTCAGCAGACAGGCAGTGTAGGCAGCAGCAGGAGAATTTTCTTTCTGAAAAACCCTTTTCATGAGAAATTTGCCACTTGAACTCCCTCAGACTTCTACTGCACCTGACTGTGTTATCTAGACCGGTTCCAATACTGGGAAATCTGGAGGTGCAGCATTACCCCAGGAAACAGAATGTGGGGGGGTTCTGCCTCCTTTGAATAAGCTGAAGCAGTAAACTTTATTCCAGGCAAGCCCCAGGTTTATAAAAACACCGAGAAAACCTAACGAGCAGCCAGTTATCACAAAACACTCCTGCAGTCCAAAGGCACACAGCAAGCATTTGGAGAATGGAGCAGCTGAGAGGAGCTGAGCCCCAGGAAATGCACTACATCCTTCATTCCTTCTTGTGCACAGCACAACAAACACAGGGCACTCTGCAGGTGCTGATGGCCTCGGAGAGCCAACCTTCCACTCACCCTGTGGATGGGGACAATTATTCAAAGAGGTCTGCAAGGAAGTGACGGAAGGGGCTGTGCAGACCCCGTAGGCAAACAAATAAATCTCATTCTCTCCAGCCACTCTCCCCAGGATCAGGCTTTCTAAACTCATCCTCACTATGGCAGCCCTTAATTTTCCCCGTGCTTTGTCACTCCCTTATGAGGCTCCAGCAGTGACACAAGCTGCACCTGGTGTAACAGCCCACAAATCAACACATATCCCCCTGAAAAAAAAAGAAAATAACAACTCACTGTTTAAAGAAAACACACGTGCTGCCAAATTAGGAGAGTATTTTCCACATTCCCACTCCAGCCCTCTTGCAATAATTGTATTTCAGGTACTGCAAAAACCTAAGGAAATTGAGCTCCTTATCTATAAAAACTACTGTACTTCTTTTCTCCAAGATTTGTCTCCAACAACAACCAAACGTCACATGAGTGAAAGTCTGAATGATATTGCACTCATGTGATTCTGTTTCTATGCAGGCTAAACCTCTCTTTTCTGTTTTGCATGACTCCACAAGCTTTTTTTGAGATTTAACAACTAATCCTATTTCACCAAAACATTTTTGTTTGCCTCAGATCCAGTTCCCCCCTCTCTCCTTTATTGGCAGTGAAAATTTGGATGCCTTTCAGTTCGCAGGCAACTGAGGAATATGGGGGAATACATTAACATTTTTCAAGAACTTTTAGGGAATAACTAAAGGACATTGGTTAAAGCTCTTATGAGAATCTTAGGTCTTTAAATCTGTCTCGTAGGTGTTGTGTTTTGGAGATGAGGTACTTCCAGCAGTGTGGCACATTAGGGGAGGATTATTTCCAATACTTATGCAAAAGGAGTGTATCAGCATTTACTAGAGCGAGCACTCACTGCCCACCACACACTTGTGCCAGGGATTTTTTCCGACAGCTTCCACTTCCACTGTTTGACTGTGGGGTTTGGGAAGATTACACAGCTCCTCTACACGTCCCTTACAGTCCTGCTGCTCCATTCTTTGTAATTGCCTTCCAACACAGAGGCAATGACAGCAGGGTTTTGCCATAGCATTTTCTGGGTTATCTGATAGAGCTGGTAGTCATTCCTCCTCTCTGCTAAGCCTAGAGGCGTCTGGAAAATATTTCCTGAAGGAAATTCTAATTCAATCTTCTAGATAAGTCATTTATCCTTTGCTGTTCCTCTTGTGATGGTTCAAATTTGAAAAAATAAAAATGCTTTTTCTTTTGGATCTTGGTGTGAAACATACCTGCAGAGTCTGAAGGTGCCAGCAAAACTCTGGTCTCATTTCTCCCATGTATCACTGGGAGACAAAGTTAAAGTTAATTGGGTGGCTGGGTAAAAAAACCCTGACAGACAATATTGATCATCTGCAGGAGTTAGTCAGTGGGCTTCGAGGAGTGCCGAGAATTCTCGGCAGAACTTTCTCTCTATAATTCAAACTATTTCTCCTTTCTTTCATATTTGGAGACCTTGAGCAGATCCAAGGATGAATCATTCTTAGAGTTGCAGCTACATTACAAGACTGTGGCAATCAGTGATGCCATTTCAGTGATTTACACAGGCAATTCTTCTCCAGAAGGAACGGGGAGAGGAAAAGTGCTGTGATGAGCTCATTGCACAGCAGAAGATTTTAATGAAAGGAAAAGAACAAGAAGCCCAGGCTGAGCCAGGAATATGCCCAGATGAATATGCAAATGAGAAACTTGTGGGCAGACATTTTCTCTTGATTTTCTGACAAATAGTATCTGGCCTGTGAAAAGCCTGCCTGAGAGCAAAGTTAGGCAGGGCTGTGGGGGAGCCTGGAGATCAAAGCAGGAAGATTTTGCATTTAAAACCAGGAATGGTGATTAACATTAACAGATGAGCATTAACACACGCACAAGTGTCCAGAGCAAATGACAGAAATGCCACTGAGCACCGTGGTCACTGCTGCACAAGAGGAGACTGAAGCTCTGCACTGCACCTCCTCTCATCCTCTACCACCTGAAATTTAACTTCAGCAACTCTTCATTAAGTGTTCCTTCCAAAGGTAGGCAACTTTAATCCAAGCCTGCAACGGCAGAATTTCTAACTACAAACAAAAAAACCCAACAACCACCACAACAAAAACTTTCAGACTACTTATCAGATAAAAGCACATATGTTGCTTTTCCTAAACACATCATAAATAGCCCGTACAGCTCCTGCAATAACCAGTTGGCGGGAAATGCCCTGGATGAAGAAATAGCTGCACTCATTTCAGATGAAAGCCCCTGCCACAGAGCACAATCTGAATTATGGATGTGTGCTTTCCTTGATGAGCCTAAAAATAATACGTGCTTTAGACTCTTTGTCCATTTAGAGAATTAGAATATGAACAAACAAATAGGGACATCTTAGATTTTCCTCCTTTCACTACTTAGGGGAGGGGTTATCCATATCACTTACCAAGCAGCGTGCTGGCAGCAAATGGGCTGAGTTTTCTTGAGAAGTCCAGCTGCCATCGACTGAAAACCTCAGCAAAGAGCACGTCACTCCTCCAAATGACACCCACTTAGCACAGGAACATTTTGCAGAAGTCAGTGGGATCAGTGACAATACAGCCAGCAGGAAAAATAAGGGATGTCTTGGGCAGAGCTGGGCAGTGCAGGAGCAGAAGAGGTCATGACTAAAACCAATTCCCGTTAAAGTCCTATTTGACCAAGAGGCTAAGCTGGAAAAAATGTGAGAGCAAAAGTTGCAGAATGTAAAAGCTCTCATTTTGAAATCCAAGTGAAATGCTTCTTTTTCGACAATTTAATATTTCATGTTAAAATCTTTCATACCGTTAAGTTTTCATTTCAAAATTCACCTAAATTCAAGGAAATCTGGAAAACATTTAGTTTTAATTGAGCTGGCAAATATTTTAGGCTGAAAATCAAAGCCTTATGCAGTGTTTTGCCAACAATACTCTAATTGTTGTTTCAGTTCAATTCTGGTTTTGTTTCTTTCAAAATTTTTGTTTCAGTCACTACGAATATGAAAGCAGAAAGTATTTACCAACTTTATCTGAGGGATAATTCACAGGGATTTTAGTCCCGTGTGGAAAGGAAGTCTGCTCCTCATAGCTGGGTAAAATCATCCACTGATATCCTGCAGGGGCCTATGGAATTAAAGCAGGGACATGGCCAGGAGTTGGTATCTGTGCTGGCAGGCAGAGCTGACAGGAATATTGACAGAGATATCAACAGGAATATTAACAGGTAGACAGGTAAAAGTGTATTCCAGGACTCAGGTGCGTTCACCTTCTCAAACCCAAAACTTCAGCAGGGACAACTAAGGCCAAGGACTTTTGTTATTAAGAACTGCCATTCCTAAATATTTATAGTAATGAAAGGGCAAAATGTAAAGGCTTCTGCCCCTAAGCTCTTGCTGAGGAATCCAGAGAAGGGATGAGCCAAGGAAACAGCTAAAGAAGCTACAAGAAAATAACCAACATTGCTGTAGGTTTGCTTGGCATAGCGAGTTCTGAGCTCTTCTCTTACACACCCCTCCTTCCTCAACAATTAGCATTTGTACTTTGATTCCTCTGTGCATAGTCTGGAATGCTGAAGAGAATTAATATTTCAGCAAGGCTAAAAGGTTGGACAGCCTGCAGCCTCTTCCCTGCCTAGGGCAGGGCCAGTCCCCAGAGGGCAGGAGTTACACAAAGAGCCCTCCAGCCCAGGAGGGGAAGGGCCAGGTCCAAGGGGGAGAAAGCAGCTCAGTCATTATTCATTTTTAGTGCAGTGGTACTCCTGCACCGCATAAATATTATTTCTGTCTCAGCAGTCTCTTGCTCAGCCTACAGGATGCCAATTAGTGATCACTTTCTAATCTTATTTTTAGTTCTCTGCTTTAAATATCTATTTACTGGTAAACTGGCCAAGGTCCCTTTACCCACTGAATGGCCCAAACATTGCATTTCTTAAGAGCTATATGATGTTTATTCTTTCTCTTAATAGCTTTGAAACAAAAATGTGAAAACCCAAAGCAGATAAGAAAAACAGAAATCTAGATATACACACACACACAAAAGGCTATGTCCACATGCAAATAATAAATATGCACAGTATTTCTATAGTATCTAGGCAAGATAACACTTTTAATCACAGTGCTGTATATATAAATGCTAAATATTTAGCAAGATGCAAGGGAGACACACAAAACAATCTCATACCAAACAAAATATTTAAATGCCAAGAAAGTGTAATGTATTTCTAATGTTCAAAGTCACTTCTACTATGTTTCTGTGCTCAGACATGAAATGACACCTTCCAGAAACACACTTAGCCTACTGCCCCTAAAACAAACCAAAAGAAGAAAACATTCCTTTTGTGCCCCAGGACACAGAAAACAGACAGATTATTTGCTCTGGGTGCTAATTAGATGACACTGAGGACAGCATGTGTGTGTCTTTATGTGCATGAACACATTCACCATTTACCCCGGGTGGTAATTAAATGATTTCATGTTTGTGTGCACACACACTTATCTTGTCCAAATCAAAGAGCCCTGAAAACCAGATCAAACAGAACAGGAAAATCAGCTAAAGAGTAAGACCAAACACACCAGGCTTTAGGCTTTCCTAAATCTGTCAGGGCTGAAAAGTTTGCAATTAATACTTGGTAACTCTTCAAACAGCACAGCCCTGCCTTGGCAACTGTAATTCATAAGGCCTTTGAGTCGTTTGGACACTTTTCACAGAGGTTTACCCCCTCTGCTCATACAAGTCATTATTCTTCTCATCCACATCATTTCCTTGAAAACGTGGCATTTCTAAGTCTGCCTGCTGTAACGTGAGCAAGTTGTGGGTAGTGATACAAATCTGGTAGGTGATAACAATTCTGGTACGTGATACCAATTCCGAGTGGTGCCAGCGTGTTCTGAGCCCCACCAAGGTGTATCAAGCTCTGAGGGTTGACCAGCAACCTCCCAGAAACTTTGTAATAATAATTTATAAAGGCTTCATCACAATTAGCGAGATGGCTGATCGGGTGTGTTTTGAAAGAGCAAAAGGTTTTAATGACAGAGAAAAGAACAAGCTCCATAAAACAAAAAGCAAAAGCCATGCACAGTGTGGGGAAGCCCCTTACACTTGCTAAGAGACCCCAAAAAGAGCCAAGAGACTCTGTGCTCGTTCTGAAGCACACAACGATCAAGGAGGGGTTTTTGGCAACAGAAGGAGTTGCAGGGTTTGAGGTGCATTTCAAAGATCCAGCAGGTGCCTTTGTGCTGGCACTGGGCCACTGACAATGCGAGCAGCACAGGAGATTCTGGTTCTCCTCTCTTAAAAATCCTGGGGTGTAACTGGAACTCTTTTCCCAATGCAGAAACATTTACTGGGTTATGGGGGTGCACCACAACAGGTCGGGAGGCAGAACTCATGGCTTGTGTCCCACTGATCATGAGGCAAACAGCCTCCTTTCATTGCTGGGATCTCCCCCAGGAGGAGGCTCAGAACTGGCCCCCCCAGCTCCCAGGGACGTGGCCACTCTCCGGACACACTGACCAGCCAAGGTCTCTGTGTGAGTCCCCTCAACCACCCCGGTGTCCTTGTTAGGGTGGTCATGACACAGAGTGACACTATAAATGTTCAGAAGGCTCTTTGTTATGGCTGCGTGCTGTCTTTTTAAACCTCAAGGGCAACTTCTAATTGGTTGACAGCTTTCTTGTTAATTATTTCAATGGTTAGTAAAAGGTATTATACTTGTCCATCAAATCTATCTAGTCTTGAATTTTTTACATTTTTTTTTTTTTACTGATTCTCACGGGACAAATCCCTTGTTATTACAGGTGCACTTATTTTTTTACCTTCAGAATAGATTGCTGTGCGAAAGGAACTTCTCATTCTCAAAACAGCTTCATATGGGAACTTCCAGATCGCTTGTTAGCTGCACTTGGAAGAAATGACAGGCCAGCTTTTTACTCTATTCCTACACCCAGGGACTCCCAGAACAAGCCAGGTCAGCCAAACTACTTCCTGCATGACCAGACTCACCCAGTTCGGCCACAGACCAGCTACAGCCCACGATGCTGTGAAACATTTTGAGTCACTGACATGGGGTTAACAACAGAACCAGAGCAGCACTAAACCAAACCGAGGTTACAGTCTTTGCTAAAAGGCACTGACAGATTTACAGCAGCCCCCTAAAGCTTTGCTGTGCTGGGACTGGTTACACTTCTCACCCAGAAAATGAATTTGAGAGTCAACGCACACCATCAAGTGACTCCGTGGAGAATTCTTGTGTCTGTCTTCAAACCCATTTATTTATACAGCAATTAAACGTCTCTATAATTACGTTTTATAAATGTTTATAGCTCATCTTGCAAAACAGCTACATAAAGAGGAACTATACTGAAAATTAAAGGTACTTAATGCACACTAAACAGCAGAAATTGAAAGGAAAGTTTATTTTTGGCAAGAACTGTTAAGGAAGGAGAAACAGGCTGTCCATCTGCACAGACTCAGAGATCAGGTCACCATTAGAAATAAGACGTATGGAAAATTTTGTTTACATATTCAACAGCTTGGAATTGCATTCAGCCCTAATTGCCATGTTCCTACCCTGCTGTTGTTGAATAACTGTTTTCTTCCCTGCTTCTTTATGGGAATTACAAAAGATCACATTGTCAGGAGGGTGGGCAAAAGAAGAACAACAGACTGAAGTTTCCTAAAAAATATTTCTAATTAAAATGTGATTTTGACACGCGCTACTAGTGTCTCAGCCTAACAGTATCATTGTACTTGGTAACAGTGCTTATTTTCTGGTATTTTGTCCATTGTATACTTTATATACTAATTATCTGTCAAAGATAACATTTATACTACTTTTAATTTCTCTAATGCAATAACACTGCAGTAGATTGTTAATTTATGTTGCATATTGACCTTCTGTTGGTCCATTGATGGCCATGGGAGAGGCTGTATAAAATACCAGATTAGAAAAACATTTCTGCTGAAGGAAAACACTGATTTATCAGAAACACCAAAGCACATAAACAGTGAGGAGAGATCAAGCATGCCCACCCAATTCAAAGGCACTTAGGAATGTGCCTTTATCTGCATTTTGCCTGCAGCCCCCAGAAGACTGAAGAAATGGAAAAACCCTCCCTAGAGTAAGTCTGGACACGCAGAGAGCAGAGCAGCTGCAATACACACACTTCAGCTCTGTCTGTCATTTTTCCCCACAAAGGTCTCTTAAGCAGTTGCCCATCTTCAGTTAAACAGGGGAAAGAAATCCCAGCACAAAAATAGCTGCAGATAAACCTCTGCCACTCCCCTCTGCTTCTGTGAGGGGTTTTTTGTGGAGTTTTGGGCACGATGGCCAGTGAAGGTTTTGCCTCGTCAGCCGCCTCTTCCTCTTATTCACCTCAGAATTCACTCCTGTCAACAGTTCAGTAAAGACATTTTCAAAAGATTCTCAACATCTATGACCTTCTTTTTCTTTTTATCCAGTTCTTGGAATAATTGGGCTATCTTCTATCTGAGCTGAGATTTTAAAAAAAAAACCAAAAACAACGACTAAGAAAATTTTCCACCCATGTTACACCACCAACTTTCTCTTGGTCAGGGCATCTCCTGCACTTGCCTCAGGTAAATACTCAGCTCCTGTGGCCTGTTCAATCCCAGCTTTCTAAATACTGGTTTTTTAACAGTTCCCAGCACTGCAAGTCAGGGGCAGTGAAGTGGGTGCTGAGGGATGCAGACACTGAACATACTCTCCCACACCTGGGGGTAACTGCAGACTCAGCCAAGGACTTCCCTGCACGCTCCTTTGAAAGAGCCCTGGGAATACAATCCGTTTATTGTCACAGTCATCAGAGCTGAAACTCCAGTGCAGCCACACCCAGTGCACTGAGCTCTGCTGTCTGCAGAGATTTTTGTTGTGTTTGTAGCACAAGGACACCCAGAATCCATCCAGGCTGTGCTGAAGGACGAGCTCAGGTGGGATCCCTGCCACTCCCGAGGCTGCCCACGAAATCCACACTACACACACTACATCCTAACCTGGGACTATCTAATTTCATACCCTTATTGTTCCCTAAAAAGTATTTTGCATGTAGAAATTGTTATTTTAAAACGGTGAATCCTCTGAAAGTTTAAGCCTGCAATGAGAGTTACCATTTGGAGGATTTATTCCAACACCAGTTTCTGCTTGCCATAATCACCCTGAAATTCCCTGTAACACAGCTGATAAGAATGTTTTAATTATGGGGCTTCAATACTAAGTTTGAGGTTATCTAACAGAACTTGAGATTTAATTTCTATAGAAAAGAGGTCTCTTTTTTTCTTTTTTAAATACAGGAAAATGCTGAATGCTTCTGCTTGATTTCTGTAATCTGTTCTAGTACAACAGCACCACAGAGCACACCAAGGATTCAACTTCATATGGAGTTCCTTCACTTCCAGCTGCTTTTCTCAAGTTCACTAAAGGATTCTGTGTCTGTAAACCTGCTGGCAGCTGGATACTCCACCTTCCTGCACTTCCTGGCCCAGTGAGTTTAAATGCTATTTTACACTCTCAATTGAACATTAAAAGGGCAATGCTACACACCAGGAATTTCATGCAGCTGTGGTAATGCTGACTACTGTAGCAGAGAACTGGCTTCCAAAGCAGCCCCAGGATTACCTTGTAAAGACATTATTACCAAGAAATGGGGAAAAAAAAAACCAAACCAAAAAACTAATCTGGTCATTCCTTATAAAAATGAGGAAGAAGGAAGAGAAAATGATGCTTTGTTTCTTTTTAAGTCAACGTCTGGGGCATTTCAAAATATTTTTCTACACAATTATAAAGGAATTTTTTTTAAGGAAAGTCAAAGAAAAAAAAGGAAACTGTGTTTATGCAGTATTATCTGATCCCAGGAACCACAACTTACAAGAAAACATTACATATGATGGAGATGATGCAGAGAAAACCTTGTGCCAGAAACAGAAAACTAATCAATTTAGTAATTTGTGTGTGTCATCAGGGCCAAATACTCGTCTAAAAAAAGCACCTCTCTGGTGCCTCATTGGCTCCAGAACTCCAGCACCATCCTCACTGAATCTGGTGTCTTCTAAGATCACATCTCCAGCCTGCTGCCTGCCTTACTATTTATAGCTGGACAGGGTTTCACAAATATTTATAGACAGGAAGTGCTTCACAGAAGTTCCTTGTAATTCCTACTTCAACATACACAAAAAAAAACCAACCCTGAGACATTATTATGCATATTAATAAGCATCTTAGGAAGTAAATGTTTAATGTATGATGTATTTAAATATGTCATGACCTTATCATGATCTCACACAACTATTTTAATAACTAGTGTTATTTATGTGAATATTTATTTAACAACAACAGTGTTGTGCTATTTCTATGAATCCAGCAAAGATTACCACAGCTGGACTAATCTGTGAAGAACTTCAATTCCTACCAACCCCGGCAGTGCTAAAAAAGCATCCTGGATAACAAAATAGGGGAAAAAAAAAAATTTAAAAGATAGAGAAAAACCCAACTTGAAAATACTTTTGAGTTTCTCAGACCAAGGTTATTTTGAGCACTGTCACTGCACCTTCAACATCCACGATGCTGCTGGGCAAGGATGAGAAAAGGGAAAACAAAAAGCTGCCATCAGTCCCACCCTGCGAAAGCACGAGCCCAGCACAGGACACAGGAGCTGGAAGGGGAGTGTGGCCAAAGGGAATCCTGCCTTCCACGTTCAGGAAGAATTGGAAAAGAGCAGATAAATTGCTCTGAGTTGACAGATGCATTTTCCTTTCCCTCCTGTTCCTATGCACAGCCCAGTGTGTGCATTTCCATATTCCCTCCTAGGTCATCTGGGACAGAAAGGAGGGATGCGGGGAAAAGCCACGGCCCTGGATTTGGGGGAGGGGGAGGACTCACAGCCAAGCTTCCAGGTCATCACTGCCTTGCAAGTTGATTACTCAATTCACCACTAATCTGCTGCACAATGCAATTTGATTTCAATTTCCCAAGGAGCTCGAGGAAGGGAGAGAGGAGAACGTACCCAGCTGATGAAGCCCTGCTTAGGTTAAAGTCTGCTGAAAGCTTTCTGCAGGAAAAATGGCACAGAAGGCACTGCACAGGAATTAATGACTGGTCATGTTTCCCTGATGCTTTTTCCTTTATTAAATATTTTTGTTAACTAAATAAGCGTCACTGTTTTGTTCAGCTTTGTTCGCAATACCCCCTAACACATAACAAATTCTGTCTTTGAAAAATGGAGGGTTTTTTTCCTAAAAGGAACAGAAGGCAATTCCATTTCTTGGATAATTTTTCTTGATAAAAATTATAAATTTTTTTTGTATTGAAAATTAGTAATGGTACTTTATATATAGCTTAAAATATTTTCCTTTCTCCTGGAGGCAAGACTTAAAGGCCTCTGGCACCACCACTGACCAAACAATGAAAGAATTTATTTTCCATGCAGCTTTAACAAAACAGCTCTGGAACATTTAATTAAAAATGCTGCAGTTCCTTTCAGCAAAGAGGAAGCCTGACAGAGTTATACTTTGCAGAACTCCTTTGCTTCACTGCATGCACATTGCAACATCAGACCATCAAATACTTCATCAGTTTATTTCCATTCTAATCCGTCATTTCCCTGGCCATATCCTATTGGAAGTCACTCTCTCTGCATATTTCACGAAGACCAGCTCATTAGTTTCTTGTCCACCAATTTGCTTAATTAAATCCCATAGTGAAACTCCATTAATTTTAACAGAAGTTGTGTGTCATTCTACAGCCTGATTTTGGTATTTTGATCCTGTTTCTGACATTCTGATCCTTGGCCCTTCCTCAAAGCTCTATCTGCTCCAATCAAACAGAATGTAAAGCAACAAGGGACTTCCACTCAAATATTTACAGAGGGGTGTTTCTAATTATACAATTGAAAAATTTCAACTATTACAGTGGGGAGATTTACATGAGCTTATTATGACTTTACAGACTTGATCTGGTTTAAATTATGAAAGCCTTTTCTAACTTCCTACATAAGGATCCAGATTAGAATTTCTCTAATCAGCTCAGATGTATAACATTTGAATTAACCATTCTTACAGTGTGCTTTTCCTGGTAGGGATTTAAAGCACCGCCACAGAACAGGTACACAGATTTGCTCAACAGGGAAACAGTGAAGTAAACAAAGCCCCGGCACTGTGACTGACAATTTGCACCATGTATGACTTGGGCTCTGCAGACTTCTCTTTAAACAGTCACAATTCCTCAAAGAATATTTGTGAAAGTGGTCTTCTGTATCCACTTGACACATAGGTGTGTGTTTGTGTGTTTATATATATACATCTCCACTAAACCATCATGGTAACTCTGTTTCATCAAAACATCAGAGTAATTTTTGCTTTATCAAAAGTCCAACCACTCAATAGTTCAACCAGATTTCCACTGGAAAGAAAATCTTTAAGAATTATCCCAGCTGTGAAGGTGACTGATAAGCAATATTCTGAAATGCATTTGGGGAATCTTGGGCTGATTAACTTTGAATGATCTGAGATGTGAAAGTCGTGCTGCCAGTCAGAGCAGGGACTCAGGGCACGTTTCTCAAACGCCAATCTGTAGCTCAGAATCCCTGTTGAGGGACTGACACATTGAAGTTTCCATCTCAGTGGAAAGGCAACTTTTACAACCTTCATATTCCTACAAATGAGGAAAAAAAAAAAAAAAAATCTGTTTCGCTGTATATGTCCATGCTGTAAAAAAAACCCAGGATATATTGTATTTTCATTATTTTCACCTGATTGAGACACAGTTTTTAATTCTCACTTTCTGATGGATCCAGCCAGCCACAACAACCACTATGGAATTTATGTGGAGCCTTTCCAGAGATAACTTGACTAAAACCAGCTGTCAATGGTCAGGATCCCTGTGGAATAGTTGTGCAGGGGGCAATACTTCGAAAAAGTGAAACGGTAAACTAGATTTCATTAAAAGAAAACAGAGGGTATTTTCTGAGAAATCAGGCCTTTCTAAGAGATCTTATAAAGAGATCTAAAGAGATCTTTAGATAACTCTAAAACTGAGAACCAAATGGTTTTTAGATGGACTTGAAGACTCCTTGAGAGTTTTAACTGAGATAACTGGATGTAGAAGTCCATGGAGTGCAGATGCCTCAGTGATGTCAGGAGGAAAATCCTCACTGTGTTAGTTTTACAAAGAAAATGGAAATTCACTTCAGTGGATAATACAGATCCTAGTATCACAGGAGCAGCAGCTATCATTAAGCCTGATCAATTAACAAACAACACAAGAACACAATTGTTGGACCATCAGCACACAATTGCTCTGCAATACTTTGGTGCCCAGCAGTTCTCCAGGTTAATCGGTCAGTGCACAGCGGCAGAAATTTCCTATAAAACCATAAAACACTGTCCCACAAAGGCTCCCAGCACTCCAGGGGCTGCAGGAGGAACCCCCTTCTCTGGGGTCTGGCCTGTCCGCACAGCCCCTAATCCCACCCAGCACTCAGGCCTGATGTTTAGTGCTTTGTTCCAGCAGAATTCAAGTGCACATGTAAGTGCTTTGTTGAACAAGGAGGGATTTAGGCATATGCTTAAGTACTTCACTGAGCTGGGACCGGGCTACTATTTATAGCAAGCTTTTTGTTCCGGTTTTATTGTTCAACACTTAAAGTCATCCTATGGCTTTTCCTTCTGTATGCCCTCCCCTCACACAGCAAACCTCTTAGCGCTGCAATCTTCTTCCAGAAGTCACAGGTTTAAAATCAAAATGAGGATTACAAGCTCCTCCGATGACGTAAATTTTTTTCATCATATTTACATAGAAATATGCAAAAAAAAAAAAAAAGTTAGGGTGGATGGTAGGAAAGTCATTAAGCCAAAAGTTGTGTGTAATAACCGGATGAAAAATCCCACCCCCAGCACTGAAGCACTCACAGAGGAACCCAGCACTAATATGTGCACCCAGAAGTGCATCATGCCAACATCCCCAAGTGCCCTTTGCTGTGCAATCCTCTGTTCCACGGAGAAATTCAGGCAGAGTCGTGTCTGAGGCACGATTTTATTGAACTTGAAAAGCCATCAGTGCTGAACACCCCTTGCTGCTGCAGAGGCAGACTCTAACAGGCACTGAGTGGTGTTGTGAGGAGACAAAAATACTTCCAAATGACTTCCAGTTCAACACCAGCACCTCTGTGTTTTCACTTAGAAAAATACATCTCTCTGCTGCAGAGACATCTGCACCTATCGGCTCATCTCTCAGTGTTAATGAACGTGTTTTCACCAATCCTTGTTTTGATTAATTAATGTCTTCTCACAGATATTGATATAATAACAACAACAACAAAATTCCCCATCTCCCCGGAAATCTGACAACATTCCATCTGCTTTTTTAAAAAACACTGTTGCCGTTTTACAGATGTTATGTTCGCCACGAAAATGCACACGGGTCTTCTGTTTCCTGCATTTGCGCACAGATTGCCCAAAGACAGCGCTGTGCTCCTGGGATGCCTGGAAATCCGGCCGGAGAAAGCCGGCGGGTTCAGCCGTCATCCCTCGGTTAAACCAGCGGGGAACGGCGTGCTTCCACCCGGAGCGACGGCGAACGGGAGGGTGTGCAGGAATGGAAGTGGTTTACGGGGAAAGGAGTGAGGCTGATGTTTGTTCAGAGCGGAGGGAGAGGGGAGAGGCACACGGGGAAGGAGCGGGGGGAGCCAGCGGCGGCTGCGGCAGCG
>VYXD01007788.1:281369-348666 GCA_013397195.1 Hylia prasina
GGGCTGCAGGGGGGTCACAGGGATGCAGGGAGGGCAGGGGGATGCAGAGGGGGCAGGGATACAGGGATGCAGGGCCGTGCAATGCACAGCCCGTGCTGCACAGCAGGAGCAGCCAATTCCCACTTCCCAAAGAAATCCACAGCCAGGCTCTGCCTGTGGGAATCTTCCACAGAGAAACTGCCTGATCCTCCTGAGCTCAGGGGGACAGGATCTTACACATCCCTGTAAATACTTGCACGTGAACAGCATCAAAGAAGGCTCCAGCATCCACAGCTCCTGCAATTTGTGACTCAGTTCTGACTGCTGAGATGCATTGAAAGGGGCAAAATCATCCCTCAAAAGCACATTATTTCATCAGAGTGCCCAATAACCCAAAGCCACTAAAATCACTGAGAGAAGCTTTTCACCATTTTCGGGAGGTACTGAGCCGGGCTGCAATAACCTTTAGCTGAATTATTAATGGTAACTTGTAAGCCATTATCATGGAAAGATCTCTATTAGTCACCAATTTACAGTGTTATTTTCAAAAACATCCAACTTAGGGATGCACAAATCCCACTGACAAGCCACCAGGACTTAAAATTCCATTTGGCTTCCATTCCTCCCCTTTTTAAAAATCCTGCCCTTAATACATTAAACCTTCCTAGTGCATTATCTACAACTTATCTGACAATAGGGCCAGAAATGTTACTTGACAAGAACACAACCCTTGGTGCTAAGCCTACAGATTCTCTCCCTAGGGCTGGATGAAATTGTAACTATTATAAATTCAGTTCTAGGCAGGTTCTTCTACCTGACATGCAAAGGTTCTCAGAGAGGTGTCCACAAGGAGAACAGCAAATCACCTGATATTTTCATGTACAGAAGAGACGTGGTTGGTTGTTTATGTGTAGAACATACCAGGCTTCACTTCTACAGAAGTAAATGGCTTTATTGCCCTTACTGAATAACATTACAAATATCTTGCACATGCATACAGAGCTCTGCGCTTACAGCAGCATTTTCTATCCAAAATTCCCAGCAGCTTTACAAGTAGTGATTAATTAACCCTTGGAACAGGCAGGTTTTGTGCACACTGTAACAGCTGAACTATAAATCTGAAGCAGCAGCCCACAAGGGCAAGCAATGTGTGAGAAGGCACAAAATGTCCCCTAACAAAGCAGGTAACAACACACAATTTGTTCTCCATTCCCCAAGCCACTGCCCTCACCTACCTGCATTTTTTTTAGTCTTTCCTTGAGGAGGAAACATGGGATGTCATCAAGCTGGAGCTGTGCTAACAGGATAAAGGTATGAGCATGGAAGCATTACTAAAGCTGCAGCTGTATTTTATTCTGATTAATGGGGAAGCATTGCCTGGGATCTTAAGGGCAGCAATACATTTCAAGTAAGCATTATCACAAGTCAAGAGAACTCACCAGCAACACATTGAAAGGAAGATGTGAAGGAAGCACAAAAAAGAAGAGGAATTCGGGGCAGCAACTTCGGCAAACTCAGCCAAATTATTTGTAACATCTCTTAAAGAGAGGATGAAGGAATTCAGGAAATCTGACAATTACCAGTGAGGAGTGTCTAAAATAGTGCAAGAGATTATCTTAGTGCAGGGGGAATATAGGAAACACTGGAAGAGACTGTTACACCCAGAATCTTCAAAGGCTTTGACTATCAGAAGAGATTGTACAAAAGGTGAAACAAGAACATTTAACAAAGAACAAGAATTAGAATGGCACAAATGGCTCAGTTCTGATCCAGATGAGCCAACGCACAAAAGGATCAACACCTAATGAGGGACATAAAAAGGCAGTAGGAAAAGGATCTATAAATACAACAGAAGTAAGTGGCAGAAAAAGATAAGCAGAGGTTCTAGTATTTAATGGGAAAGGAGAGAAAATAACAGATGGCAAAGAGAAAGCTGAAGCATTCAGTACTTTCTTCATATTCTTTTATGTCTCCATCTAAAGGATAATGAAAAGAAAAAATGTTTCTAAAGTGATTTTCATGGGGAAGAAGGGGACTAGAGGCCTGAAGAAAATAAAGAATAGGCTAAAAAGTATCAAAAGAAGCCAGACATACTCAGTCTGCTAGAGAAGGATGAAGTTCACCGCAGAGTACTTAAGGAATTACCTAAAGCCATCCCCAAACATTAGCTATTATATTCAATAATGCACAAGGGGAGGGGAGGGCTCCCAAAGGACAGCGGAGAGGCAAAAACAGAGTGCAGCTTCAAAAGGAGAAGCAAGGCTAAACTGAGGAAACTGCCAACCCAACCACCTCCTTTTTGTGCCACAGAGGACACTGAAACAAGTTAAATCACCATGTTAAGTACCCCAAGGATTAAGTGCCTGAAAATAATCAGAATGTCAAAGCAATGAAATTTCCTTTTTGATATGGTAACTGGGCCACTACAGAAGGAAACCCCAGGAACAGGCAGTTACACAGTAAGGCTTTCTGTAATTGACCAGTGTGGTATTTTCATGGGGTGGAAGGATGATATGAAATTGCAGTTTAACAAAAAAACCAAACAACCACCCAAATTAAAAGTGATTGCTAAAACCCACTGTCAAAGGAATGCATCCCACAACTCGCTGTGCACATCAGAAACTGCCAGGAGAGAAAAATGTTTGTGAAGCAAACAGGTAGGGTCCCTGTCACCTCCAGCCCACGAGCAAACAAGAACAAAATTCAAAGTAAAACGTAGAGCATTGAAGAACGTGTTGAAAAGTGAAGTGTAAGCAGGACAAGTGCAAATCTAGACATCAAGAAAAACACTAAAGAGAGATCAGCTGAGTTCTGTTGGAAGGGATCTAAAAGCCACCATTGACTGTAAGTGAAAAATAGTATAATGGTATTTTTAAAAAGGCATATTTCATGCCAGGATGTCTAACAGGACTGCCACTCAGACAGTAACCTTTCCATTTTTCTCCACCGTCCAGAAACTTGCAGAACGTGACTGGGGAGAAAAAAAAAAATCACAAGAAATTTGAGAGTAAATGCAACTCTGGCTTATCCTATTTAGCTGGGGAGCAATAAATGTCAGCAGTGCCAAGGGGAAGTATGAGGGGAGCACTGCTGGGTCACAGGAAAAGCAGGGTAACAGTGTGTCTGTGGAGGGAACACACCCATTAACACCAACCCTCACAGTCCATAATGGCATTTTCGTGTTCCTGCTGCTCCCGAACTCTTTAGCGCTTGACACAGAACCACCACGGCTACTGTATGTAACACCAGTCATTTTTCAGAGTATTTAACCTATCAAGAGGAATCATTCTACATCTTCCAGATTGATTCTTGTGGCATTTTCAAGCTTGACTAAGAAAATGGGCCTAGTTTCTGTCAGGGCTTTTGGACACTTTCTGTAATTAAGAAAAACCCAGTGATGCGGAATAGATCTCTTCCAGGTAAAAGTTTGACATTTTGTCTTCATGTAATTACTTTCTACTGTTTATAGGCCAAAACTGATGCCAGCCTTCTACTTTTACTTTGCATAAACTGATTTAAAGCTTGTAAAATACTTCACACGTTAGAAAAAAGCTGGTGAACGTGCAGACTTTGTAGACTAAATTGATGCATTAGCACTGCATTTGAACCTAAGACCACAAGTTCAATGCAGCAAAGCAGTTGTAAACACACCTAATAATGCCACCAATTAGTTTTAAATAATGAAATTTCGTCTCAGAACTTCCATTTTGCTTTTCCTGTAACTGTAGGCCAGCACAAAAAAATGCACGCATCCATTTCCTCAGATGGCAAAGAATATAAATCTTAATTCTTCTAGAGTAATTACTTTAAGCTTCAGCAATTGCAAAGAAATCTGATGATAGCAAAGAATATTTTTCTGCTCGATTATCATAATTTTCCTCATTCATACTTCTGCTTTAAAATATTCTGAAATGCCTATTGGAACACTTTCGAGGAACCCATCAACCCATTGGAAGTTTTCAGTATGGGTTACAGAGAACATTCTCTGAAAACAAAACTCCTATTATTTCAATCCTCTTAAATAGTATTAACCTCTTTAAATAATAACAACAAAATGGTTTAAGATACCAAGAAATTACCTGAGTCACAAAAAAAATGGAATGCTGGATCATCTAAAATGTGGCCCTATTTTGTCTGCTGTGCTGAATGCAATCACACCTTCCAGGATGGAAGATTTCCCATCAGTGGGAATAACCTCCCCTAATGAAGAATGGCTGTTCAATAAGCAGGACAGAATATATAGCATCAGCAAATACTTTCAAGGTGACTTTTTCTGCACAGGAAATCTATCCAGAGGCTTGGAATCTCCTGCTCATAATGAGATAACAAAAGGGATGTGCTGGGCATTTGGCTTACTGATGAAGCATCAAGAGAAACCCTGTTCACCAGAAGACTCCTGAATCCTACAGCATTTCATGAAGAGATGCATCTGGAGTGGACAGCAGCTGCAATATCTCTGAGCAGTCTTCATCCCTGATGGATGACTTCAGAGCAGGCATAATTTTCATAAGTTCAACACAAGTTATTTGAGCCTTGTTAATAAATAAATCAGGCCAAAGGCAATTCCCCAAACACAGTGGAATTCATGATTTATCTATCTTAGAAACGCTGAATAGAGACAGCTGCATTATTCTGGCTTCACAATGCACAAAAGGTTTTCAAAACTTGAAATGTGCATCCAAGGTCACTCTGCCGTGGAGCGTGAGAGGGAAACGTGATTCAGCCTTGCAGCTCCAAATCCCATCCCTTCAACAATTAACATCAGCCCTTGATGGGTGTGCAAGCCCTTGTGACAGTTTCTGTGTTTACATACAAGGTGTACATAACCCCACTGCTCCACCCAGGCAGAAGTACCTCGGAGCACCAATGAAATTGGGCAGGTGTGCTTCTGAAAAACCCCACTGCTTCTGAAAACCCCCACTGCTTCTGAAAAACCCCACTGCTTCTGAAAAACCCCACTGCTTCTGAAAAACCCCACTGCTTCTGAAAAACCCCACTGCTTCTGAAAAACCCCACTGCTGTGACTTTTTAAAGGCATTTCACCACGCAGGGAATAAACTCACTGTGCAAACAGGGGTTCCTGCATCATGGCAACTGGACAAGCCAACACACAACCCTGCTGTTGCTGCTCTCTCAGAGGTGCAGCTCTTGCACCACAACGTTGCCTTCCCAAGCCTTTGGCACTCCAAACGTGGCAACCTCGGGAAGCTGAGCAGTTCCTGGGATGTGAACAGGAACAGGAGTGATGGAGAGACTGTAAAACCAGTGCAAGCCTTTGGCTCAGAGGAGGGAAAGGCTGGGAGCAGATAAATCAGCATCCACAAGAGAACTGCTCTTGAGGCTCTGAGGGCACTGACCTGAGCAGGCTCTTCAGAAATGCCTTTTCTGCACAATTAAAGGTGTGCAGTGAACCCTCCTGAACACGCTTCCTATTGCACTAATTAAAGACGTAGCAACCTCTGCCTCCTAGAAATATTTAAAGCTTTTTTTGGTTTACATTCCAGAGTGTGGAGGGCGTCCCTGCAGCGCACCAGTTATTTTATTCAGATGTTACAAAATATTCAATTCTGAGCACAACTCTGAAAATAGGTGAAGACATGGCCTTTTACATGATGACCCTTAGATGCAAGTCCCTGCTGATGGATATGGGGTCATCAGCAATATGGCAGTTACATATCCCCTAGGAAATGCTGTCTTAGATCACACAGATGTGAACAATTGGTCACACCCATAAAATGGAAGTCTGAAATATTTCACTACGAAATAACTCCATTTATGAAGATGAAACTTTTTTCAAAGTAGGCTTGGCAATAAATAAACCATTCTGATTTAAGTGATAATTCCACAGCATGAATATCCTGAGACCAACCTGGATCACAGCCACCGTGACACTCATGCTGACACCTCTGTCATCCTATTGTACGCAAATATTTCCTTTCCTTTCTCAAATATTTCATATTTTTCTTTTCAGATAATTAAAACTATTATCCTTTTCCATTTGCCATTTCTATTAATAAAATAATCTGCATTTTTATGCATCTTACTTTTTTACAAACTTTTTCTTTCAAAGGACCACCAAGGTTCCACTCTGAACTTTGCAAATTGCAACCATTTACTGCACGGTGTACATTAAATGTAAAGCTGTTTGGAAACAGAATTCTTGTGTCTGACACACACATTCCAAGGATAAGCTTCACCAGAAGTTTGAACTTTGTTCAGATGTTTGTTTTAAAAGATTTCAGCAGCCACACAATTTTGTTTAAATGTAAACATTCGCTCTGTTCCCAATTATCTCCTCTGCTATCATCTCCCATCAGACTGCCACTAAAACAATCACTTATCTCTTGTACAATTATTCTGCTTTTTCCTCACGGTCAATGCAGATGACTTTTTCCCAACTGCAGTCCTGAACCTATTCCTAAGCAACAATACAAGTTTTAGGGTGTTTTGAGTATCAAAATTTTCTTTTTAACCTCACTTGCTATACTTTAAGCTGCCTACAATAACCAGAATATGCAGGTTTGGCTGATGCAGATGAGCTTCAAGCACTTAGAGGATTATCACTCTTCAGACAAGCAGTCCAACCTTCCAGTCACATCACTGAAGTGGGAAATGACCTGAGGTGTTTTATTCCTGGATAACCAAGGATAAGGAGCCAGGCAAATGCACCAGGTTTGACTCAGCCAGTTCCAAAAAGGCAGCAAACACTGCCAGAGGTGCTCCATGGTGCCTGATGCAAGTCATGGGACACAGTGGAGACTCAGAGCCCTCTGAAACAGTGCCAGAGGCCAGGACAGGAACCCCGAGGCATCTCCAACACCACCACACACCTTTTTGGGGAAACCAAACCAAACCCACTTGTGGGAGAAGGGAATAGAGGTGACCTCACCCCTGAGAAGTAACAGCTGTGTTAATTAACCAACAGAGCCTTGCCCCTGATGAGTAACAGCTGTGTCCAATAAGGATGAGTGAGATAAAAGAGGGTTGAGCTGGTAAGGAGAGAATAATGAACCAGGGGAGGGAGAATCCCTGCTGTGAGGTGAGCCTGGGTCTGCAGTTAGAGCCTGTTGTTGGAACCTGGTGCTGGAACCTGCAGCCACAGTCTAGCTGAGTAAAATCCTGCAGTCAGGGTTCAGCAGGAAATAACCAGCAGTCAGAGGCTGCAAGGGAAACCCACAGCAGGAGCTTGCTGCAGCCAGAGTCAGGGAATGGTTGGAGTTAAGATGACTAATCCACGGAGAGGAATAAACCAGGACTCTTTTTATGCTGTGTTTAACAAGAAGTCTGTGCCTCCTCTCATTTTTACCCTCTAATGAGAGGGTAACACCCACTGGCTATGATAGTGCTCCATTCAATCTCCTCCAAACCAAATCCATTGAGGTGACAGCATCACAGGACACCAAATAAATATTCCAGTTATCTCCCCGTGGAGCTTGTCAAAACCAATAAAATGAACTTAGCATAATCAGGAAATAGACAATTGAATGGTTAAAAGATATGGTTGGGATAGAGAGACATGCCAGACATTTGGATCAATATCACATTCAATAGCCTGGATAATCAAGAGGTTGTGGTCCTGGATTTACAGCATGTGAGCAAAGGACAGTGCTGGTAGTGGTATCAAATAGGAATTCAAAGTAACAGAATACTCTGCATTCATTCCATTAAGTGTTAAAGTGACTATGTTAATATTGACACTAAAGTGAACATATAATCCATATTCTTTTGCTTTAGGAAGAGCTTGCAGCAACGTTCACTTTGAAAACGGAGCTTAGCATCAGATGATGAAGTCACTGCAGAGAATACTGAGCTGGTTCCTCAGCAAGCTGTCACAGACAAACCACTTCTCCACAGAAAAGTCATGAAAATGCTGAATCCTGTTTGAGTCAGCACATGAAAACTCGTCACGTGTAGGTGAGGGGACAGGATCAGAAGCAGAGTGCTGCTGAGAACATGACAGTGTGCGTGCAGACCCACTCACAGGGCTGCTTACGTAACTCAGGGCTTGCAGTAGCTACCAGCCACACACAGTATTCCTTAGAAGATTCCCTTTTGCTGCTTGGGAGCTGAGTTACAACACTATCAACTTTCACACTGTTTAAAAACTTACATTTTTGCTTATTTTGGGAGCAGTTAAGTCCTACCCTATGCCATTGCTTTCAGCTTGCCTGTCTTCCCAGCACCTTATCTTGGTACCCATGCTTCTCAAATAGCACTTTACTACAAAATACACTTTAATTAAAAAGAAAGTATTAGCACAGAGTCAGGTTGGTGTAACGTGATAAAACTGCACAGCAAGATGGAAAAAAAAAAAGACCACAGGCAAAAAGAAACAGCAAGAAATACACAGAAAGGAGCAAACTTTTGGACAGTTTAATTCAGCAAACGAGATGTTTTCTCCACCTACAATACAGGAGGCCTTTCAAAGGGACAGAACGGAAGACAGTGCCCCTCCTTTCACGTTTCCAGCACAATCTCCAAATCAAGATTTTAGGAGAAGAGCCCATTATGTTCAGTGACGGTAGGAAAGCCCATCTTGACGCCATCCATGCCAAGGTGGTGGCGGCCGGGACTACGGCGGCCACCTCAGCCGGCATCCAGGGGCACCTGGGCGGGCTGGTGCGCTGCGTGACCCGGGCAAAGTTACCTCCCGCCGCATCTTCCTCGGGCTTTGAGGCGCTCGAAACGCCCCGCCGGAGGACTGCGAGGCTTCGCAAACTACCGCTTGTAGAACACTTCAATCCCCCCGTGGAAAAGAAGAGAAAGAAACAAGCCCCAGCCCGGCCGCAGCAGAGCTCAGCGCACCGCAGGAGCCGGGCGAGCGCCGGGGACGCGGCGGGGACGGCGCTCCCGGGAGGGTTTCTCCTTCCATCAGCCCCGCCGAGGGAGCGGGGCTGCGGGCAGCAACCTCCTTATGACTCTCTGAAATTAGTGTTGCCGGGAGGAGCGTCACCTCCTGGAGCCCGGGGCTCCCTCCGGGCGCGGTGCCGCGGGCGCAGCGGGGACCNCGGCGGCAGCGCCCGGGGACTCGGGCCGCGCACGGCGCCTCCTCCTGCGCCGGGGCCGCTGCGCTGCGCTGGGAGGCGGCGGCTCCGTCAGACTTAGCGGGGAAGCCCTGAGGGGGGGCGGGCAGGGCCTCTCCCCGCCCCGCGAGGTGCCGGAGCCGAGCCGAGCCTCCCCGGGCGGGGCTGGGGCTCCCCTCAGCGGGGAGAGGGTGCGCCGCGCCCCGCTCTGCTCCGCAGGGCCCCGCAGAGCCCCCTCGGGGCTCCCTCGGGGCTCCTCCAGGTGCGCGGACCCCCGGGGGATGCCGGAACCCTGCGGGGGCTCCGCGCAGGTGAGGGCGGCTCTGGGGCGCCTCAGCCGCGTCTGTTCAGCGCCGAACGTTTTACGCCACCACCTTTCTTTTACCCTTTTTTTATTATTATTTTTTTCCTTTTTTCTTTTCCACCTTTAACGCTCGCCGGTTTTCTGCCAGAATTCTGTAAAAAATCTCGAGGGGAAAGCGTGACGCGGATTCTGAGAGATGGAGGGTCCCGCCCTGGGAAACAACAGCTGGGGCAGTACAAAAAACGGAATTATGATACACAGGTAATGTGCGTTACACAGACTGAGCAACAGCACTCCACATTTAGAAAATTAGTACTAAAACCCCACCCCGTGACTTAGATTTGAAGACACTACTTTTGTTCTCAAAGAGGATGGCATCTTTGAAATGTCGCCAGGGTACTTAATGCCGGGTATTTAACCAAAACGTATAGTTTTACACACAGGCTTAAGCTGGATTTCGTAACAGTTCTCTTGTGCCACGCAGTCTTTTCACCCAGAGAGTTAAATCCAGTTACCAAATGTCTCCGAAGCTGAACGGAGATTTTGAAGGGCAGAAAAGTGTATTTGGTGGGTGGGGTGGGGGTTTGTGTGGTGTAAAGGATGCACACACATCACACAACACCTGTGGGCTGCTACAGCAAACAACACCAGCGTTTTACTTGGAAAACTGGAAGTATTCCACCACTTTTTATTGGTGAATAGCAGCACTGCCCAGCCCTGGTTGTTTGACAGATGATACACTGTTAATTATATTCTGATTACTATCTGGGCTTCTTCCTTAACACCATTTAAATTCCAGTTTTAACCTTATCTCAGCAAGGACTAAAGGAAAAAGTAGGACAGCCAACATGAAAGTACAAATCCCTCCACATCTCTTAAAACTACTTCTAACTCATTGAAACCCAGGAGAAGATGTTACAGTGTAGAGCTTTCAGACAAGCTTGTTAACAAAATCCAGACTTGCAGGTCTCACCAAGTTCAGTTACCAGCTTTGGAAGAGAATCAGAAACCTGTAAATATTCTGCAACTATCTAGATTGGTTTTCTCATTTGATCTTAAACCACATGCTTACTGTCAAGTGAGAGTGAACAAGGGTGCTTTCCCCTGCTACATTCCCCTGGGTCATGAGGAAGAGCAAACCAACTGAGAAAAACTAATCAAGAATAGCAGCATTTTTTTTTGTTTTGACAATGCTTAGAAAGATGGCAGAGAAAGCCTGAATGAAATGTTTACAAAAATAATCATGCAAACATTAGGTAAATGCAGTGCTATTTTCAGCTTGTGCTTATTAATCATTTAAAGGAGATGATTGGAGTGCCATTTGAAAAGCATTAGATGTGCATCCTTACTAGCTGCCTGCAAATTCATTCCACTGGTAATTCTGTGCTGCACAAAAACTGTTCCATCCTCCAGACTGTTTTCACAGAAATACTGAATTCCACACACAGCTACACCTGTTAAATACCAAGGCTCCCAGTGCAGAGCTCAGGGTTTAAATCTCACACAGGACAGTCTCAATCATGTGATTGCTCACATCAGAACATCCTCAGTGGGTCAGGCACTGCAGCTGGAATTAATAACACCAGAGCAGCACAAACAAATTATTGCTTTCCTTGCTGCCTCTCCATCTTCAGCCCCTACAACTGATTTTGCCAATCACTGTGAAACAGCAGAAGTGTCTGGCTGTTTATCACTTGTGATAAGCAATGAATGACAGAGCAGATTTCTTCATTTTAAGATCTTCTGCCTACGAAAACCTCTCCCCAGGCAGACAATGAAGCAGAATTTTGTACATTTCTGCCCACTTTGGAAGCTGTCCCCATATTTTTGTAGAGTACATGACAGGGGTCTCAGCACATCTTTTCTGTTACTACAGCACTTCTAGGAACTCAACCTCTTGCATACAGGTTTTAAAAATACTTAAAGTGTGATATTAACAGTAACAATATCAACTAATGACTAAATTTAACACTTCTTAACATGTTTTAGAGATTAGGACCATTTGTGTTATGTTTTTCCCTAAATTCATTGCACCTCCTCTGACCTGAGGTGATGCTTAGAGATTCCTTTACATTTTTCCTCATTTTCTGGCTAAAGGGTGAATATGTACATAGTGGGGGGCATCTACTTTCCCAAAAGGTTGTAAAGGAGCAGAGATCATGTAATCACTAAACTCTGGCATTATGCTTGCCTCACGTTTGAATAACCTAATAGTGACTTGTCCTTCTCACACAGTTCTTCTCAGGTTTTAGCTTCACATAATTTTCACAACCTGGAGCTTAATTGCACACTAACAAAACAGGAGAGGATTTTCAAGGAAATTTCAGGGAAAAAAAAGTGATAATGGGTGCCAGTTCAGCAACTCGGATTTGGCTGTATGACGTCAGAATGGAACACCTGTTTGTATTTCAGCCTCCTTTAGGAAATTTCTAAACATAGATATGTGTGTGTGAAAGGACACCATTATGATGTCTTGATATCACATATAAACATAAAATCTTCCATCCCCTGACCCCTTTTGCACTGGGAGAGTTTATCTTTGGACCGCTGTTGGTGCCAAGCGGCCACGCTGAGAACGAAAGTGAAGGATACTTCATCTGCCAAAAACGCGGGAGTTTGTGGATCAAGAGAGCAAAGTGCAATCCTAAAAGCTGCCCTCATCCCTCAGGCACAGAGGTGGTACCAGGAGTGGCTCCCCAGCATGGGGAGCTGTGTGAAACACGAGCAGCAGGGAGGACATTTGGGGTGCCCACACCGGACTCCCAGCCACCGAGGCCGACTCTTTTCTGACAAATTGGGACATTTCATTACCAGAATGTTCAGACCCAGCTGCAGCTTCTATTGAGGAAAAAACTCCCATGGTATCAAATGCCACCAAACCGTGGCACAAGTCCAGCATCTGATAAGAGTAGAAAACGTATCCCTGTGAATCGCCAGTGAGATCTCCTGCAGTAATTTCACACCCTCACACCAGCCTGCCAGTGAAAAGCCAACCAGCCCTAAATATCTGCTGGTTTTAAGAGCAAAAGTAATGCCAGACAAAGGCTGTGCCAGTAAAACACCCTGTGATACTGCCATGATGTCTTATAGCAGCCAGCATGAGGAAATTGAATTTTGTATTTAATGTTTCAACATCATGTGCGCTACAGGAGAAGATAACAAAAACCTGCTCTCTGCTTCGTTTTGAAAAAATACAGGTTGACCAGAGGATTATTAGCTATACTGGGATATTCTGGAACTGTCATTTTGCTGTTCTAATTCAGCATCAAAGCAAAACTAGTCAAGTGCAAAGGGCACATTTTGTTTGCACTTACATGAAATGACCTTGCTGTGGCCCACACAAAAAGTAGAGGGACTTCCACTTCCACCTGATGCTCAGCAGTTCTACAGGTCAGACACAAAGCTGCCATGCTGTTGGTACTGCTGACCCTGGCTAGAAAGAAGATTGACTAAAAGTTATCAATTCTAACAAATATCAAAACAAATCTGCTGCTTCTCCAGCAGAAACAATTCTCAAGCTGTAATCTGTTAAACATGACATAAAGTTGATGATCTTGCAGCCAAAAGCACTTTGTCAGGAAAAGCATGGAAGGCCATTTTCTCCCACATTTGGAACTCAATGGATGGTGTCCACAACACCTTTATTCTAAAAAAAGTTTTTAAAAATTAAATTACAACCCCCTACCAGTCAACCGGAAGCCACTGCAACAAAAAATTCAGAAGAATATGGTGAACAGAGACAACATAATATTACAGTTATATGTTTCCTGAAAGGGCCACAAGTTAGTTTTGCCAGATGCATAATCTGACTTGGTTTGTCATAATCTGCTAATTATATGTATAGAAAAGGGGGCAGAACAACTTTTCTGACCCCTGAACCCCTTAGCAGTCACATAGTTCTTTTATATACACAGGGTAAATTGTGCAAAAGAGCTTTTTGCAATATCCAAACCTCTTTGCAACACACCAAGACAATCCTCTTAAGTTATGCACTAAAACTGCTTTAAAGAAATCCCAAATTTTATACACCGCCCATCCCATAGATTATTGTGAGAAATCAGCTGCCAAAAGTAAAAGCTTTAGTAAGGATGACATTGCTTTGAGAACAACTCAGATATTTTGTTTTATTTATTTATTAACAAGGAAGTACATCAGGGAAAACGCTCAAGTGGACCCAGTGTTGGATTAAAAACTCTGGAAACACTCAGAGAACCAAAAGATGGTGAATTACCAAGTGTTAAGTCACAGCACTGTTATTTTACAGTTGAGAAAAAACAACTTCAAGTTGTATCATAATCACAAATAATCTCAAACACGGTCCTCTGCTTTTGATTTTTCAACTATTTTTTCTACTTGGCTTTCCAAGAAAAATCCAAGGCACCAGTTTGAAAAAAATCAGTGCAAGTACCAAAGATCTTGAATGTGGCAGAGCATTAAACCCTTGGACGGGATGTAGAGCATTTCAGAAACAAGAGTAAAACCAAATTGAAAAAAAAAAAAGTGAAAACAAAGCAGCAGCTAAAGGTCAGTACTGGAAAACAAGCTGAGTATTGGCAAATTTGTCTCAACATTCCCATAAATTTAAAAGTCAGTCCTTGCTTTCTACAGCAGCTTCCCAAGGGGAACCAGAATAATTGATTTAAATACTAGTTGTCATCAGTGGCTGCAGCAGAAATTCCCAGAAAAAATTCTACACAAAAATACCTAAAAGAAGATATTTATCAGTAACATATAATTCATATTGCAAATAAAGTGAATTTAGCAAGGCAAACAGAACCTTGACGTGGTCCCAGTCATCTTTTTATAAATCCCAGATTTAACTTGCTGCTGTTTGGGTAAGAATAACTCACTTGCTTTGAGAATAACATTTTACAGTACCTTCTTTGGACTGAAGGCTGTAAATTACAATCCTGCTATTTTTTTAGGAAGCCCACTCACCTTTCATACTTCAAGTCTTAATTAACACCAGCACCCAGGGCAAGGCAAATCTGCCAACATGCATTTTAAGTGATTGCTTTAAGTCACAGATGCCAGAAAAAAAACAATCAGGAAGCCCTAGGATGCACTCAGGAGACCCATGGCACTGCAAAAGGAAGTTAACAATGCTGTTAGGCTGCTCTGCAATTTATCAACAGTGAAATCTGCTTTTTCACTCTTCCAGCTACTGGCCAAAACCCCTGCAAATGAAGCCAGTGCTTATTTCTCAGTGCACTCTATAAATAATAATCACCTTGGATCTCCTCACGAGCACCACAAGTGAGCCCTGAGGTGAGATGAACACGGGCACTCCTGTCAGACTCGGGCACCTCCCAGCAAAACACTCCCAAATGAATCCCCCAATTACCCAGCACTCCTAAATTAATCCCAGAATTACCCAGCACTCCTAAATTAATCCCACCATTACCCAAGTCCTGACGGGCTGAGCTGTCCCAGGGGTTGCTGAGGTTTAACTCGTGTCAAGCACCAGCAGTGAGGCCCTTCATGGCTCAGCAGGTGCAGACCTGGCATTTGTGTGAGCTCACCTGCAGCCTCCAGCTCTGAAAAGAGTGGGGTTTATATTTATAGTCACAGTTATACATACTCACAGACATAAAACAATGAAAAGAGGAATAAGCACACCCAGATGGAAATTCCAGATCTCCTCAGACCCTCCAGTATCCCCACTTCCACCTCTCCACTGTCCATTAAGGTGCCTACACACCTAAATTATGCACTTAAGGATTAATTAAGAATTAACCTCTGATATTGTTTTACAATTAAATCCATATATCTGTCTAATTATCCTGGGCATATATTATAGTGATGAGTGCAAACAGCAGAAAGGCAAAAACGTGCATGTGAATTACATTACAGATGAACTGCAAACCTTTTCTTATTTTTCATTCAACCTTCTGTATTCTTATAGCAAAACAGCAACATATTGATTTATATTGACCTAGAACTTTTAGACAAAAAACTACTCCCAGTTAAAAACTACTTGCTTTTTTTTCCTCAGCCAATAAATTCTGATTCTTTCCTATTTCTATAAAAACTAAAAGCTTTAAACCTGAACTTTGTCAACAATACACTGACAAAGTGCATCCAAACCACAGTTTTTCTCAGTAAAACTGTCTTCACAACTTTTAATAACCATGGATAAACAATGCCATGAATTTCATTTTAAAATGCTTTTCTGCACTTACTGATCTTGAAAATACTCCCTTATCCTTAGTGTTTCCCAGTGATAGTGGGATCAAAATTACCTTTGGAATAGTGTTTGACACAGAATGCCAATGCACTGTACAAAACAATTCCCCCAGCCCCTGAAGTTTTAAGATTTAACTACCTATTAGAAATGGTTTAAACTTCTTGTTATATGTAAGTGAAATCCTAAGACAAACGAGTTTTTGGGAGAAGTGTTATTCTCTTACAATGGGATTTGAATGGTTTAGGCTTCTCTGCAAATGGTCTTGTCCTGCTGGGCTGCTCCTGCTCCCAGGCTGGTGCACACACTGTCCTCACTCACAAGCACTTCTTAACCAGGCAAACAGCACTTTTATATATCATGTTACAATCTAAGACTTTCACCAAAATAAACAATTTTTGATTGAACAGAAGAACTTTTTAAAAAAAAAAAAAATCTAACATCCCAACTTTCCTGAATGTGGGAAGCACAAGTATTCCTACACACAGCTGCCCCAGTTGTGCACAGAAAGCCTGGATCCCAGCAGCAGGAGAGAACTGGGATATGCTGGAAAACAAAAGCTGGAACAACACTTGAAAAGCTCCTGGTGAGTGGGCTGCCAGTCCTTCCATGACCACTTGCCAGAACAGCTCTGGGATGACTGCTCAGACTAAAAAGTCCCTGGGTCTTTCAGAAATCCTCCCCTTTGCAGTTCCATAATTTGTTTTTGCCTGGAATGAACAGGTTGGGATAAGCACCATCACTTTCTCCCTGGTTACTCCAGACCTTTTCCTTTCTTTTCTGTGAGGAAGAAAGGAGTGAGTTCTTTGCACAGAGTGAAGTCCCAAAGATGGACTGTGCTGTTCTCAGAGGAAGGAGGCAGCCAGGCCTTGGTCCTGGAAATTGAGTTATCTCTGTTTCCTCTTTCAGTGCTCTCCTGTCTCTGGTTTATTTCTTGGTTAAACCAATGCTCATTAGTTGTGCCTGCATTTAGTCTCTAACAATTGGCAAAACTGAAAATACACATTTGAGTCAGTGTTAGGGGAGCTTCAGCAAGGAAAATCCAGGGATTCCTGCACTAAGGCAAATGTTCAAGGTTTAAGTGCAGCAGCAAATCAACTCACAGAGTGCAGAGCAGCACCTGCCCAGAGGTTACAACCATCCTGTAACCTGCCTGTAAGCACAGAGGACAGGCTTAAGGGTATATTTATTTTACATGAAAGAAAGCAAACCCAGGTATGAAGTTACAATATTTTTTAAAAGGTTGTTTTATTATACAAGAGTAAACTCACACCAGAAAAAAAACACCTTCCATAGCCCAGAAAAAAAAAAACCAACCAAACAAAAAACCAAACAAAAAAACCCCAATCCACCAAAAAAACAACCCAGAAAATCTTCACCTACTCCTACAGACTACACACACACATTACTTACTTGTAAGGGGCTGCACTGACACATATTAATCAGAGAATCTCCACTAGAGCAGTAATTATTCCAGTTCTAAGGGGGTGTTGGGGTAGATGTACTTAGCACAGATTAATATTCCTTTAATTATGTAACTTACTGGGATCTGAGTTGCCAGGGCTAGTTGTTTCTCAGTGCCAGGCATACATGACAAAGCTTCACCAGTCTCTCATCTTCTCCCCCGTCCTCTCCTTTTCATTTATCATATGGTTACATAAAAACAGCAGGGAAATGAATTATGCATCTTTTTTAGCACACTGAAAAGTTAATGAAAAGTTAAATACAACTTACGTGTGTGATTGCACAAAGAACTTATTTGACCTTGCTAAGCTTGAACAGGCACTCTAAGATTAGCCTGGCAAGTATTTCAAGTGCATAAAAAATACAAAATTGGTTCTTAAAACACTAGTACAGACTGTTTCATGCCTAAATCCTCGTTATGTGCAGTGTATTTATAGGAAATGACTCAACTTTAAAGTGTGCAAAGACAAGCAAACTCTCCTTCCTCATGGCAAAGTGGTGCTCGTGTATTCAGATGCTCCTCCCAAGCTGCAGCCTTCACCAAATCCTGTTCTGCACAGGGAGGAACAAAGACTCTGCAAAGGTTTCCAGGTACCAATTCTTGTCATAATGGCTGTGAAATATTGCAGCATTTCATAGCTGAGCAAATGGGAGGGAAGGGACAGAAGGAGGTGAAGAAGGGGAAGGAAAACCCCAGCCCTTTGACCCTTTTCAGGTTGAGGGGTTTGCACACAAACCTGGGGGTTCTCCAGCTCCCTTTGCCTTTCCATCATTTGTTACACCTCATTTGAATGTTAGGTCTTATCAGCCACAGGGCAAAGCAAACAGAGATACCAAGGATAGAAGAAACTCCCATCCTTGCAGCACCACAAAAAGAGAATGTTTTATTCCATGTTTGTTCCCTGTTCTTGTGTAGCAATGGAGAATGCAACAGTGCAAGGTCTGACATATCATGAACCAACCCTCCACGCCCACAAGGAACACCATGGTAAGAGTGGCTTCTGTTTATCCATTTGTGAAAGAGGCAATAGTTTAAGGAGTTGAAAAAAAAATCACATTCTTCTTTAGCAGTACCTGCAAAAATACTATATCCGTGATATTAAAAAGTTACTTCAGTAACTGAGCTCTGCTGAGAACTCCTGGACAATGTTTCATCCTCAGCTGACAGCAGCAGATCAGGTTTAAGTTTTCCTTAGAAATTGATGCAAACAATGAGAGGGTGAAGGATGTTAGATGGTTTCTCCCAAAATACTAAATACAGGTAAGCTGTGGGAAGTGATTTTTAATACCATTCTTTTATCAGGGAAAACAGACTATGGAACAAAAAAACATACATGACAGACAAGTGCACGTGCACCAGCAACCACAGCTCTCAAATCCTTCACCTTTAATCACTGATTTTAAAATATTTTTAATTTGTGCAACTGTTTATTTTCCTTGACTTAATGTCTCCTCACCTGTACAGTCTTTTTGTTTGTACACATTACTGTGTTGTGTTGCATTATTACAGAGCTCCTGATTTCCAAAGGATAAACTCCTGGTTAAGTTATGTAGGTCTGCCCAAGAGTTATAAAAATTTATTCCCCCAAATTCCCCCCTCTTTGTATCATGCCCTCTATTTTTGCCATGTCTGAATTGACATAACACATTGCAGCTTTTCCATGGTTTAATCCTGGGAAACAACACATTTTTTCAGAGTGATTATTCCATGCAATAAAAGGCTTTAAACTGGCAATACTTTAGGCATGTTATTACAAAGGTGTACAAAGCCTGTTTGATATTATTGCCCCATGTAAATTACTTTGGCCTCTTGCAACTCTTAATACCTTAAAAAAGAGCAGCTTAAGGAGACAACCTTGCAATAGAGAGACTCCATGTACCCTGTGTTTGGTGCCCTTATCTTCCCTTTCTCTTTATTATATACACTCGCATGAAAATCTTTCACTTTGCCACCACTTCATTCCTTTTCCCTTCCCCCTCCTGTTGTGATGGAAATTATTGAAGAATTAACCTGCTGCCACTGACTCCTGGGTCAGCTTCTCTGTTGCTGTTTTGACATCATCTAACAAAGATTAATTTGGATACAGGCTCTGAATGGCAGCTCTGGGAGGATCCAGCAGCCAGAGCCTGCACTCTGCTACTGAGCTATGGAAAAACAGGACAAGTCTCACAGGCTTCAAGCTCCTGTGTTCACTTCTAAAAATGCAAAGCTACAAAATAATCAGCGTATTTCTTCGCCTTAAAAGAAATCCTGGGTTTGGATTTTTCTCCCTCAATGACTTCACTGCCTATGCATGATGCAATTAATGAGTTTATCAACTTTTTCTCTGCACACCACAAAAGAAATCTGAAAGTGGAAATTGCCTTGGGACAAACCAAGACCCTGGTCCTTGAGACACTTCAATGTTTAAAAATATAAATACACATTACTGAACTGTCAGCTGCAGAATGCCTTTCTGGCAAACAGCAAAGTAAAACAAGTACCAGGCTTAAGAAGTTCCAGGTGTGGCACTGATGGTGGAGAGGGAAAAAAAAGGTGTTGAGGCTGGACCCTCTTGCAGCAGTGATAATGTTTGTGCCTCTCTGTGTCAGCACAGACACGTCCTGCCTGGCAAATGTGGCTTTGAGTGAGAATCCCTGGAGTCCATACACGAGAAATTGGAATGGAAAGGCTGGAATGAAAATCCACTGTGCCAGAACCAGCTCAAAGAACAACATTCCCAGCAGCAGCCAATGAGCCCAGAGAAACACAGAGCAGGGAAGCAATGCCTTGGAATCCTCAGGGCTGTGCTGGGCAACCTCGGGTTAGCACATCTAGCAAATCTACCCAGTACAGGCCTGTGCATCCACTGAGAGAGCAGAGAAACAGAGTTTCACACAGTAATCCAAGTCAAACTAAATATTTGACAATTTTGTGCAGCTCTGTTTGGCTGAGACTGCTCTTGTTCTTCCCAGCGAGCCATTTCTGTCTTGTACTTGATGGTACCAACAGCAAAATGGGATTTGGACACAGACCATTAAGTCTCTATTTGCAGTGTCTTTTTGGAGGTTTTTCCATTTTTAAAATGATGGATGTTACTGGTTCTTTGCTCTTCTCCTCAGGGGGAGGAAGGCATCTCTTTGGAATATGTATAGCCTGAAATAAATCAGTGTTTTTTGGCTAATATACAGAAGTGCTAAAAGCTGATGCCTTAGGATTTTAGCTTTTATATCTTTCATATATTTGTAATCCTGCAATTCTTTAGTGTAGAACTCTCAACTCCATACAGTGTTTGCTGCTGTCTTCACATTTTGGGCAGACACAACAGTTCCTCTCCAGGCCTGGGAATCAAGGACACCTCACTGCCTCAGGCCTGAGAGATGGAAAAAAAATGGGTTTCTGAGGGAGCAAACTTGGGGTCAATGACTTCATTACCTGAAGCTATAATTGGGAGATGAACCCCCAACATGCAAATGGACCAAACTGATCAAAGTGTGAAACCCCGTGACCATTGTCCACTTTTGGGTGCAGCCCCTGGGGGGCTTTGTCTGCCCAAAATGCACCTGAAGGCCCTTCAATAAATAGAACAGCTTTTTATTCCCTTAATTCTGTCTGGCCTCTGTTTTCAGGTAGTCCCAAAAAGGCATCAAAGCAAAAGCACAGTTTGCAGGGCAGTGGCTCAGCCATGGAGGGGAGAGGCTCAAGGCCTTCTGTAAAACTGAGATTCAGAACTCTGTGTTAGAAAATTCAGGCAGTCCAGCAGCAGACAGAGGTTAGAAAAGAATCCAAGTGCTGCCCATCAATAGACCTGGAACAAGTCAATACAGATGTGCTGGTACCATGGCACCAGTGCTTGTGTCAGACACACAGTCCTGCTTTGGGACTTTTTTCCTCAAAGAGATGCTCAATTCCTCCTTAATTTAATTTTAGGTGGAGGAAATAGAAACACCTGTGGCTGTTTACCAGCTCATCTCCTCTGTTAGTATTGAACTGTGAGTTTATGTCCCTGAGAGGAGGGCAAAGCAGCTGAGAAAGGCATTTTTTACAAAGACCATTAAAAAAGGGGGAACCTGAGACGCTTCTCTAATTAATTTGCAGAATTAAGATCAGGAGTAAGCTCCTGCCAAGTGCACAAACTAGCAGTGTTATCCAGGGATTTGCAGCACAAGGTAAATATTCCAGTTTGGGTTTGTCCTCTCCACTGCCCTTTGGGGCAAGCAGTCATCACACAGAAAAATAAATAGAACCTTTGTTGTTCTGGGGTTTTAATCCCCTTTCTCTATCTTTATTTCTGTCACTTTGATTCCTCTTACAGAGCTGGTCTAAGTTAGAGGGTGTTTAACACCAGGTGAATGACAGAATCTTGAAGGTACCCAAATATTGCCAGCAAAATCCATTTGTGTATCTGGCTTGCACAGCCAGTAGCTGATGAGGATGCCACAGAGGTGCTCAGACATCAGTGTGATCAACACATTATTGTAGATATCCAAACAAAAGCACATTTTAGAACTAACAACCACTTTCTTTCCTTGGATCCAGTAATTTTTATGGGTGAGCTGAAATTTGTCAAGAATTTTTTTTTTTGCAAATCCATAGTTTCCTAAAAGTAACAAAATAAATTTTAAAAGAGAGTCAGAAAAATCCTGTCACTTGCCACCCATCCTAGGGACAGATTAATTCTTAGGCAGCTTCCCCTGGTGTGTGGCCTAAATTCCCATCCCATTTCACTGCAAGCCTCTTGAAAACTTGGTCATTACTATTCTCTTTGCAATTAATATTTACTTATTGGAGCACTCTTCACATCTCACCCTAGGTCTTCCCTGCTGTAGACTAAACTTGCCAACTCTCTCACTCTTTCCCCACAAAACATCTTTGCCAGACCTTATTCCTGATTCTCCTCACGGGCCTCCCTCCAAATTGTCGACATCTTTCTCATCGCAGGGTTCCCGAAATTGGACACAGGGCTGCAGGAGGAGCTTATCAGTAATTGAGTGGAAGGATTACTTCATCATCTTCCAGACAATCCTGTTTATGCAGCACAGCACTTGCTTTTTTTGGTACTTGTGTTCTTTGGCAAGAATATGGAATTATTAGTCCTTGTTTAATTACTAATCCGTGGCAACTCCCTTTGCTGTAAATCTCTTGGTTTCCAAAAGCCTGAGCCTGGGTTTTGGCTCCTTCAGCTGACAGTGAGCAAGTTCTCTTTTTCATCTTACAAACACTGTCCTCAGGAACATTCAGGATCAATCATCCTTGTTTAGACTGCATCATCAGCAAGATCTGCAGTCTAAGATGTTGATTTTTCCACGTTGCCTCATCTCCTCCCACTTGCACTGCCTGGCACACGACATCCATAAGCAATGAAGTTCCAAAGATCCCCTGATTTTGGGGGTTGCCAGCACATTCATCACAGAACACACATCCTAGGTCACAACTGGATTGTCTTTACCTTCACAAAACTGCTGACTTGAAAACTAAAGGGTATCTGTCCTTCAGGCAGACCACGAATGATATTCCATGGCAGCACCCTCTGCACAGCTGTCCAGCTGTCACACGTGATCAAACACAGCAAATATTAACTGCCAGGGTACATTTTGCTTGTCTGTGAAATTTCAACTGTTTTCCCTGTTTTGATCACTAAAGACAACTAGAACAAATTGCAGAATTAGGATAGTGTTTACAGAACTCTCAAGAAAGTCTTAAAAATTAAACATCTTTAGGAGAAATTTGAATTCCATACACAAGGAACTTTAGAAGTCTTCTGAGGAGCTTTGTGACCTCCTAATTAGAACTTTGTACAGAGAGAGACTGGAAATTAACTGAGATACCCAGACACACTGAAATAGGAACCTTCCCCCCCCCAATTACATAAAAGCTATAATTATATTTGTTACATAAACATTTTAACTGGGGAAAACATTAGATAATTGAAGACAGTCCCTCCCTCCAACCCCAGTTCCCCACCACTCACAGCACAGCAGGAGTAAAATTAACTCAGCAAAGTTGTTCCCAGTGCAAAGCTGCTCCTGTGCTGCTCATGCTGGGGAAGAAAGATGTGAAAGGAAACTATCTGAGGCTATTTTGCAGGTCACCTTTTGTAATGCTGCTGCAGACAGTGTATTTTCAATCTGCTTAATCAGTGTCAAGAGCCCAGCCTGTAAGAAATCAGATGAAGAGCAAGAAATTATTTAACAGGCTGAATAATTGCTTTGTGCTTTACCAGTAACGACGATACTGAACTCCACCACTGCTGGCAGAAATCAGAGAAGATTCTGAGCTGCAGAAGGGCTGAAAGGTCCATCAGCTGCCACTCAACTCATTGCAGGATGAGGAGAAACCTGTTTATTTTTTCCCTCCTTAAAACCATCCATCTTTCTGGAAGTTACTTGCAGAAGGACACCTACAGTCGCTGCTTCTCCCTGCATCCAGGCAAGACAGAAAAGCAGTTCTGGCTGTTGTGCCTCGCCCTGGGGGAGGCAGTGAGGGGACTCTGGGCTGAAGCCAGCCTGGCCCATGCTCAGAGTGGTGGCACCTGAGCCATGCCAGGGACTGGACTGACAGGGAGCAATCCTGCTGCTGTCCTGTCACAGAGCTTTGCTGGTTTAGCTCAGCCAAGCCTGAGGATTTCCTCCTGTCCTCAGCCTTGCTCAGAGCTCCCTGCCAAGGCTGCCAGTAAGGATCAGTTACAGAATCCCAGCCTGGTGGAACTGGGACAGAGCACATCACCTGGAGCTCAAACCAGCTCCCAGAGGTTTGGTGGGGAGGGACACAACTCTCTGCACGTGTGGTGGGGGGTGTCTCCATTTTGCTGAGCTCCAGCACTGTGGGTTTTGGATATAACAATGGATCTGGTTTGTGTCAGGACCTTCTGCTCGCCAGCAGCACAAAGCTGGCTCAGGAGATGCTGCACACGTTCCAGGCAGGAGGAGAGCTGGACTGCCACCAGGTGAGAGGCAACAACATCAGGATTCAAAGATCTAAACTCCTCCAGATAACAGCAAAAGCTGTGACACAGCTCTGGGAGTGCCCTGGTCGTGGTTTCTCTATGCAGCACTGGTCTGGGACCTCATTTGTGTAACCAGCTATTTAAGAGGGAAGCTAATTGAAGTACATAAATCCTGAAGAATATCACATCAAACCAAAGGACTATTATTAGCCCAACCTAGATAATGTTATAGAAGTGCATTAGGAAACCTCAATAAAAAAATTACTAGGAAACATTCCCCACTTCAAGATCCCAAGAGATAAATTCTCTCATGCAATGATTAGATATTATCCAGAATAATAAAAAAGGAATACTAAAAATGGATGTGGAAAAGGAAGGCAGAGACAGCACAAGTTCACCCAAATGGGTCACAGCCAGTTCCTAATTTTCACTGCTTTGGAGGGAAGAGATCAGAGCCATCTAACAGTGGCACCTGAAAGGAAAATTAAACTATAATTCTGCCACAAAATTATGGGTTTTAATTACATGTTGCTTAGGTAAACATTGATGTAAAGTTAATGGAGCCCAGAAGCATTTCCAGCAGTGTCCTCTGATCAACTCTGGTCTTGTTCCTCCATTACCTCTCTTAAGTAATATGGAATTTTCCCCTCTGCCAGTTTCTACTGATCCTACCAGACAGAAAAGAGCATCTATGAGCATTTCCATCCTTGTGATGTGAGCAAGCTGGAGCACACCTGGGTTTCTGTCCCAGTCATCACAACCCATGAGCATTATGCTGATGTGGAGAGAAAGCTGAGACACACTAAAAGCAAACAGGTTAAAAAACCAAAACCAAAACCAACCACATACACACACCAAAAACAAAGAAGGCAGAAAAAGGAAGAGTGAACCATGTGCAGTGAAGAAAGGAGAGTGAGATGAAACAGAACCAAATGCTAAATCCCAAGTAACTCTTTGAAAATGCAAGCAATGTTGTGACCTTAGACTGGCTCATTAAGAATGAGGTTAGGTTGCAATCATTCACCATCTCCCTTTATTCCCCATCAATAATAAAGGGAAGTTACTTTAGGAACAGCAATCTTGCTATCACAGAAGATGAAACCTGGACGTTTTTAATGTGACAAAGAAACCCCACAAACCAATACAAATTGGATTTCTGTGTCACTACATCAATAAAAACCAGCTGACTTCCAGGTAAAAGTACAGGGCAATGTCCAGTATTCATTAACCTGAACAGGCCAGTGATTCAAGAGGCACAGCCATTTTTAATGCTGATAAAAATAATTTTCTGTAAGCTGAGTGCCAGGAAGTTGGTTCACTTCAAAGGAGTCCCTACAGTTTTGGTACAGTCCACTACTGCACAGGAGTTACACAGAACTGCTATTTATAGCTACTGCAACTAACACAGAGTCAGCATGAACAAGCTTTGGCTTTTGTGCATAGTGTAAAGATGAAAACCACAGAGCAATGGAAAAACATGCTCACAGGTCTGCTCTGCCAGGCTGTTACCCCCCTGATCCCTGTCTGCAGTGGGTTGTTGTCAGCAGTGCAGGCAGCAGCTCCTGCCCAGCACGGGGTGAGCACAGCCAAGGCTCTCACCCAGGGAGGTGCACAACAGCCAGAGGTGCTTAAATCTCCAGCTGAACCTGGAAAAAACACCCCCAGCACTGCCAAAGCTGGGCTCTTACTTCCCCTGCTGGCAGGTACACGAGTGAACACTGAAACACTGACAAGTTGTACTGGGTATTACAAAAACTAAAACCCCAACTGTTTTCAGTCTGAAACTGCTTACACGTCACAACAACTCTCCCTCAAGCCCCTGAAGGAACCAACCCCCAAACCTGCCAGCACCACAATCCAAACAGCCACTGGTGTTCAGCACTGTCCCACCTCAGGTGTCTCTGGCTGCTCCTGAGCCATATGGAGCTCTGAGAGGCATCTTCTTCAGAAATCCTAAGGAAGCAAAGTACTCTGAACTCAGGGAAGCAAGAGTCTGGAGGATGAAGCAAATTTATTGTTCTGAGTATTGTAATGAGGGAGTATTTGAAACCAACAGCCACACACTTGATGAAAACCCAGCGAGTACGAATGAACAAATCTGGATAACCCTTAAATAAATTACAAAGCTGTTTGGGATGGTGGATACATATCAGAGAGCCTTGTAGGTAACCCACAGTTTAGAAAAGATGCCCTCTGCACAAAGGACAGGCAGAGAACAGCATCACTGAGGTACGAGTCCCATTTCTCTCAGGCAAATTACTGCATAGATATCTAAGGTTTCTGAACAGCTTTTACAGCATATTAAGATAACATAATGAAAATACATTGTATTTGAAACCAAAGAGCAGCATATTAGACATGCACTGGTAGAAAACATCCTGTGTGCCACTAGAGATGTTGAAAGTACCATACACAACTTGGATGTTCATCTAAAAGCATAGTATTTTCCTTTGACCTCATTTTCTTTGTGGAAAAAAGTCTGCATGGTCAGGAATCTGGAATTCTCAACATTCAGCTGTGGTGGGTATGACATGAACATAGAGGGTCTTCATGTTCAGGTTCTTCATAGAAACGTCTTTTGTGATCTCTGAGTGAAGGAAAGGAGAGAGAAACAACAGAGTTAGGGCTCTTGCTCACCAGGAAAACTTTTTATTTCATTTGCTTTATTCAGACATTTTTGCTGGTTCCACCACAGTGGAACTGGGACAGAAACTGCTCAGCTCGAAATTCCCTCCTGTTATAGGCCAGGGATGAAAGGAAGAGTCACCACATGTCAGGAGTGTCCCTGCAAGGGCAGCAGAGCCTGTTTTATGTTCCAAGCAGAACTTTTTGAAAGTCTACATCAAAAAAAGAGCCCACAGCTCTCACCTGTACATCCTGACAGAGGAGCACCTAGTTCAGAAAACTCTAACACCATGAGATGAAGTCAATAAACAGTACAACACAATGCACTGAAAGTCACAGTCCCTCCTAAACAGTTTATATGTAAAGCAGTAACTGTACCAGTACCTGCTGAAAAACTACTGCTGGAATCGTGTGAGTATGCCTGAAGAATTTCTTACCATACAGGAAAATTCCCTAAGTCTTCCCATAGCTACAGGCACAGAGTTTGGAACAGGATAAAGTCCCAACAAACCTCTGAAGGACAGAGGACACTTCCAACAGGCTGACTCAGGGGTTGCAATTACTCCAGAAACACAAACACAGAGTGTAACCCCACTTGTGTCCAGGGAAAGTCACCTGCAAAGCCTGCAGGAGCAGGAAGTCTTTCACTATTACATTGTGAAATGTGGGTCTTTTCCCAAGAAGCCTGGTGCTTGCTGACTTTGCCTCCAGCACACATCAGCTGCAGCAAACTGCCCCACTGAGAGCAGAGTGCTTGGAATGCTGAGAGGGACAGCCTGGGAACAAAAGTCACCCCAGTAACCAACACCCCCAAGGCCTCTTCACTGAGGAAGTTCAGAGTGCTAAGAAACTTGGCAGGTGTAACACAGGAGCACTGGAGAAACCCAGATTAACAAGGACTGGGGTCACTCTGCACCCCGGAACCCCTGCAGACAACCCAAGCAAACACAAGCTAAAGATCTGGCACCAGTGTTAGCACATTAATAACACCCAGACTGGAACCCTTTTGCAGTGTCTTGCCCCATATCTTGCTTTGGAAAATATTTCATTAGACTAAACACACAGAATCTGCACTGATTTTTAAAGCCATCTGTTAATCAGAGAGCTGAGCAGTCCTCACGGATCACAGTGTTTCTCACAAGTTCTCTTCCATTGTAATTCTCCTCTTCAGGCAGCTGAATATCCATCCACAGAGCTGGAAGAGTGGAACTGTCATCCAATTCAGCAATTAGGGCTCTATTCCCTCACCAACCTTCCCTCCCAGGAACATGTTCCATCAGGATGTAAAAAAGTCTGGTCTGCAGAAGCAGCCGAACAAACTGTGAACTTGGGTCTCCAAGTCTCTTATTAAATATTTATTTTTAAGATCCTGTAAGATGAGGAACTTACACGAGCCTACTTCCAACAGCATTTAGAATGACAATTAGTTTTAAAAACTGGAAATTTGATTTATCAACAGACTGTAGGGACACCCTCCCTTCTGTGCCAATTGCTCCACGGAAAGGCTTTGCAGGGAGCACGTGATGTGTCCCCATCATCCCCAGTGTGGATCAATCAGGCACCTGGAACCTGTGTCCCTCCAGCTCAGGAAGAAGCAACACTCACCACCTGGACAATTATTTTTGGAATCTTTTCCAACATTACAAAGGGGGAGTCCAAACCATGTTTGTTTCTGAAAAGCTGGTGAGTCTCTGTGCAATAGACAGCAGATGCCCAACTGCCTGGATGGGCAACGTTTATAAAAATAACCTTTTCAAAACCAATAACTCATTTTCCACCAAGTGATTGTTTTTCCTTTTTATAGAAAAGGATTGTTTTGCCTTTTTATAGGCACCAACCTTCCAATTCATGGGTTATTTTCATCAAACGTTTCAAACAGTTAACAGCAAATACATTTTTAGAATAAACCACAAAAAACCTACTCAAGAGACAGAACTTTGCTGTTCTGAAAGTAAGACCTTGAACAGATTGATCAGAAGATGAATAGGGGATTACAAAGCTGCAACAATACAGATAAACATTAATTGACCTAATGTTTTCTAGAGGCATCAAAGTGTTTTATATGCAGCACTTATTCATCATACAAAAAAGAGATGTGAAGATAAAATACAGCTATGCCAGTGTTTAAACTTAAAAAACGTTATTCAAGGAGGTGAATGCTGAGAATTAAATCTGAGATAGCACAAGTGTGGCTAACAAGGCAGTAGCTGCACAAATAAACCTCTGGGACCAATCTCTCTGGGTTCTGAGTTTCAAAGAGACCAAATCAGTTGTTTTGGCCTTGGAGGAGTTATCAAATCTGATCTTTCACATCACTGTGAACTGTCACTTCATACACTTCAATTAAAATTTAAACAGTTCAAGAGAATCCACACTACAAATGTTCCAGTGATTTAGTCCATTTCCCTTTCAGGTGAAGACATTTTAAAAATCCTCACTTCAACTGAGCCTTAAAGGCTGTTTTGCCTGTACATTTTCCTGTCCTGTCAGCTCCTTGCCTCTTTCCAAGCTCTGCAGTTTCCTACTGTGGTTATTTCAGTGTCTGAACAGAATCATCTGGTGCTGTACCAGTGACAAGAACTGTGCCTAACATCCCTTGTTCCTGAGTGCCTGAATCCCCAGGTGGGAAAGGCTGCACACAGAAATACCTTTTAGTTTATGCAAACCAAGTGTGGTTCATCTCCTTGGTTTTTACCCCTTGTGCTGAAACACTCCAGGCTCCAGTTCTCTGTTAACACCACTCACCACATTATTTCTGGCATTCACTCAAAACTACCATCAGAAAGTTTCATCAGCATCTGAGATCCATTTGGGTTACAAAAATGGCTCGTGAATAAAGACACTTGAGGTCACACGGAGTAAAACTTTAAAAAAAACCCAAACAGCCAAAAACCCACAACAAAAACCCCTTCCTTGCTCAGATTCCAATGTATCCCCCCAAGCTGAATCCTCTGGAGAGCTGAGTGACCCCAGTTCTCTTAGAGCTGCCCCCTCCTGCCCTCCCCACTGACAGCAGCTCCTGAGGGAGCTCAGCACACCCTGAGATGGGCAGCTGGAGCAGGATGTCCAACTTCTGGACTGGTAATGTGTGGTAAGACAATGAATGTCATGGATCCCTCACTGTGTCACACTGCAGACAGAACCCCTGGCATCACTTCATTCAGGGAGCTGAATTCTCCTGAATGCAGGAATCCCTGTTTGGAGTTGTTCAGGTTTTTACCAGGTCATTTCCAATCCATTCTCTCTGTCAAATGAAGTCCCAAATCACTCTGGTCCAAATTTTCAGCACCAGCTTCAGTCACACCTTCCTCATGATTCAGAGATTTTTGTTTCCCATCTGTCAGTGGTTTTGGGGGTTTCTTTAGCATTTTACACCTGTGAGCACGTGCTGAAGCTTCCTGCTTCCCAGGGATCCCAAATGGCTGTGCCCTACTGAGTCCAACCTACCCACACTGCTCCAACAGAGATCCAACACTCTTTTCCACCCCTTCCAATTCTCCAAGACAATGCAACAATATGAATGTTACAAGTTTAAACAGATTCTTAAAATATTCCTGCTGTAGACTCACTTCCAGGAGGGGATTCAGTGTTCAGTCACTCAGCAGGGCACTGCCACTCCCACTGCTGACTGACCTTTACTGCAGAAGGAAAAAGCTTTCACACAGCTTGCCTGGGCCATTTCATGAAGGGAATGCATTACAGCTTAGAACTTCTAAATCTGTATGTTTGCTTAAAGGATTTTATTATGCTAATATTGAATTACTGGGCAAAATTAAGCCTGTGTGTGAACGGTGTGGATTTAGTAATTAAACTGGATCTTGAGTTACAGGAGCTGCTCCTCAACAACTTCCAAGGAGCCTCAGACGAGCAAACCAAAGGTTTGTGCTTACCATGAGTTAGTGCTTCATCCAGGAACAACTTTAGCCTCCTGCTCCTGAGCCCAAAAACTTTTGCTGTCTCATGCAGAAGACCTTTGTAGGTTAATCCATTCTGACCAACAGGGTTTTCCATCAGGAGAGTTCCCACTGTTCCCTTCTGGCATTCTGGACAAGATAAAACAGCTGAGTCACTATTGGGAAGAAATGAAATCATTTATCCAGGTAAATTGAAATTTAGGATTTCTTCCTCCATTTCATCTCTTATTTCTTCATAGTACTGAGAGAAAAATTAACACCACCAATCTACAGATATTCACTAAGTTCACAAATTATAGAGCCAGAAATGTGATGACTGACAGCTTGACCAACAGAAGAAAACTTCTTTACGTGGGTTAACAGGTCAACACCGTCTGGGAAACATGAAGTATTTCAACAGGACATAGAAACCACTTCATGCAGAAACTCACCAAGCACCTACAGATGATCAAATCCCCCTGTAAAAACCACACTTTTGGCCCCTGCAAGCTCTCAGTAGTGTCAGAAAGAGTTCATACCAGGGCACAGGGTAAGAGCAAGTCACTGAAACAACTCAGCTGCTCCCACGTGAGCTTTCAGAGTGCCAGATTAGCAGCTGGGAAACAGAATTACACACACCCATCTCCATACCCCAGAGCAGGTGAATAATACAATTCATTTGGCTTTTAAGCAGCACTAAGAAATGTTTCACAGGCTGTTCCCAATGTCCTGCTAAAGAGCTGACTCTTCATTCAAACTGGTGTGGTTTAGAGTCAGCCTTTTACAACCAGCTGCACAGGTGAGCTGATGGTCAGAACCAGGAAAACAATGCCCAGGGGCTCATGTTTAACCACTGCCCCTTATCTCAAACTGCCTCTCCTTTTGCTCTTAGGAGAAGAGGGACAAAAGCTAAGTGCAAACATTGCTTTGATCAGAAAGTACACACTAGGAAAAACTATTTAAAAATCCCCATATACCAGTGAAAACCCACACCTGTGCAAGTGCAAAGGGCCAAAGCCTGCATGAGAGCAAGCCCAGCAGCCCACGTACCTTGTGGCTTTGCATTGATCAGCTGCAGGTTGATGTACTGGCAGAGCAGGGCACTGGGGGAGCTGGCCAGGGCAGGGGCTGACCCTGCTGTCACATGCAGAGTCTTCCCACTGAGGCCCAGCAGGTCTGTCTGGTTGATCAGCTCTGCAACAGAAAGGGACACCAATCAGGCCACGCCAGGAGCTGACAAGGAGGCTGTCTCACTCCTGAGCCCCACTGCAGCAGTGTCTCCTCTTTCACAATCCCATGCTCATCGTTGGAACAATGGAATTTGTGCAGAAATATTTGGTTTTCATAATGACACAAAGGGGGTGCTTCGTTTGCTGTGGAAATTAGCTCCTACATAACATTTCTTATGCACAAATAATCAGCTAACTTCAAACAAGCAAGAAATTATTCACCCAAGCCAACAATTCCTATCTCATTACATGAAGGGCTGTGATCTTTGCTTGCACCCAGACTCCCCTGGCCAAAGCAGCACTGAAAATGTGTTCCTATGCAACACCAGGATATTTATTAATATTAAATATATTAAACTCCAGAAAAAAGCAAACCAGAAAAACTCAAGTCATGGCTCATGAAAAAAAACCCCTCCACAAGTGTGTAATGCCACCACAGCTCAAGATTCAGCACAACTCCAGCCAGGCAGATGGAGAGAATGGGGGAAGACCAGACCCAAACCAGGAGCCCTATACTCCAAGGACATCAGAAGCAATCCCTGGAAGTGCTGGGAGGAGAAGCTGAGTTTGCTGTGACAAAACTGAATTCTGCAGCATTGCCTGAGCCTTGAGGTCAAATGGAGCCACTGATGGGCACAGTACTAAAGATACACAGGAATAACATCACTCTCTGCTGCAAAGAGCTCCAGGGATCAAATCCAGGGAGAATTTATGCATTTAATTTCTTGTCAGAACTGTGTGTTCCTGTACATATGGAACAGGCACACCTGTCAGCTCCACCCAACAAGTGTTCATTCCACAGCAGCCCTATTCACATGTCACAGAACCTAAGCTGTACACAGCTCATTTTCTATCACTTCACCCTGAAAGAATCTCATGGAGACTAATTTATAAATTTATACATTTTGTAGGTTTATAAACTTATAAATAATAATTAAAAAAAACCCTTAACTGATCACCAAGCTCCCAAAAAAAGTCTCAAACCCTCAAAAAACCTAACCCTACAAAAAGGTGAACAGCAATCACAAGCTACAAGCTCTCAAAATTCTGTCAAGTGCCACAGAACAGAGTGGGATGCCCTGGGGAGTATTTACAATATTGCCCAACAAAGTACAAAGACCTCAGGCTGCACCTAAGATTCTAAAATGTGCATTTTAAATATCAACTTTTATACATTTGTATATAAATTTATAACAATTTAAAGAAAAAAGAAACCAAAAGCCAAAGACTGCTCTGGCCTGTGTGAGGTGCCAGGCACGTGCTCAAGCACAGGAAGGGGATTTGCTTTTGGTTTCATTTTCAGGAGAGCAAGAAAACAACTGAGTGGAGAGGAATTACCAAGATTTCATCCAATGGAAGGCAGCCAGGGGCAGGTTTTTCCTAGACCAGCACAATTTCAGGCCACAGGAAGAGAGAGCCCAGGGGAGCAGGGGTGACAGAGCTGGGAACACTTGGCCCCAGTAACTCCCAGTTTGCCATTCCCAGCTGGCAGCATCCCTGTGGATCCATGCAGGGCATGGAGGCAGGAGCTGCAGTAAGGGGGGTTTGCCCAATTAACAAATTAGCATTTGGCATTCCAGGAGCACTGACATTTTCCCAGGGAAGAGCTCAGGCACACAGTGCTGTCAGAAAAGTCTGCTCACAAAGCCCTCTCCTAGGGGCAAGAAAAAATGGATCATTTTTTCATCTATATCAACAGACTTGAAGGCAAGCAGGTATTACAAGTGCTCATCAAAATCACTTTAAAAGTCAGTTCTCCCTGCAGCTGGAGTTTAAGTGGTAATGCTCTCCTCTAAGGTACCTTACAGCCTCACAGCCTTTTAAAAATTGAAGATTAAAAAAATCAGCTATCTGAAAATCATAAAGATGAAATAAGACACGGATGAACAAGTTTGCAGGGCAATTTTTGCCCCACCTTCCTTGCCCCTCCCTTGTTTTTTTTTAAGCCCTACATGATCTACAGATGCTTTTCTTCCCATAAACAGTGAAAGTGTTTTAAATAAATTTTTTTCCATATGGGCTACTTCCATGAAAGCTGACTGCACGTCTACAAGCATCCCAGACAAGGAGTTTAGAGAGTTTTCAGCAATCTAGAGGAAAAAAAACCTCACAGACAACTTTTTTTACCATCTGATTTGACCCAGCTTCTTCCCTTTGAATTTTTTTTTTTTTTTCATGTAGAAAGAGACAAATTCCATTTTCTGAAGGTCAGTACAAGTCCCAGAGCCTTGTTTGGGGCTTGTGCAGCTCCTCAAAATACCTTAACACAGTGCTGGGGAGGAAATGCTTATCCCATTATTCCAATGCTGCACTGAAAAGCAGGGACAGGACCCATCTGAGCCACTTCAATACCAGAACTGCCTGATCCTGTGCCACAGCACAACCCTAAGGAAACCCTCACTGCAATCAGAGAGCAAGAGAATAAATTACTGCAAGTAAAGTGGACAGCCCTAGAAACCACAGGAAGGGAGTGAGGAGCCAGAAATATGGTTTTACTGGGTCCCAATTTCATTAACAGATGTGGGAAATGTCCCCAAATTACTTGTCTGGAGTGCACAACCTCTCTCTGCAATTCCTCTGGGACACAGCAGCTGGTTCCAGCCCCTGCTCACCTCCAGAGGCCCTGGAATCACCCTGAGACCTCACCTGAGGTTACCACACCAAGGTTGGGCACGTAAAGCAGATGGATTTTATCCCAAGCAAACACTGGAATTTGGTTCAGTTCTCTGACACCTTCTCAGGGCTGTTTTCCTGGCACATGCCCTGAGCTGGGATTCCCCAGAGAGCCACACCTGCTGACCAATACTTGTTTGAGATGTGACAAACTGCAACAAAAGCCAATTTGATGATCTGATCTTTCCAAGGGGATTTCCATACGGTTCCTAAGTGGGCAGGGAAAATACCCTGCTCTGCCCAGACCACTGACACAAACTGAAAGGTGGTAAACAGGATGCCAAGATGAAGTCCCAAAATGATTCCTAAGGAGCAAAAGTGACATGGAAAGAAAAGAATAAAGCCTTTATTGCTACAGCAGAGAAGAAGGGAAGGTTCCAACTGTCTCCACCACCTCCTTTAGCACTTCAGCATTAATGGATTTGTGCTGCCCCTTTTTATCCTACAAATGGCAGAAAACCCCTAAACAGGGAGTCAGACTACTTATAAACCTAATGAGAGGGGAGTTTCCCAGCTCTTCTGGGCCTTTTGCAGGTCATCTCTTACTACCTGTGCTGACAATGAGTAACAGAAGTACAGACTCCCCTCTGCAGGCACAGACCACACTGCTATCCCTCCTACTTGGAAAACAATTTCAAGGAAAACCATTTCTTCCTTCAAAACACAACTGGAACCTGAGGAAGATACTGCAGGATTTCCTTTTAAATCCCCTTTGACTGAAAGCAAAGATTAATCCTTTTGTATGACAGGACTGTTTAGCTGAGCTGAGCACAACCTGAAAGATTTATCACAGGGAGCTAATGAATGACACCAGATGGAAAACCCCCAAAATTATCCTAGAAATATTCTCAGGACAGAAGAAGTAAGGAAACTAAGGACTGAGATGGCAACAGTGTCACACAGACTACTTCTTTATGGATGTCACTGTTGGACATGAACTGGTGATCCTCAGCAGCCCTGGGGGCACCCCAAAACAGCCAATTCAAGTACCTTCCCCTCAGATGTGCTTCAGTAGTATTTCCATGAAACAAACCACTAATAAAAGGTTTTGTAGCCATGCAATTACTGTTTTTATAGTGTCTGGGTTTGTTTGGTTTTTTTTACATTCTTTTGCTTAACAAAGTTCAAGCTGCGAAAATATTTCATAGGTTTTTCTAAAAAAAGAAGAAATGCAGAACTCCTCAAGGTTCTCCAGGGTGGAAAGGCAACATTTTTCTTCTACAGATCACAGTTTGCATTCAGCTGAAGTTCTCACCCTGCCTGCTGAGGCATTAGGGAAAAGAAAGAATGGAAAGGATGATGGCAGCTCGCCATCAAGATCCAGCATAGCCTGGGCCCAGTGGAAACTGAAATAAATCACATTTTGTCCTGATGAGAACTGCAATGGAAGCAAGATAACAGATGAGCACCATTTAGCAGCAGCTTTTGGAAACATGTTGATGTGACTGTAAACACAGTCTCATAAGCTAAGGACTATAAAATGGAATATTTCCTTACCCATTTTCTTGTCAATTTGATATAGCCAGCTAGACAGATATAAATTACACAGTAAATAATTATACAGTAAATGACTCCTAGCTGCTGCTAGAAAGACTTTCAATTTTCCTTGTCATACTCCATTTACCTGTGTTGCCATTAAAAACTGTCAGTTTGGAATTTTTGAGACCAAAAATGCAGGAGACAGCATCTACAAGTCCAGTGAAATTCAAGGTATTATCTCCTTTTGGATTCTCCAGCAGCAACACACCATCTAAAACCAAAATTAAGAAATTAAAATGCAGTTTGGAAGCAATATCCAAGTTCTAATGATTTTCTAATGACACTAATTACTTCCAGTGAGTTTCTAAGCCCATTAAAATGGCAACACTGCATCTTCCCAAATTTTTTTACTGGGAAAGGGGAAAGAAAACAGAGAAATGGACTGATGTGTACTTCAGATTTATCGTGTACAAATTATATTTGCTTTTACTAACAAGGCAGTCCCATTTATATGTTACTAAGGTACAACCCAGTATTGTATTGGCTAAAAGCTGACAGACTGCACCCTCTGAGATGGTCACCAGCTTTTCCAGCAGGATTCAATCTCACTCAGGGAGCAGCTCTGTGACCACATCCAACAAGGCACATTTATTTTCATACATAAATTGTCAGTAATTGAAGGACAAACCTCCCAAAGTGCATTTAGTTTTCTCTCTTTTTAATATGTAACTCACCCTCGTAACAACATCACTGCACCCATGTCCACTGCCCAAGACACAGGTTATTCTCTAGTTTTAAGTATTCTTTTCAGCTCTGTACTTCATATTTGAGCTTTTCAAACCATCTCTTCCACATGCAGGCCTCACCTCCTGCACAGTGCTATAATAGGAATTATAAATTTTCAAGCACAGCCCCAAATCCAGAGAATGCACCCCCACAAAGATACTCACACACAAACTCTCCCTGGAGCAGAAGTAACAACTCCTGTGCCCACAGGAGTGTTTCCCTCAGAAGAAATCATGGACAGGTGTGGTTTTGCTTTGAATAAACTTATTTTCAACAATTATTTAAAGCTCCTATTGGAGGGGTGTCACCCTGGTTTTGAGGATTTTTCTAGGCCTTCTGATTTCTCTTTCATATTGGAGTCAGAATTTTTACTTTCCCACACTTTTACTATAAACAACAGCTTTGTTTTCCTGACTGTCCTTCGTTGTTTATATATTTTTAGGTAGGAGGAGAAAGTTGATTGACAGTTGTCCTGACCAACGTGGTTTGGGAGGTGGGATTTCATCCTCCAATCCACTTTGGCACCTTTGGAAATGGCTAAAATTGAGGTTTGTAAATAAACTCGGGGCTTTTCCTGCTTTGCTCATCACCGTGCCCTCATGAAGTTCTTTTGTGTCATGTTGTGGCAGAGGGGAGGATTTCATCTTTGAGATGAATTCAGGCTCCAGCATTCAGCACATCTTTTCCACACTCTCCCTTACACCAGCCCTGACAAATCAGGCTGGGGATGTTCATTCCTACCTTGCTCTGTGCCATTGACACAAACTTTGAGGTTGACATAGGCACAGGCTGGGCCCACAGACTGACACAGCCCCCCTCTGACCAGGGTGAGCTCCAGCTCTGATCCCTTCAGCTGGGGAAAGAGAGAGATTGGTGTTATTTCAATATTGCTTTATTAAACAAATACAGCAAAGTATCTTCCTTCAAAAAACGTCACTAAGATCTTGCCTTGCTATACTAAATGTGAATTACCATAAAATAAGGATTTTCTTCCTTCAGTGACAGTTCTTCAGACACGAAGCTGCCTGTACCAGATGTCAGGAAAGAGGGAATGAACAGCCTGGTCTGCACAAGTGATGAGCAATGATGACACCCTCCCAAAATACAATCCCAAAGCAAGTCTGCCTGAGAGGAACACTCTTCCAGGGAAATTCAGAGTACTGCCCAGGACCCTGCTCTCAGCCACTGCCTGGAGAAGCCTCCACTATCCTGGGGGACCACTGAGAACCCCCTGGGTCACAGCTACCTTGGCACCACCAGCCTTTACGTATGTCCCCAGAAGGTACCAGTGTCCCTGTCAGACCTGCAGGCACACCAGGAAATCCAACATGGACCTCCCAAAAAAGAGCCAGAAATCACCCATATGAACAACTGGCACTAAAAGACCATTTAAATACCTTTTTTTTTGGGGGGTTTTTTTTTTTTGGTAAATTTAGAGATGGTCTTTCACAAGAGACAGAGTCCAAAGGGTGACACACAAATTTGGAAGTGTCATTCTTTACTGAAGTCTTACTACAAAGTAGGGAAAAACGTTTATGCAGCAACAAATGCCATTCTGTGTTTATCCGTTCTACCAACAATTCAAAATTCATTTTTCAAGTACCTGCTTTTCTGCCCCAATAGTTTCTGAGAAACTGCTTTTTTTTTTGTTGTGGCTTGGAGAAAGTCTTTGGAAAAGGAGCTCAGAATTAAAGCCTTGTATTAAAAATTGATCCAGGATAATTTCCCAGAAGTAATGACTTGAATGTAATCACAATAAATGTAAAAAGGACAGAGTGCATTTCCTTTTTTGTTCCAGTCCTCACACATATTCAACATTGAGCAGACTCCTGTTACTCCTCTGAATAAGTTCCAGAAATTTGGTGCAATGATCCTGCCACAGCTGACTTAACTTACACCCTCCCATGAAAGGATTTCTCAGGAAGGGCTTTCTCATGTCACTGTTCTTGATGTGACCAAGAAGTTGCAGCAGAACATGGAGTCAAGCATTTGCCCCAAGCAATCCACCTCTGCAGGCCCAGCAGCAGAGACTTCCAAGGGGCACTTGGCAGCAGCACTGAAATCTCAGTTTGTCTCTGCAGCATCTATTTCAAAGTTTAAGTGTGTGACAAACACTTCAGAGGCACATGCAGCCCATAAGCACAGAAAAGGCTGCAGCAGGCACAGGGAAGTTCTCTGGGGGGACTGTCCATGGTAGGGGGTGGAATCACAGGATCTTCAAGGTCCACTCCCAAACCCATTCTATGATTCTGTAACCGAGACTCCTTAAAATAAAATAATAATGAACAAGTGCATGACTTCTGTTCTTGTGTGCCTCCATTTCCCACACACAGACTGCACCCCCTCAGCACTCAGGACTTGCAGCATCTCAGAGAACCCCCCAGTAGCTTGGCTGGAAGGTATTTTAGCTCAGTGACCATCTCATCCACTCTTCCTGGCATGGGCAGGGACACCTCCCACTGTCCCAGGCTGCTCCAAGCCCCAGCCTGGCCTTGGGCATTTCCAGGGATCCAGGGGCAGCCACAGCTGCTCTGGGCACCCTGTGCCAGGGCTCACCACCTTCACAGGGAACAATTCCTGCCCTCTGACAGTGGGAAGCCATTCCCTGCATCCTGTCACTTCAGGCCCTGGAAGGGGCTCTGAGCTCTCCCTGGAGCTTCTCCTCTCCAGAGAGAAGCAGCAGCCCAATTCCCTGCTCATGGTTTTGTGTGAAACCTCCCTTGCCAAGGTTTCAGCAAGGCCCTCTCAGCTGGATGCCCACCATGAGACAACTGCATTTCTCTCAACTGTGCCATCAACAGCCCCACAGAACTGGCTGCAGAACAGAGTTATTTATGTTATTTAGTGAAGATTTCTAAGGATTTTCTCTGTCTGAAATTCAACATTTGTGCAGATGCATGGCCTGACCTACAAACCTCTCCTGGGGTCACACACCAGCTCATCATCTCCACAACTGAAAGGATTGCCTGGTTTTTGCTGACATCCAGATGACAGCCATCAGTTCTGTCCAAAAAAACCAGGTCAGGTGCCTGCTGTCAGGATAGGAGTTCATCTCTACACACACAGCATTATCTACCACTAAACCAATACACTCAGCTTTCCACAATGGTTTTCTTCAGTAAAATATACTAAATTAGATTTAGGTAAGAGTAAAATAAGTGAGTAAAACTTGCACAGGCATGAAAGTTTTCATGGAAAGCAACAGTGACCAGCACTAAAGCTCAGGCACAGGTGATTTGAGGCAGGCAATCAGGTGTTTCCCAGCACTGTATTTCCAGCTGCTTTTACATTCCAATTCAGATTTGATGTTGACTATGCATCAAATTGTCCACCAGAAGTATCAAATAAGTACTTAGAAAAAAAAAAGATTTTCAGTGCTGTCTCACCACAGTATTTACTTAAGTGTTTTCCTCCACTTTGTCACTACATGAAACTGCTAGTTTTGAAAAAGGCCAAACAGTGCTTTGTTTCAAATCTGTACAACTTCAGAAGTGCCATTAATAACTATAAATCATTTCCTTTACAAGTAATATTAAGATGGATGAAATGTGCCCTTTCCTTTCAGCTATTCCCTGCCTTGCCAGCCATTCTGTACATCAAATTTCAGGTCTGACAGATCCTACACTCTTGTGTAAATTAATCTTTGAGGTCCAGCAGGACATTTATGTTGAAGAATAGTTCATTCACAGTTCTGCCAGGAATGTCTTTTGAATAGACTAAGTTTCAGGACAAACATGGCAAAATGATCATTAAATATGTCAGAAGAAGCAATCAAGGCAAACAACATAAATTGCTGGTGATGTAAAAGTGTAGTTTCACAGTTCACAACAGACAACTTCAGCAACACAGGGCAGAGGAAAAAACATCCTTAAATATTAAACAGGTTGGTCTTAAGCCAAATTTAGCCTCGAAGGAGAAGTTCTAATACAGAAGTCTATTAATCTAAAAAAATCAGAGCAACAACATTTGGGCTGTTCAAACAACACACTAATCCAAGTACAAATAACTGTGTATTAAGTTCAGACAAACAACTGCCTCGGTTGTTTACTTTGGTATCCAAGCAGCTTGATTTTCAAAACCACCACGCACACAGAACCCAACTCCTTCCTTTTATAAACCAAAAAAGACTAACACAGAAAATTATAAATAGCAAACAGTATCTGCTCTATCCCACAAATAAATATTGACACCATTATGCTTTAGTTGGAGCAGCTTGCTGAGTTACAAGCAAGTAAAAGGAACTATGCAAGCAGTGCTTTTCCTTCTTACTTGGGTTGTTTCCTGGATGAGAACTTCCCTTGAGGTAGGCACAGGGTAAGGCTTCAGGTCTGCCTTTATTGTGGCAAAAATGAACTCTGCATGTTGCTGGATGACAGTGTCCAGGTATTCCCCCTCTGGCAGGGCCCTGTAGTACACTGTGATCTCATCTGTGGGGACCAGGTTCCTCTGCAGGACACACAGACACACCATTACTGACAGCAAAACCACAAACCAAGAGAGGAATACGGGTCAAGTTAAGAAAAAAAGGTGTTTTTCAAGCAGTTGTTAAAAGCTTCCATGAAAGACTTAGAAAAAAACAACCCTTCTGCAAAAACACCAAAAATCTTACAACGTGGGAGTATAGGCAAGATTAAGTATATTGATATTCATTATAGTGGAAAAAAAAATTATGGCTGTATCTCATTACGAAACTAAATTTAAATAAATCATCCACTAACACATGGGAGAGTTTTCATGGCCATATTCCTTCCTGGTTATATTTTATACAGAAATAAATCCTCTAAGTTTTATACATGTAAAAAAAATTAAAATATATAAATCAAAATATATCTGGAATTTTTTTTTAAAAATGCATGTGTATATGTATATATACAATGTATATATAAAAAATCTATGCATTTTTGTTAAAGACTAATAGATATTAATAGGGTTTTTTTGTAAAAAATATCTATTTTGGTAAAAATGTGTAGTTTTTCAGTCTTATGCTGAAGAAAGGTCCTTTCCAACCCATTCTTTTCTACGAATCTACGATTTATGCAGCCTTAACTGCACAGATATCTTTTCCAAAATAACACGCCCCATGAAAATTCTCTACACATCCTTTAGAGCTTTTGCAAGGGAATCCAATCAGAAAGCCACACATGAGGAGCAAATGAGACAGGGCTTCAGGTTTAATTAAAAATGCAGTCTCTGCTGCATATTGGAAAGGAAATGAAAATGTCTTGTCCCACCCCGGTGACTGCTCACCTTCTTGCGAAGCTTCTGGATGCGGTTGATCACTTCCCGGGCAACTCCTTCATCCACCATGGACTGGTCTGGGGTCACATCCAGCAGCACCAAAACCTGAACAAATGCACACAACACTGATGGAACAGGTGATAAACTGGAAATGAGGTGAAGTAACACTCTCAGGAGCTCAGGATGCCTTTAGAGAGCTCCTCACGTACAAAATATGATGGTGGGGAGAGTAATGAACAGCTCCAGGATTCACACGCTCCTGGAACATGCTGAACTACCTGAACTAACAAACCCAAGCTTTCACCTTACCATTTTCCTACTGCCTCCTGAGGAACTCTTCCCTTAATGAAAAAAAGAGAGGAAATAACCAATAAAATACCTGAGCATCGGAGTGTGCCTCGAACTGGGCAGATCCCTCTGTCATCTGATACATGAGACGCAGATCTTCCCCATGGAGTTCATGTCCTTCCACAACAATGCTGCCTGCAGGGTGGGCAGATGGAGAGCAGCTCTTACCATCCAAGTAAAACCCCCAATTTTAAATTCAGAAAGCTTTAACCCAGCATCAGACTTCAAACACGTGCAATACATATATTGGCAGTGCAGTCAAACAGCAGTTAAGCACTGGTAAGCAGCACTGAATTATCCCACATTCCCATTTTTCACACAGGCACTTCTCCAGGCAGCAGAGCTCACTAAAACACAGGCACTTCAGCAACTGTTTGTGTGGAACCATCTGAATGGAATAAAACTTAAAAATAACCTGTATACTCCACCAACTCCAAATTTCCATTTAAGCAGTTCGCTAAGCAGATATAGCTGCAAAATTCACACCCACTTGTAACTCTGGAATCGAAGGAATGCTTTTAGAATAAAAGCTACTGCACAAATACTCAGTTCCAATCTGATTCAGTCTCACAGAAAGTTTATTCTCTGCTTCATCTTGGCTTCACAGTCGCACTTAAAATCAGAGGGCATCCTGTGTGGGAAGGGACCCTCAGGGATCACTGGGTCCAAATCCTTGCCAGACATCCCAACAATCCCACCCTGTGCATCCCTGGGAGTGTTGTCCAAACACTCCTGAAGTTCTGGCAGCCTTGGGGCTGTACCCATTCCCTGGGATGCTCAGCAATTTCTGTGGGAAAAACCTTCTCTTATTGTCCATCCTAAACCTCTTTTGACAGGAAAGAACAGTTTAACAGGGGAACAGTTAAGATCAGTGTTTGTGGGCATTTCTCATTTACTGTCAGAAAAATACTGGAAATAAAAAACGCCAATTTTCTCCTCATAACAGCTGAATAGGGATAATAAGAGGGAAGCAGGCCTCCCTCAAGCCCACAGAAGGATACCCTGCCATCCTTGAGTGTTGGATGTAGTTTTTCCAAATAACAGGATGGGACTGCTGGGAGACGTTCCTCAAGCTTTACTGTGGCATCGGCCTCATTACAGGGTGAGACAGTTGAAAGATGTCTTGCCAAGCAGCCAAAGTTCTCTTTGTCACAAGGCCTTTTAAAAGTTTTCTAACCAACATCAAATTGTTTAAGAGCTTACAGACATCTGCATAAACCAATCATTAAACTACACGTATACCTTATATCTAACAACAGGTGCTTGTTTCGTATTTTTTGCTATTCGGGAACTTCTTATACTCTTCTACAAACCAAGCACAAACCCTCACTATTAAACTTTTCTATTATCTTGCTTGCCATATTTTTCTGCTTGCTAAGGCCTGCATACACACAGCTCTGCGAGCCTCCAGCTTTTCCCGTTCCCCACACGCGCGGGGTCTGTCCCAGTACGGACCTGTCTCCTGGAACCTCTCCAGCTGCTCGCTGCTCAGCTCCTTGATGGCGGCCATGAGGGGCCTGAAGGCGGCCTTGAGGCGGCGGCCCAGCACGGTGTGCTCGGGCTCGGCCCGCAGGCGCACCCCGTACCGGGCCTTGTCCGCCGACAGCGTCAGCGCCCGCACGTTCAGCTCCTGCAGGGACACACACACACGGGACACGGCCTCAGCGACGGCGCAGGGAAGGGACAAGGCTCCCGTGGGGGTGGCTCCATGGAACAAGTCGCTGGTCGGCGCTGGGAGCAAACAAAGCCAACCCTGAGCCCACCCTCGCTCACCCTCGGGCTCCAGGCGGCAGCTCTTTGTTGTTTTCAGCTCTCACCTCAAATCAGCCCCCTGCTCAATGGCGCTTTTTATTTCCCCCTCACAGCTGCTTGAAGAGCTAAACCCGTTCCCTCTGTGTGTGCAGTGGTGGAGCCAATGGCCTCCATGGCAGAGGAGGGAGAAAATTTCCACCTCCATCTCCAATGGCAGAGCTCAGGAGGGCAAATTCTGCTGGAACAGTCCTTTCAGCACACATCAAGCCAGGAAACCATAACCAACCATTTTATGGTAGAGGTTGTGCAAAACAGCATCATTTTGTCTCCTTCTTACCTGTTCAATCCAGCCCTTCACTGCACATAAAACCAGCCTGCTCAGAAAAGCTTCTGGCTGTGCCAAAACAGCTTTACAAAACCTACATGGACTTCAGGAGGCGCCCCAGACACTGCAGGAATGTTTGTGCCCATTTTTCTGAATTACAGATGCAGATTTTGTCCCCATATCTGAAGGGAACATAGTGGTGCCGGGGGAAGTTTTACACAACAGCTGATTGAGAGGAGAACGTCGTTTTCATATAAAGAAAGACCAAGGCTGGAATTCTTTGGAGAGATAAAAGCTGAAGGGGGATATGACTGGGCTTGGAAAACATGAGACACAGACCTGCATGTACATCTCACTGCAACCCAGCAGGTTCTGTCTGCCAGGCTGCCCAATACATGAAGCATTTGGTGTTTAATGCCCACTGGATGGTGGTCAGAGCTCCCATCACCATCCCACAGCACCACCAGGTGCACTTGGCAAACAAGCAGCTCCAAGACATTTAGGAAGCAGAAGTAAATGGCAGCATCAGCATGACAGGACTAGCAAGGAGCCAAACATTTGGATTGAAAAATAGTGCTTAAATACAACCTCTGAGCTGCAGCCTAATTCCCTAGGAAGTCCTACTGACATGAGGAGCCAAGAACACAACGGAATCTAATTTTATTTAATACATCTTTTAGGAAATCTAATGAAAATTATGCACTTCAGAAATTCAGTTTCAATGGGGTGCTGCTGGAAATGAGCTCACGAGTTGTAAATGACAACCTCATGGGGGAAAAGAAATAATAATCCAAAAAATAGCTCACATTGAAAGATGACTTTGGGCCTGATTAGATAAATCACGGAGAAGCCAACTCCAGCAGGACAAGTTTTCTGCACTAATTAGATTAGGAAATAATTCTTCTGTACACATTATCCATTTAAAAACCCAGAACGAGTCTTAAAAAAAAAACAACAAAAAAATCTGTATCTTAGGTCTGTATACATCAGTCTCAGTGCTTTGACTTCAAATAATTCTTAATTTTATCTTCCTAATTACTCAAAATTAGCTCCTTAACACATCTTTCAAGTCTCATGTGGACATACTGAGGCCACCAGCCCTTCCCATGACCAGCTGGAAGAGCTGTACATGGAATGCTTGAACATAGAAGAGCCTTTAGCTGGTGCCATGTCCCCCAGCTAAGGCCAGTCCTCAGAACAGAGACAGAAATGTCAGAAATGCTGGGCTTCAGCTGGGCAGGCAGCCTGAAAAGGAAAGTAAGCACTCATTATGTAACAGTGTAAGAAATGAAGAACTGCTGGGCCCCCCCCAGCCACAGCTCCTGTGTCAGATAATTCAGCCCCATCACAGGCTCGGTCCCTGGGTTTGATGGAGAAGTCAATTTGCTGTTTTACAGCAGCCTTACACAGGGATGGGGGTTGGAGGGAATACAAAGGTTGGATGGAAACAAGATTCTGACTGTGCACAGAGTCAAATTTGCACAGAGAAAACCTTTCCCTGGAAGCAGCTGGGAAGAGAAGTCCTGACCCAGGCTTGTAAAAGGCCTCGAACAGAAATGAATAAAATGCAACTGTGTCCAGTTGCTAAAAGCCCTCTGGGTTTACTTTCTTTTGTGAGCTTGGCTATTTTTGCATGACAACTCTATAATCTGGCAAGTTCTAATATTAAAATCCATTTATTTAAACGACTTGCTGTGTTCTGGAGATGAGAGAGCAGCACTGCAGATCAAAGACTACAGCTCCTTCTGCAAAAGCGATGAATGAAATTTCTGAAGAATTGACAAGTATATTTTTCCAATTCTTTTGTCAGCAACTACACGAAATTAAATGGTGTAATTCTCCTTACCCATTACCTCTGGCATCTGCAAATTTACTCCTGGCAATCACTGAAGGTTCTAAAGCTCTGAATAGGCAGGAGGTTGATGAACAAAGCTGCAAATGCAGCCCAAGCAATGCTGCCCAGCCTGCCTGTAATCACTGACCTCTTTAGCTCTGCACCATCCAGTAAACAACAGGATTGATTGCCACGCAGTACAATAAAACACACACTAAGCTCCAGCAGCAGCTTGTTGAATTTTAAGACACATAATAAAACCAGGACAATAGACAGTACTTTGTGTTTGTGCTTCCACAAAGGCATCTGAGTTTGTTTTAATTCATCTCTCCAGAAGAGACACTTTTGTCTGCAGTAGCAAAGGAATACAAATCAAAACATACTAATGTACAATCCAATTACATAACATTTTTTTAAAAATTAGCTTCTTTTGTTACCTTTCATTAGCTGTAGAAGCTGACAACAAATTTTAGCAACTAGTCTTTTTGAGGAAGCAAATCTCATCTCCTCTAAAACTGGATTCTCTGCAATCTACAAATTCATTTTTCAGATCAAAAAAATGGGACAGACATTAGCCTAAATTTCACAGAATTCTGCTGTTGAAGGGATTCAGATATTGGAAGAATTATAATTAATAATAACAGCAATTCTGAAGAGAGGGATCATAACTGCCAAGTCTAAGAGCAATAATCAATAAGTTAACATGACAGAAAAGCTTTACAGTCCCACTTGCAAATCAATTACTATTCTTTAAATTAAAATACCTCCAGTGAACAATTCTTAAGCAATTAACTCCCACTGTAACTAAAAGCAAGCAGCATACAGCACTGATGTAGAGGTCCTGTGCACTGAGCTGTGACTTCCTGAGCCAGTGCTTATTCCCCCAGCAGAATTTTTAGAGACTTGCTATAGCTGTGTATTTAGGCTTGGGGAAAGCTGGTGTTGCTGGAATTATACATAACACAAGAGGTCCTCCTGTGCTTCATCTCCTGAATTCCCTCACTGCCATGGCTGCCCTCACCAAGACGAGGTGAGCTGATCCTCCTTGGGAAGATGCACATTTTTGTTCTCTTTGTCAAGGTAAAGCAGCTGACCTTGACAATGGCAGCTTCAACCACAACACGATGGCACATTTGAAGCATGTGAGCAGACCTGCTGTTACAGACACCTCACTGAAGGGAAGAAAGAACCATTAAGCTGCCAAGAACAGGCACAGGGTAAGGGCCACGGCATTTCTGCACAAGGGAAAACCCCCTCAGATCCTGCACTGCCAGTGCTTAGAGGGCACAGAACAAGATTTTTGTGTCACTGATCCTTGAAGATGGATTTCATGCCTTTAGAGAATGCAAAGGGCTCAGATTCCAACAGCCTCTCTCAGTCAGTTTGTAGGATTAAGTATTTCTCAACACTCAACTGACTCTGGCACATCACCCACTGATATCCCCTTTCATAACAGCTCTCCTGGAAATTCATTTCACCTCTGAGTTGTTATTGTGGTCAACAGGGAAGGTTGTTCAGCTACCAACAGACACAATCCCCTCAAACATGATGTTCTTACCTCGAGTACGTACTTCTCTAAAGACCTGATGTTTTCCAGAGCCTCTGGATCCTGGTGGATAACTACAACTTCTTTCAAAGGATACTGAGGGGAAAAAACCCAAACAGAAAGTTAACTATTCAGTTTCCCCAGGTTTACCGCAAAGTTACAAAGCTGTTACACGTTCCCAGGACATGACAGGAGATGTGTGGAGCTCTAACCTTGACTGGGATGGTTTTTCTGTCTCTGATAACTCGGCCCAGCTCAATCACAGACTGCAAACAAGAAACGGCACTCTCAATTTTTTTGTCGATGAGATCCTCCCTAGATTAGAAAGGAAACATTATAATTGCTTCATTTTCATCACATCTCTTTGAGCAGACTGAGAACATTTTGCTGCCCTCTTCTCTGACATTTCCATCAACAGACCCAATTATGCCCTGGTTGGGGCAATTTGAAAAATGAACAAACAGGCTTTTCCTCTCTTTGTGGAGAAGATGAGGAGGAAATAACTTGCTGAAAACAAATACCACAGCTATTTTTACATCTTTTGTTAGCACCTCTCACAAGGTGCAGAGGATTGAGTCATACAACCTGTTCTAGTAATAGCCAATAAAAAGTGCAATTTACATTAATAATATCATATGAAGATGCAGAAAGATATTATAAATAGGATACTTAGAGCAACAATGAATTCCCTGTAACAACAATTCACTGGATCTCGATTTATCATCTTTCTCAGAAATTGCAGATATTTGAGCTTGCTGTTTTAGAGTTTCAACATCTTTCCTGGCTCAATAATTTTAACACCTTTCCATTTTGAGGCAAGGCAGGGTTGGGGGGGTTTTTTGCCTTTTGGCATTTTTGGGGGGGCGGGGGGGGGGTTGGGGGTGGATTTTTGGCGCTTTTGTTTTTTGGGATTTTTTTTTTGTTTTTCTTTTTTTAAAGCAGTTGACATTTACATCTTGTTTCAAATGTACAAGCAGTGAAATGTTCTGATAATGTGGTTTTCCTGATTTGTTGAGCAGATGCACTAACTGGGCAGCTCCTTTAACACCACTCAGGTATCAAAGCAAAAGCAGAGGTATTGGTTAAAAAGACAGATATGAATAAAATGACATGAACACGGATACTTTCTGTAATCTAAGGAGCAGAAGTACTGGGATGAAAACCATAACTCCAGTAAGGACTGGCCAAAAAAAGAGCTAGTGAAGCAAAACTTACAGCTGAAATATGCCCATTGCAGCATTAAGGCTTTGAGTTGGTTCTACCTCTTTTGAAGTTTTTATTCTTCCAAAAATCAGTCCCTGAGGATGATTCTCCAACAATTTGGAAACGGGGAAATTACAAGATGGAATATTTTGCTCCCAGAAAGCTTCATGCAGGATTATGTGACAGTATTTCAATATCACTGAACAACACTGCAGAGCCACAACATGAGAGCATTTTTGAAAGACTGAATGCAAATCCACAAAATTTAATGCAACCCATCTGTTCAGACACTGAGCAAGCGTGCACGACCTTGGTGGGGTTTTAACACAGGTGTTGAGTTAAGCTCAGCTGTGAGAGTGGCCAAGTCCTTCAGCTTTATCTGTACTAATCACACTGGTGAAGTGGTGTTTTCTGTAACTGCATCCAACAATCTCTCTATTAATTGACAATATTGTCCTTATGCTGTATCAGAAAACTTTCAAAGTAAATGCAGTGAAGTGCTTTGCAACTCCAGGTGAAACTCAAACTTCAACACCACTCTGGACTTGAAAAGGCTTTTTTTCTATGGGAAAAGGGAACAACTGATACTCAGAGGATTCCATAAATTCCACAAACTAGTAACAGACAAAAACCCAAACAAAATGCAATACAGAGAAAGTGGTGCAAGCCTCAAATGCATCTCACATTTGCATGATGCAGCAGCAAGTCAGCACTGACTGCAGGGAAGAGTGACTAAGCCACTTTTAAATGCTTGTGCTAAGCCCATGCCTGCAAACAACTCCCCATCCTTCCCTGACTCCCTTCTACAGGAGCCCACACCTATTCCTGGCAGCTCTCTGATGAGGGTGGCATTCCTTGATTACATATTCTTCACAGCACTTGCCCAGGGAACAGAAAATCAGCACCATCATTATGTCAATCTCCAGCTCCCTGTTGCAGTAACTCTCACTATTAAAGCTCTCACAAAGACCATACACCCTCCTCAAAGCATGCAGCAGCCATAAAAAGATAGACCATTAGAGAAGGTTTAAATTTTTAAACTGTAAAGTATCAAGGTCAGGTCCTCTGTCCTTGAGGGTTTTCACACTGAGCTGCAATGCTGAAGGGAAGTTTTTTCTCTTATTTTCAGACAGTCAGAGCAGGCAGTGCTGCAGAAACTAAATGCAGGAACTTAATCCACTGCAATACCAGTGATCTCTCTGATCCTTTAGGGCCTTTCACATTTAGGCACTACAGTTTTGAGCCAACACACAGTTTGAGGAGTAAAAAAAGGATATTCCTGCCCACCATAAGAAAATATTATGAATTGGAAACATGCATTCCTCCAAAATGCTTTCCTTCCTATCTCCATCCTTTAAGCTAACACATATCTACTGCCTCAATATGAAGGGAAAATTCCCAGCTAAAATTGAGGGTGGAGTGTGAAATGCACTGCAAGGGAAATGTTCTCCTACAGCAAAGAGACTAAAATTCACCAGATCTTCATCAAAATATAAACATTCTGTGCTCATAGAACAGAATATGTTCACTAGCATCCCAATGTTTTTTCAGAGACAAAGAAATATTTGGATTATTAAAGCAGTTTGGTTTCTTGTTATGCAGTTTTAAACACAAGTGAGGGAGCACTGTTATGTGAAATAAAAAAAAAAAAAACCAAACACAAAAACCCCAAAAATGAACAAAAATCCCCCAACAACCAACCAAACTTCAATTTTGCCTTTTAAGAGCTGCCTCTTACCTGACTTGGGGGAGCATGAGGTAGTGGATGCTCTCAGTGTTCTTCTCCTGGACCGAGGCTGGATCAATGAGTGTTTTCAGATTCTGGTACATCAGCTCAGTGATAAATGGAGTATATGGTGCCTGTAATGTTGCATTCAATCACCAGCTTTCCTTTATTGCTTGTACATTATGAATCAGTAATACCATGAATTACATAAGGACAGTTCAGCAAAAACAATGCTTACACAGTGTCTGCAACTGGGACGTTATTCAAAATGCAGACTGAAATAAATAATGGAATTCACACTACTTATTTACCTCCTGGCTGGTATTTAAATGTTATTTTTGGGCATCAGGTAAGAAATTATAATGTGTCCTTATCAATCAGGTGACACAGGCCTGCTTTTTACTACCATGGAGCAGATAAGCAAATAAAAGGGAAAGATGGAAAATGAGCTGTGCTACACAAAGATGCTTTTACATTAACTGCTTTAAAGTGTTATTGAGAGTGGGGAGTAATTAATTCTCTTACCATGAGCCTGCACATGGAGAACAAGACACTAAACAACGTTTCCAAGGCCATAATGCAGTCCTCAGTCCCACTCTCGCCCTGAATGAAGAATTCACCAAGAAAAAAAAGCAATTTTAGGATCAGGAAATGCACTTAAATAGGCTTCAAAAGTTTCTTATGTTAATACAATACACTTGTTTTCCAGACTGTGTTAACTTTGGTCGATTCCAGTGAGCAAGTGCAACAGCATTTTGGGGCATTTTGGTTGGTTTTCCTCACAAAGCAGAGAGGAGAGAAAACAGTGAAATTTTGTGCCACTCTCAGGCACAAAGTGACAGCATTTAAAGCCAAGACCTCGTGTGGAGCTGCCACAAATGCCATCAGCAGGGACTGCCAGGCCTTTGTTGCCAGTGCAGGACTGCAGGAGCTGATCCCTACCTTGAGTCTCCTGCGGTTCATTCTGACGTACCAGTTGGTCAGAACATCCACAAACTTCACCAGCCGAGGCACCACCGTGTACAGCCTGTAAGCTGCAAGGGAAAATGGTTCCTGCAGGTCAAACCTGCCCTCTGCCAGCCCCTCACATCATCATTTACAGTCCTGCTGTTAAACACAGCAAAAAAGCTCCAAAATGTGACTAAATGGTGATCATTTTGCAACTGTGGTTTGAATATGCACAGCATCACTGTCAGGCTCAAGACAAACACGTTCCCCCTTCCCAAATTGTTTCCCTAATCCCACACAAACAGACATTACAGGAGCCTTATGCTTTTATCTGACTGCTAAAGAGGACAGTGGATAAGAGACTATTAATGGCAGGGGATTGGGCAAATCCTCCATTTGCACATGCTGCAAACGCAGCCAAGGCACTGCAAGTTGAACAGAAATTACTGCTGAACCAGTTAATAAAATATTCTTAATTACTGCCAACTCCTTTAGCCCAGCAGATTCAAAATGAGAAACCCACCTCAACCAAGTCTCCCCAGATTAATTCTAGTTTTTTACTATTTTTCTAATAACAGGGTAAGCTAAAATGTGAAGCAGCAGCAAGGCTGATGAGGTAAGAGATAAACAGCTGTATTTTCAAGTTCTGAAATCGTGGAAAGCCACCAGCACCAAGGTCATCACCAACATCACTACACAAGGAGGAAACAAATTTCAGCTGTTCCTGAGAAGGTTGGGGGGGATAAGGGGGATGGACCTAACACAGGACTCAATTTGCTAAGGAAAAACTTGTATTTAACTTCCCTAAAAGCCAAGGGCTTCCTGAGCTCCATTCTGAAGCAGTTTCATTAATCAAGCAGCTACTGAGTAAATGGATCTTGGCTTTAGAAGCTCCACCAGACCGTTCACTGTGTTTTGTAAAGCAGAAGTGTTTTTAAAAGCAGAGAACTGGGATTCTAAAAATTAATCTAAAAATGAAACACCCAGAAGATTCACACCATGGTGGGGAAGACGTTATTTACTGGGGAATTTGTATTCTTCAAAAAATGTTACCTTTCTTCTAGCTATGCATTAGTTAGTTAGGAGACACATTATAAACAAATTTTAAAATAATCAAAAATCCTACCCTTCAGGGATAGTGTATATTTAACAAGAAATACAGTATTAGCCTGGAAAAATGCATTTCTGTTCTCAATAGCTGTAACCAATTTGTGAAATCTGCTTTTTTGTGACTCAGGAAAAAGCCATGGACGTACATGGAGACACTTCACACTTCTTTTCATTTCAGTCATCAGGAGAAAAGATGTTTTACTAAAGTAAGTGTTTGTAAGGGCACTTTAGTAGAAAATAAAAGTCTAATAAGGCTTACTGATTCTTAATACAGAATTTTAACACCCCTGAAACACCTCAGGTTTCAACACAAAGTAACTTGTGCCATTTTCCATGAATATTGGGAATGGGGCTGGGCCTCCTCTTCTGCAGCTGCACACAGTCCTGGAGGGCAAAGCTGTCCCCAGGCAGGAGCAGCAGAGAGCTGTTCCCCTCTCTGCAGTTGTTCCAGGCTCTCTCAAGCACCCCAGAGTTGGAGGGGGCAGAGATTCAGCCCCTTCAGGTGAGGTGAATCCCACACTGACCCCACCTGGGCTGACACTGCCACCTCTCCGGGTGCCAGCAGAAACTGGGGCAGAATTACCATAAGTTGGACTTAATGGGAACATTTTTCCAGAGGCAGATGGGTGTAAAATTCAGCTCTGTTCTGAAAGACACTGAAGGAACTGGAAGGAGGAGAGCCCAGCTGCAGCATTTCCCTGGTCAGTGGGGTCTCCTCAGCCCTGCCAGTTTCAAACCTGTGTGTTCTTACACCTCCTGTGACCTCCAGCTCCAGGAATTTATATTTTTATTATCTCCTTTATCGAGCATTTGACAGTATCAGTCACCATTATAATCTTCCCTTGTCTCTTCCTGACATTTTTCCTACTTGAAGTGATATGAAGTAGAAAATCTTTTTTTTTTTTTTTTAAATCCCAAAATAGGTTTGTAAAAGAGATTAGAGTGTCATGTCACAGTACACAAATTCACTGCATCTCATTAAGATCTGCCTGACTGAATCCAGAGTTTATGCAGAAAAATAAATTGAAAAAATCTGTTTATTGATCCCCTCCAAATGAGACTGCCACTCATGTGATAAGCACATGATGTTATCTTCATCTAACACAAGACAACAGCATTTTATACCAACACTACTGCCTTGGAAGTCTTGACACTGTTATTTTCCAACAGCAACTCTCTTCTCCTGCTTGGAAGGATCTTCTTGCTTTGTAAAGATGGTCACTGCCACCTCCCTTTTTGTGAGCCTCATTTTCCTCTCAGAAATCCAGACCAGATAATTCAAGTTTCTAGCCCCACATTGACCTTCCTACAAATAGTTCTGTTTACTGATACAAGATCCCAGGTTCACAAACTCACAAATGCATTTTCTGCTGTCCCTCAGAGTATTTTCCTCTTTACATGCAGCACAGACTTGCACAGGCTCTGCTTATTTCTGCTCGGCAGCACATGAAACTTGATACAAACCACCATCAAATTTCAAGGATAACAACTTGCAGGAAGAAACCACATTTTCATCAGTGAGAGCCAGCTTTTATCATACTGCTAGGCTGGGTAGCTTGAGGATTCTTTCTTCCTTTAATGAAACGTTCTTAGATGAGCTCACATGAATTCTGCTTTACCTATCACAGCAAGATAAACTCACTGCACTGTCTGGGTGAGAGTGGCCATCACATCAGACACAGGGGAAAGCAAGAGCTCCTGCAGTGCAGGATTGTCCTGTGTCCTCATGAACTCACATCTGGCATTTAGTTATTGCCTCATTAGCTCTTATCCCACTTAACACCTTCCTTCCCAAAGGCTTCCAAAAGCTCTTCTGAGGGCAACTGAAGATCACGGGCATTGAGGGGGTTTATTTGTTTATTCATGAACAGGAGTAAAAATGGCCAAAGCTGCCTTCTTTCCAATATCTGGGCTTCCAGTGTCCTCAAATCCCCCAAAAACCTCTTCAAATCCCACAGTGACTTTATCTGCAAATTTATCAGCTGCTTCAGGGGGTTCTTGCAACATCTCCTCTTTGCAATTAAGTGTCCCAATGTAATGTGAGCGTCAAGAGGTATGGGAAGATGAAAAAGACAACATGCAGGGAGAAAAAAACCTGGACAATACCTTCTTACAGCTGTCTTAATACCATGCACACACTCCTACAGTGTGATTCCAAGAAACCCTCTCTGTGGAACTATACCAGGGAAAAATTTATTGCCAGTGTTCATGTACCTCTCAAAATTATTTTATCCAGCTGCCTTGAGCACTGCCCATTTTATCCCTTTTTTTTAGAGCTTCTCCAAATTCTATTTGGCTTCCTTTTCACTGCTGTCTTTCAGGGGCTATTATAATATTATTAATTGCTCCAAGCACTGCAGCAGACGTTGTTACAGCAACAAGCTCCATCACTGAGCTCACAGGATTAGCTGTGACAAAAAAAGCCTCATCACTTTTTGAAATCTCATGAACAAGCATAGCAAAATCTGACTTAACACCCATGAAAGAAGCATTCCATGGATTATGGCAGCTGGTTAAAGATTTCCTTCCTTTTATCAAAGTCTTTCATGGAATTTGGGAATCTCTGTACAGAAAGTTAAGTTCTGCAATCAAACATGAAACACCCCCAGACCCCCTTGAGCAATAATCCATACCTGCCATTTCAGCTTTGAAGAACTGGATGAGGGACTGGGTGAAAGAAAGAATCCATTTATCCATGATGTTATTGCTCTCCTTAACTGTGTTCTCATTGTAAAGGAATTCTCTTCCCTCATCCTATCATCAAAACACAAAGCACATTTCCAAGTCATCAGGGTATATAATCAAACCTCTATATCCAATTACCTGTCAGCCACCACTATTTTGGCACTTTCCCTGAGTTACACTGCTTTCCTACCAGCAAACATTAAATTCCAGACACAGATATGTAAACCTGTGGAAAACCTGTCTCCCACTGCTGCCTCTCCACAACCTTTATCTGCAAAGGAGGCCGGTGATTCAGGCCTGTTAAAGCAGATAAAAAGCAGCACCAATGCTTGCCCTGTGTGCAGGGTGAGCTCCAGACAAAGGGCAGGATCCTTGAATTTACACAGCTCCTTCATCCAGGGGGAGCTGAGGCATTTCTAAGGAATTCACTATGCAGACAGATTCTATTCCATGAACAGGCCTAGAAACGAGACCGCTATTTTTTTAAGAACATGTGACAATTTCAACACACTAAAACACAGATGAATGCAGCAACCTGAGAAAACAGGTGGAATTTTTAGCATCCAGCATGCACAGAGTGCATTTTTGCTGCTTTCTGGAGCACTGATGTTTGCAGCCATCTGAGAAATGAATGGCATAAAAGAATGGCATCACTCTGCTGGTTCTGCAGGGCCTTGCAAGCAACACCATGTCTGTGCCTGCTCTGACTCTTTCCCACAGTCTTACAACAGGTTGGGAAAAGGTTCTGGAGGTTTTTTTATTTCCAAACAGTATTTTAACAGCTGGTTTTAAACGCCTTTAGACTTTCTCTTTCCTCAGAGTCCAGATGAAAAAATCTGTTTGGATTATTCAACCCAGAAACTACGGATCCATCTTCTCAGTACAAAGGACAAGATTCACAGGAAAGAAATGCAGAAGAGCAATCCCAGTGTGAGGTCAGCAGTCATTAACCAACTACAATTAAAGGGGGAATCACAATAAGCATTAAATCACTATTATAGCTGATCCAGGACACTGGGATTTTACTCTCTCTTGAAGGAAGCAGAACACAATGAAGAAGTTGCTTAAACCTGTGCATGAAATCTAATTCAAGCATTATCACCTCCAACAGCACATTATTTTACCTAATATGGTGCATAGGAAGGATTTCACTATTTAGAAAGAAAAAAATCCATCTACTGAATTACCAAACCTATTTCCTCAAGCACCTGGATTTTCCACTGGGATCTTCCATCCCCAGCTGAGCTAACACTCCAAGATTTAATGGGAACACAGCAAAAAGCTGTAAAGGTCACTTTAGACAACTCAAAGGTCACACAGGATAACCAAGTGTATTCTGGGGGTAACATCTAAGTTTGTCTGATGAATGCTGTCTAGGGACCCAAAAAAAAAAGACTTGTTAAATATTAGGATCTGGACTCGGCAAACTCTCTTCCCCAAAGAGGTTGCTAAAACAGATAAACCCAATTGTTTAACTCAGTTGTTTACTGTACTGATTTCTAAATTCAGCTGCCTTTATTGATTCAAATGACAGCTCTCCACAGTGACCAGGCTGCCACTGCAACTGCACGTGTAGTACAAGGTTTGCACTTTTCATTTAGCTCCCACTCTCCCATAGAAGTCTGCACTAAACCTGCTGTCATTAATTTCAGGTGAAAGATTAAAATTGGTTTCAAGAGAAACTATACAATATACGCATCAAATCTTCAATTTTAATGAAAAATTACTATAAGAAAGTAATTTTAATCTTGCTTTCACACTGGAAGTGTAGAAACTCCTGTCACTCATCCAGCATTTTTAGTAGACTCCAAATGTAACCTACAAGTCTAAAGCATTATTGCTTTTGTGACTTGCCTTTCCATTCCATTTCTGCATCTTTTTTCTAAGTTGCATTTAAATAGAATTTTTTAAAAAATTACTGTCATGTTACAGAAGATCATCTCCTTGCTGTGGCTAATGTATTCAGGACTGAGTATTCCCAAGTTAAGCATTTTAATGCAGATTCATGATTAAAGTCCCTGTAAATGAGTTAGCTCAAGAAACTGTCACAGCAGCCACTACTGAAAATAGCTTTCCTGACTGATTTGCAGTTCTGCTCATGTTCAGTGTGTGAGGTGCTGAGCACTGATCTCAGTGCAGAGGAACTTGCAGCCCAAGTGACAGAGCCTGCAGGACAGATCCCCCTGGGACAGATCCCTCTGCACTGGAGCTGTGCTGGCCACACCACTCAGGGGGAAAAAAAAAAAAAAAGGCAAAGAAAAAGCAGCAGCACTAAGGCAGGATCAGTGGGAACTGCTGCTCTGGAAACACTGCCAGGAAAACCCACCCAGGTTCAGCAGGGATATCCCAGAAGGATCCCCTGCAGCACATGAAGCTTTAACTGGTGTTCCCAGGGTATGGGGAGCAGCAGGATTGCTCAGTGTGTCCTGACCCCACAAACACCAGCTCTGAACCTCCAATTTCACAAGTCTGAATGCAGCAGCATCCCACTGACGTGAAATAAAAGGGACTCAACAGGACTCTAATCCGAGAAATGAGAGCTGTCATGTCTTGGCAGTCCCCTACCTTCCTCTCCTCCCTTCTGTTTAATAAACTTGATCAAGAAGAGAAAGATGCAGGTGATTACAGCTTTATAAAGCACGGTACAAACAGCAAATAACAAATTAAGAGCAAGTAAAATATACAGCCTGACCTAACTTAGACCAAGGAGGTAAAGATCAGGCGACCTCCAGAGTCCAGACCTCCCTTCCAATGTGAATTTCCCCAAATGCTGATTCCCTGTGACCCTGAAGGAGCAGAAAATCCCTTGCCCTCAGCCCCCAGACGTGTACCTTGTGCTGCAGGATCTGGACGTTCTGCACCAGGAAGCGATAGGCGTTGTACCAGGGCAGGAACACATCCTTCAGGATGTCCCTCACTCCCTCCTCCTTAAACCTCAGGTTTTCTGCTCTTACCACGGGAGAATTGATCAGGTACAGCCTGCAAAAGAGAGCACAATACTTCAAAGCTTAAAACTGCACCTACTGATGGGGTTTCACATGAAAAAAATCCAAAGATGCCTTTACTGTAGGCATGTAGCAAACTGAACATAAAACCATTTACTAGTAACTGCTACAGGAGTTTTTGTAAGATGCTGCATACAGAATTTGAATTGAAATTTTCTATTTACTCTAGAAGTTAACTGAAATGCTAACACATGCTCAGGTGTCATCACAGTATAAAGCAAGCAGAGGTTGCATGGTTCATCTTTAGGATGGCACCTCTTGTTTTGGTAATATTTTGAATTCCTTAACCACTGCCCAGTATCTTTCTACTCAATCTTGTTCATCTCCTCAATTATGAAAAGTTTTGGCAGAACTAAGGAGCAAAACAAAGCAGGCAAATCCAAGGGCAAGAGTAGAAATCGACATTTTCAAGAGAGACAGCCCCAAAAGGGACCACAGGATGTACTTCCCACAATACAAACGTGCCTCAGCTCCAGAGGCAGCTCTGAGGGAGCAAAGCAGAGGATTCAGGTGACACCAACTACTTATACAAGGGACAGAAATGTCCCTCAGCTTCTTTGCTGTCTCTCAGTTAAAAAAGAAAATAAAATCTTTATGCTTTATCCTACCTTCTTTCCCAAATAAACGTTCTGTCTTCATAAATAAACTGGAATCCATCAAGTTAACTCAAAGAGAAGCCAGGCCTTACTCAGGTACCAAAAAAACTTGAATACAAACCTGATTTAGATACACTTCATTTAATTTTCCAAATATGAAAACCAAACCAAACATATTTTTCATTTTAAGGAGTGTGGCATTTTTCAATCCAAATTTATTAACCCATTTTCTCACATCTTTAAACTTTTAAAATCATGATTCTAAACTAATATAACTTTACAGGCACTTCCTTTAGGAGGCTTTAAAATCTTAATGGGGTTTGACACAGCACATTCAAGAATACCAGACCATAAATTCTTCAGGAGAGAGGGTTTCTTGCATTAAAACTAATAGATAAAAAGAGAGCTGCCAGAATAAACAGACAGCAATTCAGTACAGAAATGGGCTTTTTCAGTTGTGGATTAAAAAAACAACCAATAAAACCACCCCACTTTTAAACACAGATTCACAGAATGGCTTGAGAGGGAATGGACCCCAAAGATCACCCAACTGAATTTGTATCTGAATTCAAATGATAAATTTACAGAAGTACAGAACAATTAATGGCAATGAACTAGTGAGCCCTTAAATGAAATGAGAATTGAAGTCTATCCTTAAACCACACCTTCCTTCTATCACAATTATTTATGTGCCACAGGTTGGTGGTGTTGTAATATTGTTTTTTGGGGTATTTTTTGTTTTAATAAAGCAGCCCTACCCTACCTTACAATATGTAAATGTTAAAAGAAGAGCAATTTCCTCAATTACTCCAATTCATAGACACATTTATTCTATGAGAAGAAAAATCAGGCAGACAAGAAAACTTCTATCAGTTGAGTTACACCCATTCAGTTACCCCCTGGGCAGAAAATAAAACCTTCCTAGATCAAGCAGGTGTTACTGAGTTTGCTGACAATGCATGAGAAAAAAGTAAGTGATCTCCTCTTCACCCCTCTAAACCAGCAGCTTGTTGCATTATTTCTTCTGCATCTGAAGGCCAGGTTGAGAGGAGGCTGTGACTCCTCACTCCCCACAGCAATCCTCACCCCAGGACAGAGGAAAGCCAAGGCCTGGAAATACCATGACCAGCAAATTCTTTCTGACACAGCTCAGCTTGGACAGCTCTCCAGCCCAGGTCTCAGCAATTGAAATGTAACTGGTTTGGCCCTTCTTACAGATTTCACTCAGGATTCAAATTTCATGAAGCTTTAAGTTGGGTGGTTAAATTTACTGCGCTGTTATTTCTGCTGTTTGCCCTTTCTACTCAACTCCATATTCATTTCACCAACTTATATCTATATTTTCCACTGATCTATTTATCAAGCTACTGCTGAGAATACATCAAAGCTGGAGTTAGAATATACATATATATTTGTGTACTGCAAAAGCTAAAGTAACTCTGCAGGGAAACAGTGCCAAGGAAAAAACCTCAGTTGTAGCTTTTGCTATAAACAGAGAACATCAAGCACCTCAGAAAAGGCAGAGAACTGAATTGCAGAGCTCCTTCCAGAAATGAGCCCAGGCTGCAATGCTTTTTACTCTCTGTGTGGGTGTAGGTATAAATAAATGTGACATTAAAGAATGAGTACACTGGCAGAAAAATGAATTAGCTTCTTAGAAATTAAAAAAAAAAACCTAAACCCATGAATAATGGAAATGTAACTTCTGGTGTTTGAAATTTTTTTGGTTTGTTTATGAAAAAGGCAGTTGGGGTTTTTTTCCAACAGACACATCACCTGTGATTTAAAAATCTCCACCATAAGTAACTCCAACCCTTTTCGCTCTTATTATTGCAGCTACCAACTCAGTGCTACCCTGCTAACACACACCTTGTTTATTTGTAAAGAGCAACCCTTGATTAAATTTAGGAAGTCTACCCAACTCTCCATGGTAAACAGTACTAGGCCTTTTAAATGCTAAAGCTTGAAACAATTAGAACTTCAGATTGATTCTTTTAAATTATCTAGAAGCAACAACCATCTTCCCCAAATAAACATTCAGCTTCCACTCAGCCCATCAGTTCTGTGTGCAGCTGGAACACAGAATGGGTGAGACTTAAAGGGTTTCTTATATACACAAGAATTACAGGGCTCCAGAGAAATGCCCCAGTGGTGCATTCCTGCAGTTACTAAAATGTCTTTTATGTACCTTTACCTCAAGGTACCACTTGATGCATGTAGTCAGTGCACTAAGCCAAAGCACCAAGTGACTGTGTAATTACTTTATATGTTCCTGTAATTTTAATGAACCACTTGAACTGTGTTTAATCTCTGTTTGACCAGGACAATTTATCTACATATGTTAGAGGCTGCTCCACTTCTGCTCTTCTGGTGCCACTACTATTAGGTGCAAATTATGTACTTGCATCCACAAAAAACAAAGCACTTTCCCTGTAGAAAATGTATGGTGCAAACAGGAAACAAATGTTTTGTGCATTATGCACAGACCCTTCTCTAAGCCAATTCAGTGACCTTGTAGTGTTGTTATCAAATATTTTATTCCCATTTTCACTGGCTCAACTCAGGCCACGAGTGCTGGAAGAAGCAGATCCCTGTGGCTTTAGGGAGGGAGACATGCACTGTATCCACTCTGCAGCATTTGGAGTCATCCACTCTTGCAGCTCCTTCTGTCACAATGGTCTAGAAGCTTCTAAAATTAACTTTCTTCCTGCTGCTAATTGTCAAACCCCCCCTCAAGCAGCCTCTTGGTATGGATCTGCCATGAGCAGGGAGCCAACACCTCCCACTCAACATCCACCAAAGAAATCCCACCTGAGTGCATCAGCTCCATAACTGTTCACAATGTGCATTGGATCAGGGTAATTCTTCTTCCTTTTGCTCATTTTTTGGCCATCACTAGAAAACAGCAGAATGTAGGCATCAATTCCCAGAACTCTTGTAATACATGGATAAAGAAAAAAAGCCCTTCAAATCCAGCTCAATTTTTCTGTCCTAGTGCGTTCCTGGTGGCACAGACATGATTATGTATCTCCACATATAAGCACATCATTTCTGTAGGACTGCTGAACCTACAAAAACAACTGAAAAAAACCAAAACCCAACCCAAGAGGCTCCCAAGTTACAAATCCAAGCAGGAAATCTGTACTTTCTACAAGCTGAGGGAACATACATTTGTTTTGAATCAAATCCCTCCAGCCCACTGTCACAGCTTCATTCGAAAACAAAGGGAAACAAATAAAATTAACTTTAAGCTACATCTAAAACTACAGCTATCATCCCTTTTACTCTGCATAACAGGTATCATTTCTTTCCTATTTTTCTTATTCATTTTCTCTCTCAAGGCAGGACTAATCCTGCTGGAAAGAACCCAGTGCAGCAGATGCTGGGATGTGTGAGCCTCTCACTCTCAGATGCCTCTTATCTCCTGAAGCACTGATATCACCCTGGCAAGTCTTAACAGCCCCAAAGTCCATTTCACATTCCCTTTACAATTTGCAGGTCTTATCTGAAACATTCTTTGACTAAAATCCTGCTTAGGAAGGAGCTGATTGACACCAACCTGGCAAGGACAAGGCCATTCACAATGACATTCTTGAAAGGAGGCCTCCCAAAAAGAGCAGTGGACAGCACCAGCAAAGTGTAGAACCTGAAACAAGAGATAACATAAATGGGACTTTATAAATACCAAGCAAAAGCCTGCATGTCTTCTTTACAAAACAAAAGTTTTATTATGCTGCTTTCCTCCATATTTTAAATCTAGGGAACATTTATGTGGCACAGAGTCAGAAGAGGAGCTTATTGAAAGTAGATCTTCCTACTTGAAGCATTTCATGTTTTTTGCTCAGCTGGGATCTACCAGTCCAGGAAGGCAGAAAAATTCTAGTAGGAAGCATTAGGAAGATCATGAGGAAGAAAACTGCAGCATTTTCCCTCTTTAGAACAAAAAAGGGAATTCTGCCCGTGAACAAATTTCTTATTTGCTTACTGCAGACCTGTGAGCACGGGATCAGTCAGGACCAAACAGAGCACTCAGGACCAGCACACTTTTGTGTGTCTGTGTGTTAATTGTGTATTCTTCAGCCTGACAGACAATGGAACATAGTCTAAAAGTATAAAAGCAAGTTACCAAAACTGGGAGAAGCCTCCTTCCAGTACTGCCAAAGGTTTGGTTGCCTGTTTCAATCAGCCATCACTAGGAAATAAGAGAATGTTCCCACAACAAAGGGCAGCAGTGGTTCCTCCCCGTTCTATTTGATGTGTTTACAATCACTCCATAAACTGGGACACTCTGGAAATCAGTGCTGGAGCAAGCACAGGCAGCTATTGTTCACAGGCTGACATATGATTATATCTGGGAAATTAAGTGGAAGTGCAGGATGATGTGATAATTTCACACTCAGGAGCCAGAGCCTTCACCAGAGGAGGGATGTGTGAGCTGCTGGAACTGCACTGTTGGTAATTACTTTTAAGAAAGTAACTGGAGGGTGGGCCACAGCTTTCCTGGTTCAAAACAGGCATCACACTGACAACTGCTTAGCAACCTTCAAAGAGAAGGTGATTATAAAAAAAGCTATAATAAGGCACAGGAGGTTATGTCTCAGAACTATGTATTTGCATGAAGATTTAGTGGAGAAATACTTCAGTGGGGGGAAAAAAATATCCATCTGTATGTTCCAAAGGTGTTTTTATCAAAAAAGCAGCCTATAATTGCAAAAGCATTATTCTGACACTTGAGGGTCCTCTGCAGAGGTTGCTGTGTGCACTTACTGACTTCCATGACAACTCTGATTCTTATCTCAGACAAGCCCCTAACTCTCAAAATCACCTCAACTCACGCTGCAGGATACAAATTCTCCTTATTAAACTGCAGTTCAATTTCATGAAATTTAACCATTACTCCTCCACATGCACACAAACATTTGCAGTCAAAATCCCTGTCTTGATTTTTAACTTTCTTAAGAAAACCCCTTAACACAAATATCTGACTATTTACTCAGATGACTGACACCTCAAGCCTACAGGGCTGAAATGCCATTACAAACACAGCAGTTTTTCCTCTGTACTTACTAAAAAATTCCTCACTGACAAACTCCCAGCACCTCCTGCAAACTGGTCACAAATTCTCCTATTAGAGCACCCGAATTTTCAGGTAAAAAGCACAAAGCAGAACCAACTAGGAGAGATGTCAATATTGTTTAGGAATTCCTGATTGCCTGTATTAGGAAAATTGTACAGGCAGACTGTGGGCACTGAAAAAATGCACCCAAGGATACATCTCTGATTTTATGTTTAAATTGTCAAACCCAAAAAGCCTTAGCATGAGGTGCCTTAGTCGATGACAGCTACAGGACTGTCCCTGAAAACCTGTGATCCACATATTCTGATTGAACTCTTCTGATTCTTCCTCAGGCTGTGCTTTTAAAATTCACCTCATTCACTGAATACTTTAAAGCAGTGTCTTTCTGCAACTTATTTTTGAAATAGCTTGTCCACAGACACATTTGCTTCCTGAAAACTTGCTCAATTTCTCTGCTGCTTCACCTTCCATCCACCAAATCTCAGACTGTTTCTAGGTATGTCCTTGCAGATAAATAGCTGCCAGTCAAACAACAGTAAAAAAGCCACAAAGGGACAGAAATTCACTCCTTTGCTCTGCCTTCCACCTAGGAGAAAACAGGGAGGGAATCTTGTCTCCTTTTGCTCCTGAACAACTGTGGGTAAATTCATGATTCTGTGGTTCATGCCAAACCCTCCAGCTGTGAATTCCATGTGGGCCACCACACTCTGACCACAACCATAAATCTTGCTGCATTTCCCTATACAAAGGCAGAGCCTTTCCTGCCCCTCTGCCTGGACTGCCAGTCTTGCAACCCAGCTACTCCAAGATTTTGTCCTGTGGCTTTAACTAACATAATTCAGCTGTTTCTCTATCCATGCAGAAAGTCATCAAAAATATCACTTTCCTGGACAATCACCTTTGTCACATTCATTTTCCCCTTGTCTCCCTTGATTTTTCCTCCTCTTCTGTGGAGTGAACCAGAAGCCACCAGCCCTGCACCTCCTGAGCCTTTCCCCACCTCCCAGTCCTCCCCTCACAGCAGCTGCAGTCTCTGACCTGACACAAAACCAATCTCCATTCTCAATCTTCACCCTTTGGAGTGGATGTGCCAAACACAAATCACATCCTGTGCTCTCAACACTCCAGAACCCCCCTGCTCCTCCTTCTCTCAGACCTCACATTAATTCCTTCTGTCTCTCACACATCAAAAGTGCTCTACTACAAATCACCCAACACTTGCTGGTAGCAAAGGCCCAGCTCATTAACAGCCTGGGAAGGGTGGGAGCAGCAGGAATTGGGGCAGGCTCTGGGTAAGGCTCTCAGGAACTCTCGTGCTGATGGTAAGAACAAAATTCAATCTGCCCCAGACTGAAAAGGGAAAGCCTCCTCTTGCACCCTGACTATGGCACACAAGTCTGAGGGCTCACACCAAATGCCTTCATCCTCAGTTCTTCCATTAAAAAAGTGAAAAAAGCACACTTTTCTAATTTTTTTCCACAGAAAAAGAATAAAGAGGGAAAATTAAGTTTTAAATCTCCTTTTTGTACCCAACAATATTTGATTGTATACTGAGGTATTAGATAGTTTTTTGCATCACAATTAAGGGGTTGAAAAGTGAAGATATTTCACTCCAAAAATGAAATTTAGTTGTATTTGGCATCCTGCCTGCTTCGGTTGCTTTGTTTGATGGGGGAGTAGAGGAGTTGGCAAAGGGAAGTGCCAACTGTATTCCAGAGGAATTTATTTGCTCTAATACTTCAAGTTACTGGATGGAAAAGTTCTGCTTGGACACTGTCAAACTCACTAATCCAGAAAACACAAAAATTCATCTTAATCTGTCAATTTTCACAGTCAACCTCAAACTTCAGGCATGGACTACACACTTTGCAATGCTAAAACTAAAACTCTACGTATGCATACAAGTATGTATGAGAACATTAACCACAGAAAATCAAAGAAAAACTTTCACCAATGATTGAAAAGGATTTAGCCAGAGTGAAAGAAGCAGATGTAGTAACAGCTAAAAACTTTGGGTTTTTTGTAAACTGTACAATCTGAACAACATAAGGTTTAATTTTCTTTTTCTGCACTCACATAAACCCAACATTCAAATTTAATCTTGGGGTAAAAATTACCAGGCTATACATTGGCTTGAAATCCTCAACAAAAGGGGCCAAGGACTGAAATCCTGACTCAACTGCAGCTCTGTCTCTAGTAGATAACTCAAGTTCTGTGATCATTCAGCTGCTGAGATTTTTCCTTACCAGGCCAAAGATGTGCTCTATTACCTACTGATGTCTTCCATACAAGCTGGGAAGTTTTCTTGCTAATACTGTATTTCTACAGCAACTTTTTTGTCACCAAGTTTTAAACTACTTTGTGTTTTAGTTTAAAAAACTAATTATACACTTATCTGTACAGAAACAGCCAAATTATCTGTACAGCAACAGCCAAATTATCTGTACAGCAGTAAGGATGTGAAAGTACTGAAGTAAATGCATTAATAAATTGTTAGGGGTTAGATTTGTTTCTCCTTTACTTTTAGAACTTTTTCTCATAAGTTGTTAGGAAACTAACTCCTGGGCACTTACAGGTACTCAAGCAGAACAAAGGGGCCAAAGGAGAGGAGTTGTAGCACCTGGCTACAATGCTGTTAAATAAATCCATTAATTACTCAAGTAGCCGGTAAAGCACTGGATTGTCAGACGCAGGGCGACAACCTGACACAACAAACGACAGAAAATTACCATCCTCGGGTCTGGTCGATGCCCTCAGCAATGAAGTCGGCAGGGAAAGCATCCTCGAGCTCCCTCCTGTTCTCGAAGGGGTAGTGCACCTGGGCGTAGGGCATGCTGCCGCTCTCAAACCAGCAGTCAAACACCTCGGGCACGCGGCGCAGGGAGCCCTTCCCGCGGCGGGAGGGGATGCTCAGCTGGTCAATGCTGCGGGGCAAACAGCAGCAACACAAACAAAACCAAGTCAGGAGAAGCTCATGGCATGCTGCTGTGTTAGGGTGATGGCAGTTTTGGATTTCACAGATCCACAGGGTTGGAAGAGACCTCCAAGATAATCGAGTCCAATCCAGCCCTAACACCTCAACTAAACCATAGCACTGAGTGCCACATTCAGCCTTTTTAAACACGTCCAGGGATGGTGACTCCACCACCTCCCTGGGCAGATCATTCCAATACTCTGTCATCCTTTCTGTAAAAAACTTTTCCCTAATATCCAACCTATATTTCCTTAGGCACAGCTTGAGACTGTGTTCTCTCACTCTGTCAGTTGCTACCTGGGGAAAGAGACCAACCCCAGCTGAGCCACCTTTCAGGGAATTGTAGAGAGTGATAAGGTCACCTC
>VYXD01007788.1:348824-399840 GCA_013397195.1 Hylia prasina
GTGGCCTCACCAGTGCCAAGTACATTTTAATGACTCTTCAAAAAGGTCCTTCAAAGAATTTCCTTTGACAATCTCTAATTTTTATATTAACAGTGTTCAACAAGTGTTTTTCAACAGAAGAAAAGAAAATTTATGTAAGAAACGAAAATTTATATGTGTTAATCACAAGTCCTGCTACAACTTTTCTATTCCCTAAACCTGTTTCCCAAGATTTGGGCAAAAAAACCCCCAAGGTTTGGGTAAAAACACCCCAAGGTTTTTTATGTCTGCTTATCTATTTCTAGTACCCAGTGAAGAGTATCTGTGCCCCACCTCTCTCGATGGAGATCTGTGACTTTCACTCCAGACAGTTCCTCCAGTTCTGCCATTGAACCAACACAAACCACCTGTAGGAGAAATTCAAGAAATTTAGCCAGGTATTTGCACAGAGCAGCTATTTTTTTTATTATTATTATCAGACAGGAGACTTGCAGTATCTCTTGTAGTAGTTGATAGAGCTGAAAAAAGAATAAAAAGTTTGTACAAAGGTCTCCTTTCTCAAATGTTACAGAGCACTGCCTTGATTTAATACAATTCACGTTACAAGAACTGGAGACTTGGAAGCAGCAGCATCTTGGGCAGGTTATGGCAAAATGTGGGACTGGCAGGGGGGCTTCTCCACACCAAACACAACCAAAAACCTCTGCAAATTCAATGACTGATTTTTATATAAATAGGAGTTTCAGATCCCAGGCTCCTCCCCCAAAACAAGCTGCTTATTATCCATAAGTGTTCCATCCCAGGTAGACTAAACTGTACATGTTAAAGGCTTTTTATTTGAAATGAAGGAAGTGTCACAGCTACCAAAGGGGCTGCTAAGAAAGACTTTTCTTGGTTTTGTTGTATCAACACACTATTAAGAAAAATGCAGATTTCCACATCAGACTTGCACAGACATCATGAAACAATGATTCTGGAAAACTGTATGAGAAAGCAGAAAAGCAAAGCTTTCTTTGCTTTAGGTTTTACTCAAACTGAGCCCTCCCAGAGCCCTGTGGCCTCTCTCATCTGGCAGGACTCACGAGTACAGGCCTGGATTTTGGAGATGCTGTCCCACATGACATCCTTCCCATTTAGAATTGCCCTGGAAAACCCCAGGGGTTGACAGATCTGACAGGGAAGGAGTTAAATGTAGCACCATAAAGAAGTTGTAAATAGGCCAGACATTTTCACATTAAATAACTTTGTAGGTTCCTCTTAAGATACAAAATATCAGAGCACTGTTCAATTCCTATAGCTAGTCTTAAGCACATGTATATGGATACACATGGAAATTGTGACTAACTGAAACGTTTTGGTCTATTTAATTCCAAAAAAACTGTCATGAATTACAGAGAAGACAGAAACTCAGTCTGATTTGGGTTTTAAGACATGATTTTCCCAGTGTGATTCAAGTGCTGATCTGCATTACTAATCACCATCTTCTATTGTTAAAGTACTTTGGAAATGTAATGTTTTCATTGCTTATCTGTCTTTTTTTTTTCTGTAGGAAGCAAGGCAGGACAATGATTCCACCAGCCAGGTATAACAGCCTGCAGAATGCACACAAACTACCCCAGGGGATTGATCCCAGGTAAAAATACATCTTCATCAACCAACTATTTTTAACCCAGATCTGTTCTTCCTCCATGTGGCCCCATAAGTAAACACACAGGCTAAAGTGAGCAGCAGCAGGTGCTTAGTTCAGCACTGCTGGAGGAAGAAAAGGTATTAATAGAGAAATGGGTAAAAAATGCCCTTGGACACACCAATTACTTCACCTTCAGTAACCTCTGATTTTAATGTACTTTCACACTAAGCTCCGGGAGAAAAGCTCCTCATTATTTGGTGCTTTTTGAACAAGTACTTCAATGCTGAAACAAAATTCTGAATATTGATGCAGAACTGCACCCAGAAATCACTCGTGGGAGAAATAAAGCCAAGTTCACATGAAAAATCCACCAACCCCCAGAGTAACACGGATCTCCCCCACTGAATCAGCCTGCTCCTGTCCCAGGCAGAAGGAAGGAGCTCCTCTGTCCCAAGGGGAGCTCATTACATACTGAAAGGCAGGAGGAGAATGCAGCAAACAGATGCTAATCAAATTCCATCCCTCATTAGGCTGCACCCCCTCATTCCTGCATGATGCTCTCCAATTAAAGCTCCTGCCCTGGATACATCCCTTCAGGGGCCTGGGCCCTCCACCCACCAGGCATTTGCTCCTCCTCCATTTCATGCCTCATATCAGCTACAAAACCAGCTCCACCAACATTTAAGAGCAGCAAAGACTGCAAGAGATAGGCTGTGTCAGCTCCTCCAGGACCTAACGTGAAACCAGAGGTCAAGGTTAACCCCTGCTAACAAAATGAACGTTAGATCCAGGATTATCCATGGCAATCCAGCAGCATTCATGGATCTCAGTGTTCCTGTGGCACAGCCCTGCAGTCCCTGCTAAATAAAAATGTTTGGTTTTGTGGGATGGCCATTTCAGCTCTGCTCAGTACCATAAGTGAGGAGTAAGGAGTGCCCACAGAAAGGAAGGAGCCCACACAGTGTCAGCAAGACTGTCTGGGATTTCCAGAAGGCATCTCATGAATATTAAACAGGAGAAGAAATGACTGCTACAGTCAGCCAGGAGTGGCCTTAATGCAGCCTCAAAGCAGCCCAGAAATGCACCTGGAGAGGCTCCCTCACCCTCAGGAGAGCAGAGCCAGAGCCATCTCATCCTGCTGGGCAAGACTTGAGGGCACCCAGCCCAGGGCAGGGTTAAGAAATGTGAGAAGCCAGGAAATAATCAGGGAATTTCCACAACATCACTGAGCAGTGAACACTGTAATTTGTATGCAAGTCCTATAAAATGAGCCCATATCTGCTTTACCAACTTGGGTGTTATATTAAAAAATTTTATTATCTAATCCAAATGAGATGTGTTCCTCCACTGAGGAAATCGTTGGAATTTGAAAGCTTAAAATGATAAACTGTCTGCAAAAATGTGGCAATAAACACCAGCTTCAACATTTAACTCCCATTATGTGTCTCTACCTGATAATTATGCTAAAAGAAAACTAAAATAAAACTCTGCAAAACCAGTTATTGATCTGTAATAAAAATCACTTTAATACCAATTAATTCACCTTGCTGTATATTAAGTAAGGAATTGCTATTACTTCTCCAGGATTTAATATGCAAAGCATAATTGTGTGCAACAAAGTGTTCTTCTGAGAGCAAGACAAGAAGAGGCTGCTGTGCAATCCCACACAGCACCAGGCTGCACTAACACTGACTGGAATCAGGGAATTCTGAGGGAATATCATTACTGGGAGAGCAGATGTCACCTAGGCTTTAAGTTCCACATCACTGCAGCATTATTTGTTTTTCAAGCCATATCTCACACACACAAAAAGAGTGGGTATTTTTAAAAAATCCTAACTGGGAATTTAGCTCAGTTCAGAAGCTGTCCTCAGTTATTAAAGCACAATATTCAGAGTCTGGAGCTAACAGAAATGTGTAACATCTATGGACAGAAATAATAGACATGTTGGTGTTTCCATCATTATTCAGAACACCGAGCCCCGAGGAATATTTGCAGCTCGTTTCAAAGGAAAGGTCAATCTTCCAAGTTAGACATCATTTTGTTATTAAAAACTAACAAATCAAACCTAGAAAAGCAAAAAAAAAAATCAGTACACACAGGAATATAGACATGGGGAGACTGGACACAAAATGAAATATTATTAGAGACAAGGAGTGGAAGTAATGAAACCTTTACACAATCGTTTTCAGTTGTAGAATGAAATACCCAGGCACAACACTGAAAGCCTTTTTATTACCTAAAAAAAAATTGTTATATCAAACATGGGACTTGGAAATGCTGGATGAACGTGAAAAAGTGTGTATGAAGTGTTAGTCTTCAAACTCAACTTTAACTGTTATATGAGAGACAGAAGCACTTGGTTTGTCAGTAATTTACAAACACACTCACAGCACAAATAGAATCCAAATGCCAAGGCTTTCTTAGATACTTAAATCCTAATTGCAGGAGCAGCTCCCTCCCTCTCCCAATATCTCCCTGCCTACCAAGATTTCCAGTGAAGAGGAAATAAAAAATGCTTTATGGTGCACATCTAAGCAATGGCAAGTTTAAGATCATAAAATACTTCTCTAGCAGATGTTTTCCTACTCGAGGTCTTTCAGGTCTAAAAGGAAGAGTAAAACTTTTTCAAATCAAGAGAGATAAAAGTAAAGGCTTGGGATGCTGCCATCAGTATTTACCTTCCCTGGACATCCTGACACTGATTATCATTTCCTACTTCCAGCTTGAGGAAGGTTTATCACGTGTGTCTAATGGAACTGACCCAAAGCACAAAAAAAAAAAAAAAGAAATAAAGAAGGAAAACACCACACAAAAACCCCCAAACCCACTTTACCCTCCAAAAGAGTTTAAAAATCATCAAAATTCTGTAAAGTGTTCACTCATGCCCTCTGCATCATGCTACCAATGCAGGGTAACTTACAACTTGACAAAGCTCATTTCAAGCACTACCACTATACATTTTCATAATTCCACTAGATTATATTTTTACAGTCTGCTACATTCACATTTGTGGCACTACAAATATGTATCTTCACTGTTCTGCTGTGGTGGACTTGTTTTTATGCCTTCAGCAATTCATTTGGCTTGAAGTAACCAACCACCACAATTTCAAAAGCAGATTTCAAGTAGTCTTTTTACAACAACAACGACCAAAAAAATCTCCTCCTTGTTGTTTTCTCACTGCATTTATTATTTCCTTTAGATTTGCCATCACTGCAAATTCTTCTGGGAAAGATAAGATTAATTTAAATGTAAAAACCAAGAAAAATTGCTTGCAAACCAAGAAAAATTCTCAAGCAAAAGCAAAGAAAACCTGTACAGGCACACAAATGCACCCATAAATATGCACAGATCTATCACCTATTATACACTTATAGATGGGTTATACAGGTACGCTGTTAAAACATGGAAACAGGACTTCAGGCTGCAGCAGCCCAAGATGCACCAAAATAAGCAAACAACATGTAGAGACAGGGTTTTTAGCAGCTGGAGCCTTTGCTGTTCCTCACTCACCTCTTCCAAATCCTCACTGACCCACAGAGGGATGGGGGTCCCCCAGTAGCGGTTCCGAGAGATGGCCCAGTCTCGGGCGTCCTTCAGCCAGTTCCCAAAGCGCTTCTCCCGCACGAAATCTGGAACCCTGTGCCAAAAAAAACCCCAAAGTTTTAATGTATCATCACGTTCCACTTCAAACAAAGCTGGTAAGAATTGGGTGTATTTGAGTTTATCCACCCAAGGAGTTCATTTTAGCCTTGGCTGACTTGGAGCACGTTCGCACTGGCTGCTGTAAGGCCATGGAAGTGCTGCCAAAAAAACCCACAACACTGCCTTCCTCTGATCTCCAGGTAAGCTGCACAAGTGAAAAACACCACACTCATTTTACTGTAAAGTAACTCAGGAAAACGTGTGCAACATAAAGTAGATCCATTAGGGATGGAACAATGGCCAAAGTCCTCAGGACAGCCCAGCAGTGGAGGATTATGGCTAAGGGTGATCAAAACACCACTGCTTAACTTATATACAGAAAAGGGAACAGCCACTGATTTGGGGGTTGAATGAAATTCCCACCATTGAAAAGCCTGGAGAAACAGCATTAAAAGGCACCTTGGATTATGTGTGGGCATCCAGGTTACATGCACATTACTCAGGGTGACAGATCATACAAAAAATCCTTTCCAAGCTACTTACCATCTCACTTCAAATTACCCAAGAAAGAAACAAAACACGCCCCCCAATCACAGAACCCTATCAATCCTTGCTAAAACCTCATTTTGAGCACTAATGGGCACGGAGGGATGTTAAAGACAATTTTTTATTGTATGCAAGTGTCTTGGAGCTCAAAGGTTAATGCCAGAACCCTATGCCCTGCCAGATTCCTGGTTGTGCTGTGTCCTAGTGGTTTGAGTAGAACCATTTTCTCCCAGGATGTAAACAAACAATTAACTATTTACCAATAATTATGTGCAGATGAAGGACAGCAATGGGTTTCACAGTCACAATATGCTCCCTTCATGCCTAAAGGTGCATTTAAAAAGACCAAATTCAACTGAAACTCAGAGAAAGAGCAACCTTAAGAGAGTGTCAGAAGCTGTGAATGAGCAGCTCACAACAATAAAGAAGCTCTGGAACTGAGCTTTGAGCAACCCTTGGCAAGTTTAGCTGGGTTTGTTTTTCCAGTCTTCCCGAAGTCTGAGCTGGATCAGGAGAGCCACAGTTTCCAAAAGGGGAGCAGCCAATCTACAAAGCACAGAGGGTCTCTTCCACCTTTTCTTTCTGAAGCTCTTGGTCCTCCTGTCAAGTATTTCTTTTTGAAGAAGATTTTTAATCACAGATCAGTCCCAAGAGTAACAAAGATGAAAGGTTCCTTTAGAGGAAAAATTAAAAGAATGGATTCACATGACACATTGAGGTAGGATTTGGCCCAGCAGCAGGAGATTTATGAAATAAGTCTGAACAAAAAAAAAGAAAAAGCCAACTATTGATGAAAATAAAAGCCACTCTCTTCTAAAAGTTTTACCCATGATGAAGCCATGTGGAGGTCTAAAGGCTTCTTGATGCCAACGTTGTCTCAAGTGGATAAAAACAATCCTTAAAAGCCTCACTAAATATCAGCCTGAAGTTCCACAGCTTCTCTCCCTATTTCTGGACTTACTTTCAGCTGCAAAGTTGTCTTCTGTAACACTTCTCGAACAAAAAATCTAATATAAAAAAATTTTAAACAAACTCAGTGAGTCATGTTTCACATGACATCTGAAGCCCTGCTTTGAAATTTAGAAATGTATACAGGCTTTCCCAATTTGGTTCAGCGTGGGACTCATTACTATTAACTTTCTGTGCTGACCTTAGGAGACCTCTCTCCAAACACAAGTGGAAACTGTACAAAGTTCATTAGCATTTGCCCAACATTCCACTAATGTGGAAAACTTCTCTTTACATCACTCCTAAACTAGTTTCCATTTTTCAGAAGTTGTTAGACACTGATTAGCTGAAATTATTAGTCCCATTTAACATAGCTAGAGGCTGAGACAATCCCCCAATGACATTAAAATGCTAAGAGTTTCAACTCTGCTTCCTCAAAACACGCATGAAAAATTAATTTTATCCCCAAAGTGGACATTAACCACAAAAATGTATGTGGTGTGATCTCTCTCTCTGAGCTATGAAAGCATATAATTTACCTCTTCTGGTAAAATTGTCTGACCCTGCTGCCAGTTTTCAGTGGAACATAAAACACAAACCACTTCATCTCCTACAAAACCACATTTGCAACAATGATCTGTGGCTCTTTAGAGGTACAACTCAGGAGTAACACTGGCACAGCCATCAAATCAAGTGAAAAGAGCCTGTATCTCTCAACATTCTGAGCCCATCACTCAAATGAAGTGTTACTTAAAGCAGTTGGGTTTTGCCACTGCTGCCCCACGGGTGCTGCCCAAGGGCAGACACAGCCTCCGGCTGGGATCAAGCTGGAAGAGGGATCTGCAGCAGGAAGAGCCATGCCAGGCACAGCTCTTCAAGTCTGGAGCTCATTTGTGCTACTTATTCTCACTAGATTTAGCTCCAGATATCTCAGTTTAACATTTACCTACGTATCACAAGGGAAAAAATAATATCAGAGGCACCTTCTACTTAAATATTTGATTAGGCTGGGAAAAAGAGTATCTCAGTGATGTTGTTACTAACACCTGGTCTTTATTTACACCAATTCCAGGTTAGTGTTCTTACAGAGTTTTGCAGTTTCTTTTAATCCTACTCTTAAATATTTTTCAGTATATTTCTCCTGTTAAATTTTCATAAAGACACCATCTTGCCACAGGCATATATTAGTTGAAGAAGCATTTTTTACTCTTCCATTTACACAAAGCATCTGGAAGATGAATGAAAAACCCTCTCCCCATACACCACTGCACATGATTTTCATGTTTAACCCCACAAATCCCCTTGAGCCTGAAAGCACAAAACTCAGGTTCCTGCTGGTGACCACTTGAGTTTGCAGCTGTGTGTGACCAGCAGGTGCCCAGTTCTGCCTGTTCAGAGCCCCCTGGACTGGCACTGGACACCTTCACACCTCAGAGAAAATCAAGCCCCAGCACCCAACAGTTCCACGAGGCTGCAGGTAAAAAAATCCAAGCAGTCACTTCTCTCCCAAAGCCATCGTGCTGCAGCTCCTCAAGCTGAGCTGTGAGAAACAGGATTTTTTTTTTATTTCCCAACTGGCCTACAATTTGTTTGACCTTCACAAATTTCTCTGCAAAATGACATAGATAGGATTTCATACTTCTTTCTCTGACATTTAGGAAGGTTAAGGAGACTGCTGCCTCAGCAGGTCAGGGAGTTCCTGATTCATGGGTGTGGAACAGCTGTGGGACAATTGCAATTTCTCCTCCTGGCACCCAGACCAGGGCACTAAATAAACTCCAAGATGCAGACACTGCAGCAGTTGGAAAATTCAGGGAACTGAACTTCGTAACACAAAGGAATAAATATTGTTTTGCCAAATCATAAATTAGGAAGATTCTGAATCACAGTACAGCAGTTCCAACCTGTTTGAATGCTCACGTCTGTCCTACTTTCCCAACATCAAAACTCTAACATACAAGTTAGAGATAATGAAAATTATTCATTTGCTGCAAATTTCCACATCCATTTTTGACTGTTTGTTCCTATTTTTGAGGCAGATGTGGGGTTTTGCTAAATTCATGCTTTGCTAAGTCCTCTGCATAGTCAACTCCCACATCCTTTCTTGGTAGCTACTCCTTTTTTTACTGTCTAAAATAAAAATTCCACTTGACAAGCTAAAAAAGCCCATGAAGAGCAAAGCAAACCCCAGCCTTTTAACAACGTTTATTAACTTATTACAAGAGCAACCATCTTCTTTGCCTTCTCAGTCTATGCACCACTACTCACCACTACCCAAGTCACATAAGGAATTTGGGCATGGATTTGAAAACAGCAACTATTGACCACCTTCAACCCCAGCACAGGACTGAGTGTGCTGACACTGAGCTACCACAGGCTGAGCCAGTGGTTCTCACCACCAAAAAATATTCAAGGAACAGCACCAATTAAAATGAATAAATTTGCTCTCGGACTCTCGCCTCCCGAGGAAAAACGTACAGGATGCAAATAAAAAAAAATCTGAATTATTACATAATCCAGAAGGAAACTTATTAAAAGGACAAAGGCATCTGTTCCTTTTCTGTAGATCTATTTTGAAGCATATTTCTTGTGCTCATAACACAAGTGCAAATACTGAACTCAGCTCTGAGCTGGCTCACCGTGCCCATCACGGGATGCAGGAACTGTCTCAGGGCAGCACCACCCCTCTCTGCTGTAATCACAAACAGCACTGTGATTAAAATAAATAAAACACTGCCCCTGCACAAGCCTCGTGTTTTATCATCAGCTCGACATTAAAAGCTGTTTCTGATATTACATAAAGATAAGCTAATCCTTGCTTTCTCACTCTTCATTGTTCTTCTCACCAGCTAATTTTGTTCATGATATTCCCTGCAAAACCACAGCACCTGCATGTATTGGGTAAGATTTACTTCATAATTGCTAATTAAAGCAGTTAAGACTATAAAGTTGATAAACAAAATACTACCTTAAGCAGTGGGAATTAGGGGACTTAATACCAGATTAAGAACCCTAATACAGCTTTGTTCCTGAGAGGATGGTCCCAGATCTGTCCTGTCCTTTGGCAAGCTGGTAACTTTAAGTGCCACCTGAAATCAGGAATCAGTTTTAAGTCTGGAAAAGTTACTCTTCCAGAAAATATCTGAGCTGTATCAGCAACACCAAAGGTGATGAAGTAGTTGTTCTGTCATCTAACTAAATATGTACAGATTTATTTAAATTCCTAGCATACCAGCTGGGGGGTTTATTTTAGGTGTAGAATTTGGCTTTCTTTTTAAACATTAACCAACCCTTAGAAGACAAAGGCTTAAATTCCATTATGTTAATTTACTCTAATAACAAGCCTCCTTCAACATGCCCTCAAATTGATTTTTAATGGCTTTTAATTCGAAGAGATAAAATAAGCAACTATTCGTGCCCTTTTGACACTTTAATTAGCGCCAATCTATATCACGGACCTAATTAAACATGGGGGGAGGCGGGAGGGAGGCGAGGGGAAGGGAGGAAAGGTCAGTGTGTGTGCCAGGCAGGATTTCCACTGCAGCAGCCTGTGCTCCTCAGCCTGGCAGAGCCGCTGGAACGGCGCAACCCCACAGGAGTCGGGGCCGCCTCCGCCGCTGATGGTGCAGCTTACAGGGGCTAAATGAACTGTGCTCTCAATCGGTTTGATCTCCCAGTGGTTCTCTTCCCTCTTTTCTCCTGGTCCCCATGGCAACCAGCACGTTGTGGTGTGACTGCAATGCTGCTGCAGACACGTCCCCGTCATGGCCTGACCTCCCGTGCTGGCACACGTCCTCCAGCCCACGACACAGGCACCCTGCTGACTGCTGCTAAAATTCCTTGTCGTAGCAGCAATCCCTGCAACCCCAAGCCAGGGAGAAGGGAAGCTTCCACTTTTCTTCTCTCTGCACAGTTTCCTTGGGAATATTCTAACATTTACTGGCACAAAGTACTTTTGTAGGGCATCAGCGCTCAGGATCCATTTCAATCCACCTCTATCCATACATCTGCATTCCTGTGACAGTGGCAGACACTGAACACGCTGCTTTACGTCACAAATTTATCAGCTGCCCAAGAGAACCGTGCTGGAGCTGCTTAGTGAACTGGCATTTGGGGGGTTTATTTCCTGTAAGCTTTTCCTTGAAGCAAAATAAAAGCTTTTGGTGAGCCTTCAGTGGGACTGAAAAGGTACCTCTGCAGTCACGGCATCATCAGCAATCTCTGCACCAGAGGCTCAGAGAGGAAACAGCAAAATTAAGGTGCAGCAGAACACAAGCCATCAAAATCCAGTGAACAAGCCTCCAAATTCACTTCTAATCCTCAACCATGTCTGACAACAGACAGTAATAAAGCCTTCTCTAAATTAGGCAAACACAAGGCTAACCCTGCAGCAATTTTTTTTCTACCTCCTGCTGTAGGCAATGCCACTGATTTGGATTTTTCCTCGGGAAATGTTGCCATCTAGTGACTCCACACGTTGCTGTACACATCACAATTGCTACTAGAGGGAAGATCTCATTTGTATTCATGATTCCCCAGCATGAAAAGTGTGACTGATGACTCAAAAAGAAGAGTTACAACAGCATGGTGACACCAAAGAAAAGAAAAAATGAAAAGAAAATCTACACACTCCATGCATTTAAAACTGTTGAGATGAAATGTATTAATATTAACAAACTAAGAAAGAAAATGACCTATTAAACTTTCTAAAACAGCAGAAGAAGGAAAAAAAGAAGCACTGATTTTCTTCTACTGCTCTACAACTCTGTTATGATTTAAAATTCTGTTGCCCTGCTACAGACTCAGATTCCTCGTCAGAGCAAAAATGACAATTTCAGTAAAATAAACATTTGCTTTCTATTGTGGATGGGCCCTGGCACAAACAGGCATCATCCTGATCACATCTCACCTTTCCACAGGTGGGAGACAGTTTGGTGGTCAAAGATGAAAATGCCCAGGACCAAAAGCTTCTCCAAAGCTTGCTGTGCTCAGCTGGCACAGAAGGAGACACAGGAGCTGCAGGGAGTGTGTGCAAAACTCACATTTTAACTTGACTCACAGAAATGGGCTGTGGGTGGCATTTCCAGCAAGAACTAACAGCTCAAGTGATGGAAGTCAGGAAAATATTACCTTCAACCATACATCAAGCTCTTTATTACAGCACCTGAATTCTTCAGTGGTGAGAAGGTGCCAGAACAAAAGGTTTGGCTCCTTTCAAGTCCCTGTCTCCCATCACTGCTTTCCTTCCACTGATGCTCATTTTTCCACTACTCCAAGGGCAGCACATCTTATGCAAACAATGTCAGAGCTGCACAATGTCTTTAACATTAGAAACTTGGCAACAGTTAGAGGTGAATGTTTCAGGAGTTACTGAAGAAGAACTTTAAGTGAGGGAGGTTTAGAAGAAAGAAAAAAAAAAACAAAACCCCAGTTCAAAGCCAGTATTTAAATACAAACTAGAGTCTCTTTTCTACTAGTCTACAAGAATAGAAATATAATATCCACTGCCAGAAGGATGAGGTACAGCAGTTTGGAATTCTAATTGTAAATTGTATGGATTTATTGCTTACAGTAACTTAAAAATTTTCAATTTACACCAACTCTGAACACTGATGACAGGAACTAGTCCTAGATTGTAATTATAATCTAAGGTGGCCTGGTTTAGTCTGTGGGCACATAAAAAATGCTCTTCCAACAAACCATTTGAGAAAGTGATGGTGACAACAATTAAGGCTGGAATCCAGAGAGCAACTTGGTGCTGCATCCAACTCTCCTTATCAAGAGAACACAAAGCCAAGGTCTGACAAGCCTGGATTTTACAGCAGCCAAATCTGCCCCTCTTCATCTCAAATACAGGAGTAGTGAATGCCAAACAGAAGACAAACCTTTTGAATTTAAATTTTCTTTAAAATAATCTCAGTTACACGGTAAAGAACATTCAGTCAGGAACTTCAATTAAAGGCTGAAGCAGAGCCCCCTAAATACTGTTTCAATTGTGCATTTTCATCAACATCCAACACAAGTCAACTCCCAGTCTGAAATAAGGATGTGACAGAGTTGAGGGTTTTTTTGGCTTCTGGTTTTACAAAAATGCTGGCACATAACTGATGTAACCATTATTGGAAGTGATAGTTAAATTCATTTTGAAAAATGAAAATAGAGCTGCTGGTTTTAATAAATTTTGAATGACTGTGGCCTTATAAGTTGGGTAATTCACTAAAAAACTAATTAGAAATGCAATCAGGTTGCAAAGTTTGTCCAAGTATGTTTAATCTATTTCATCAGAAAGGAGATCTATCAAGAGGGCAGCTATTCTTAAGGGACAATATACCTATCAGTCATTTATAGGAATAAAAAAAGCAACACAGTCAAACCCATTTTGTAAAGGTTAATATAGTCTGAAAAGCATTTATCCCCAATTTTCTCATTTTCAGGACATGCTGAAGCCCCAGAGAGTCCAAAAATAAATTTTTTAAAAGCTACATATTATTCCTGTGACACTTTCAGAGATCAGGTCTCTTCAAAAGCAGAAAAAGTAGGTTTTGGGAGGGATGGAGTTCCCAAAATTTAAATAAATGAATACTGCAGAAGGCCAGCAGTCTCAATGCCAACTTCAGAAGCTACATCCCAAATAAAACTGGCATCAATGGAGCACACAGGAAGAAAACCTCAAAAACACTCCCTTATCCTCTGCAAAAGCTGGATTTTAAAAGCTAACTTCAAGATTAGCCAGTATTAAAATTACTATGAAATCACATACTGGAAATACATATTATTTATTAATAATTCTGTGATCATACATCTCTGCTTGTGCTATATTCCCCACAAAAAGCTTCCCAGAATCCCTAAGAACACATGGTTGTAAGAGGAGCAATCAGTTTGATGTTCAGTTATGGAAGTTTGTTTAGAATCAGGAATTGCCTAAAGTACAAATGGTTCCTGTAATTCCAAGCATTTTGAGAATTGCCAAATGATGGCACTGCCTGTTCTTCTCACCCAACCTTTGCAACAGCAGCTCCAAAATTTGCTTCCACTTGTATCCCCACTACCCAGCACTTCCAAAAAGCACCGCTGAAAACCCAAATGTGGGCATGAGGCAGGGTTCAAACTGATCAGGAATTCTTACTAATTAGTGTCTCCTGGATGAATGGAGGTAACTTTACAGCTTTTTCCTGGAGCTCTGCTTCTGGAAAAGCAAAACCCATCCATTCCAGCACTTCCTTAACAGGATGATAACATTTTTTTCTTCTGTTCATGTGAAAATTAAGCATGCAGGTCTACTGTCATCCCAACAGTGAAAGCATCTTGAGGAAGCTAATTAAAGCTAAGAACAAACACTTTCACCCCCTCTACAGCTTATTTTTGCCCCAAAGGAGGATCACAGTATGTTCTGCTATGGCAAACAGAAAAACAACACTTAGTAATCTCTAAACTCTCCTGACACAGCCAGACTGGGCATGTGCTGCTTGGCAAAGGCAGGCTGCAGCATTTCTGGGCAGGCTCTACTCTGGATCACTGACTTTTCCCACAGATCCCAGGATTTACAGTGCCTGCACCACGTAAGAGAGAATTTAATTGCCAGCTACTGTCCAGGAAAAAAAAAAAAGAAAAGGCAGCACAAGCTGTAATTGCTCACTGAAGGTTGAGTCACCTTCTTTACAAGAGGCAGCTGAGGTGGGAGAGGGGTGGAATCCCAGCTCTCCCTCATGTGGAAAGACTGAATGAGGTTGTAATCTCCAAGTTTTCCTCACTCACTGGGAGGTCTCAGCCCCCCAGGCACAAGTGACTGATGAGAGGAAGGGAAATAAAAATGCAGCTTCTGAAAGTGCAAAAGATGAGGTCCTTTTGTTACTACCACACCTCAAACCCAGGACTGCCTCTCTAAAAGGCCACCAGCACTAACAGTTCCCTTTTACTGCACTTAATAATGCATTTAAATTGTTATCTAAAGCTCACCTGCTGTTTTCTACACGAATTTCACACAAATATTTTTCACACTCCCTATATACATGCCAGGATTTCATTTTTGCCATTAACAGAATTTTTTTTCTTTAAACCTGTGTAACTGAGTTTACCTACAGCAATTAGGGCAGCTGGGTTGAGCCTTTTGTGGGTGTCTGGGGGGAGAGTGGGTGTGGATTTTTTCTTCAAATGCACCTGTGATGAAGTAATCAACCATATCTGTAATAACTAGATGAAAAACCCACAACTTGTCTAAAAATCAGTTTAATTTGGAACAATACATACACAGCACTAAGCTGCCTCTATTACTGTGTCAGGTGGAGCCTTTTGGAAAGCACATCCTTGCTTCTGCAGGATGATTCTCCTCTGCAGTTTCTCTCATGCTGAATTGTTTAAGTTTGCATAATGTGGCTGGAGGGCACTTTTAACCATCCTGTAGTGTAGGAAATATTACTAGGAAATATTCAACCTTGATAAAACTGAAGATAAAACACTGTTTAGAACTGGTCCCAGTAGCACTGGCTGAAAAAGAGTGGAAATATGAGGTGGAGTGAGCATATGAGCAGTGGAATGGCTTTGGAGTGTTCCACACACACCCCCTACACCCACAGCTCCAGGGAAAGGAATAAAACAGATTTCTGCAGGAGACATTACCAGTAGCACTGGGCATTGTTCTCCAGCAGCTTCTCCACCATGTGCTCCACCCTGACAAACCAGCTGGGCACAGCTTTGTAGATCAGTGGAGTATCTGACCTGTGCAGAGAAGGGAATAAAACAAACAAAAACATTTATAAATGCTGCATTATTTATAAAGTGTTCTTTAATATTTGTTTTTTTGCACGTGACAGTCCCCTTTCCACAGACGGAGTTCACTGCTGCTGAAATATTAACGCAGTTAAAGGTTGGGGTGTGGTTTGTTAAATTACTTAAACTGTTACACTTATGTGAGCTACTATTTTGAAATCCAGTCCTGAAAAAAAAATTTACAGCCTTCAAACCAGTAATTCAAGGAATTTGTATAGCAAGAGCAATCATGAGAATGTTCAAACAATACTTGAATTTGAAATTTGTGCTCCTACATAGTACAACATTATGAACTTCAGTAACCACTAAAATGAGTCATATTTCAGTCTTCCACATGAGCTCATTCTGCATCATTTTTTGTGTGTATATGAGCCTGAAAATCCAGGGAACATTATGCTGTGTATTGGCATTTAAAATAATAATCACAGATGATAAAGAAGTAACAGCACCCAGGGTTAACCAGAAGAAAGTTCCATTCCAGGAGGAGAGGGAAAGCAAGAAATCCAGATAAGCATAAAAAAGAAGTTTTAAATATATCTTAACACATTCCTTACTTCAATAAGCAATAAAAGAAAATCCATATGGGAGGAGAGCAGTTTCACAACTTGGGATTGCTTAGAAATGGAAACACGATTGGGCAGAGCACAGATTGAGCAATTTCCTAAATTACTTGGTAACATCAGTTATCTCCTAGCATCTGCCTGCAGTGTCCCAACCCAGTCTCTGATTTATCAGTTCCATAACAACTGCTTAAGGTCTTGAGCAACTGTTCAGGCAACACATCCTTTGAAAGGATCCTGGGATCCAACAGTGGGCACAGGTCACTATAAGGAGCTCAGACACTTCTAATCCTGCACATCCACCCCATTATTCCATTATGAAGAGGGAGAAGAGCCCCAGGGGATAGGATCTGTCTATGGGTACAGAGGAGCAAACACTGACACAAGCAGCTCATTCTCCTTTAGCAGCAATCCACCCCACAAAATGTTTCTTAAAAATATTACTTTTGTTTAAGTCGCTTTGGTTCAGAACTTGGCAATACACAAAAATTCACCAGCAAAGACCCTGAGAAACCACTGTTATCTCCCATGTGCAGTCAGCACTACAAGCAGCCAAAGTTTAATTCATTTCACTTATACCCACAGCAAGAACACATTTGAAATCCACCAACTACTGCAGATTATAATGTAAATGAAAATTGCTACTGTGCCAGCACTTGCTAAAGGTGCACCTGCCTGACCCACAAAAGAAAGAAAACCCACAGCAAAAGCTGTTCAGACCTTAAAAGCTGAACTCACAGCACACAAAGCCCAATAATAAAAACCACATTGTTTCTTTTGACATTATATTTCAAAAGACATTTCATTTTAACTACAACCTGTATGTTTCAATCTCCTTAAGTGTTAAAGTACCTATAACCTTAAAGGAAATGGTAACAGCTCAAAGTAATAATAATGTCATTGTGTCCTAGCTATTAAATGCAAACCTACTGATGGTCTGCTACACAAATTTAAGTCCTAACAACTAAAAAAAGGGAACAGTTCAGTTCATTCCTCACACAGCAGCAAGATCCCAGTAAAAAAGAAAGCATTCCCCAAGCTACAAGGTGTTTTGATTTCACTGAGTAACTTGTTTCAGATGTGCTGAAAAACGATGAACTGCCATCACAAGATCTTGAGTAACTGGAAACAAGGAGAATAAAAAATTGATATTAAAAATTTCTCACATGATCTTAACATGTTGGAAAAGGAAGGTTGGGAACACCAGGTTGTGGCACTTCAGGGCTCTGTTCCTCCTATATGAAGGAAACACGAAAGGGGAGAGGGCAAAGTTTCCCTGAATATTTTTATTCTACCACTACCAAGAAGTGCCTCAGCAGGAAACTGCAGAGAACAAAATACTAAAATCTGCCCAAGCAGTGACACCTCCCATATTTCTGCCCCTCACAAGTGCTGAGAAGGTTGAGGACTTCAGATTCAACTGGATTTTACTGTGGAATCAAATGAGAAATACCTATTGCTGGGTTTTGTTTCCCATCAAAACAAGGGGAAAACCCAAACAGACCTTCAATCAAAGTCTGATGCTTACAAAGCTCCTGCCTAACCATTCCTCTCTGTCCCAACTGAACAAAGGTTTGTTCCCCTGACACACAGATCCTTCAGAAACACACCAGAAGAAACAAATCACATTAACAGTGATCTTGTTCTGTTTTCTTGTAATTTAGGAACCACATGATCAATAATTGAGCCCATGCTATAAAGTTGCTTCTTGGTTTTGCCTTCACTGGCTTGGAAAACTCCAAGCCCCAGATCTGCCAGTGGAAGAGCTTCCCAACACTGTTCCCAAAGGAATGGCAGGAGCTGGGAGGGACACTCCAGCTGCCACATCCAACAGGTGCTGAATTGCTGCCCAACCAGACCCCAAGATCTCTCACATGCACAGAGCAATTCTGACCAATGTCCTCCATTTTCAGCAGTTCCAATAAAGAAAAATTCTAACTGAAAACTATTTACTGTGTCCTTACCAAGCTGTTGTGCTTTTCATATTTTAAAGTTTAGCTGACATAAAATTACTACACAGAGCACAGAGAAGGACCCTGATCTCATGGTATGGAAAGAAAAAGAAGGCAAATGTCTCAACGTCCCAAGGATTTAACAACTGCTTGGTTTCAAGGCAAAGCAGCAGTACATTAAGAAGAGTCTGATTTCAAAGTTTTCTTACATTAATCAAAATAACTTATAACTATGCTCAAAGTTAAGAACCACTCTTCTACTTTTAGCACATTCCAATTATGGTTTGATTTGTGATGGCAGTGAAATGAGCTTTTCAAGTAGAATCCATTGTTCAGTTCTTCCCACCGGATAATTTGCTGCTAGGTGCTGCCTGCAACTGATCATCAATCAACAAAAATGTCAACAGAGTGGCAGGATTAAGGATCTTCTACAGAATCAGCACTTCTACATCCCTGCTTTGTCTCAGAAGGCCATGACTGGATATTTGAGTTGCTCTACACAAGAAAAACACAAGCGTTGCTTGATTTTGGGGCTGCCATTTTTCAAAAATTGTCCCAAATCATCAAGGACGTAACACTTGAAGAGCAATTCTCCCCTTCTTCCTCCAGGCAGCTGCTGGAAACAAAGCAATCCTGCTGTTCAAGAGCAAGCAAAGGTTATTTTTGCTGTAAATTAAAGATAAATGTACCCTGCTAGAACACTTCACCTGGCAGAGTCAGAGCCAGACAGAGAGATGGGTTTTTATCACAGTTATTTCAGTACAGGTGCTGTATACATCAGATAGGACTTAAAATCTTCAAGCCATTTCAGATAATTAAATTAGATATTTTATTTCAAGTGTGTCTTTGCTCATAGTAAGAATTTAATACTCTATTAAAAGATTACTGAAGATTCTTTTTTTTAAATTTGATATTGTTTGGTGATTTTTTTACAACAGCAGTTGGGGAAATTTCAAACCAAGGACACTAATAAAAACAAGATTTCTAGATTAAATTTCCAGATTAAATCTGTCTAGCCTGTATTCCTCAGAACCAAACCTTGTTTGTTCACTGATACTGAAGGCCCATGGAGAATTCCACATGGAGACTTCCCCCAGAGACATCCACCTAGGGATGTTTCCACATTTTAAGCAACTGGGCTTCTTCCAAAGAAGTAAGTCATCTTACAAGGTTAAAAAGAACTGTCTTTCAGCCATTTTATTCAAAACAGACAAAGTTTTAATACAAACATCTAAAGACCTTCTGTGATATATTTATTTGGATACAATTCAAAGGGTATAAAAAAATCCTTTTCCATCACTCAGCTGCTTTAAAAAATAACCTTTTTTACAAGGGGTGGCTAGTTAGGAGTTCTACACCAAGAAATGAACACCACAAACTACAAAAACCCATTTAAAATCATAAACAGAAACTAAATTTCAGCACTACACTTAAATCCCCCCATTTTATGGCAAAGAAATGAACAATTCCTTGATGACTAAATCAAAACCGGAGCTCTCCTAAATTCATCTCGGTTCGTGTTACTTTTAGTTTTGTCAGGGAAATTAAGTAAGGGAGGGGGAAAACATGGGGGAAACTTGAGGAACTCCTCAGGAAGTTCAGCTCCAAGGCAGGAGCAGGTGTGTGCTTACCTCCAGCAGAAGGGGTAGCTGTGCTGGAAGGTGGTGCTGTGGATCAGCCGGCCCTTCTCCTTCAGCCATCTGATGATGTGCTTATCTGCATCCTAAAAAACACACATTCTCCTTGGAACACACATGTCACTCACTGAGCTACTACAGGATTTGTCTCAGAGACTTCAAGGAATTTTTTTTAAAAAAAGCTATGCATAACCCAGCATTTACACACACACAGAAGTTTCTATCAGGTTGATTATACATTTCCTGCAGGGGCATTGTAAAACACTAAATTTGCAAAGTTATTTGCTTTCTGAACCCTGTTTGTTTACAGTGTCTTCAATGTATCTCTGCTATTTGGATAAATTAAAATTTATAAATTAAAGCATCAGTCCCTTTTTACCCTCAACTCTTTCCACACAACTGTGTGGAAAATTCAAAATTTCTGAAGCACCAACACAAGCCAGAAACCTCATTAATTAATATCCTAATGATTGAGCCTTCTGATTTTGTGGCAGGAAATCACATCGTGCTTTTTACCTAATATTTGAACTTCCTGATACCACATTTCTCTGAAGTGACTGAATTTCAGAATTTGAAGCATATTCCACAATACCTCACTAACTAACACACTAAGGTGGAAGTGAAAGCTGTATATTGATAATTTAAGACCATCTACTGAACATACAAGTGTCAATACAATGTTAATGAAAAAATATACAAATATCTACGAGTGAAAAATTCAGAATCATAAGAAAATTTTCCAAGAGCCTTAAATTCAGATTCCTACCAGCAAAAAGCTAAACATGGTGTCCTCTTATATGCTTTAATGCATAAAGCAGGAAGGAAAGATAGCTGATTGAATTCTCAACTTAATTGAAAAAGCCTTTAAAATCTTGCATTGCATTTGTTTACAGGAACATGCTTTGCTATCAAACTGTAGCAGCAGGGCTAAAAGCCATTTGTTTTCTCAGGACATGGAATTTAAGAGGCACTCCCTGCTAGGGATTTGTACCTGGAGCAATGTGCAGTTCCTGTGGGCTCCTTTTCCAGGGATTCTCCTGCATCTACTGGTAATAAATGGCTGCAACACAGCCCACAAGTGAGGGAAATCACTGGATTTCTCTGTCCTAGTGGGTCACCTTATGATGCTTTAAGTTTGAGCTTTCATATTTTCAGGCTCTGTGCTGCCCAGGGTGCAGCTCTGAGCTCACACTCAGGGTCACTCAGCTCTGCACAGAGCAGGGACACAAAACAAATCCTGTTCCTGCTGCACACCAAGGACAACTTTCAGCCCAGCAGCACAAACAAGGGTGGCTGGAGGGAGGGACAAGCAGGATGGGACCTCACAGCCTGGAGCTGGAATTGGACAATTGAACCCCAGTGTGCAAATGGACTAAAACTGATCAAAGTGTGAGACCTCGTGACTATTTTGTGACCATTCTTTATCCCCCTTGGGTGCAGCCCTGGCCAGGCCCTGTCCTGCCCAAGGTGGATCCTTAGAGGCCTTTCAATAAATATTTACTTTATTCTCTGGCTCTGTCCAGTCTCTGTTTCAGGGCAGCCTGCCCAAGGCATCAGTTACATTAACTGCCTGGGAGAAACTCGATGGCACCTGGGAATTCAGAGTGATGCCGAGGTGAGGGAGGCCCTGCACGTGTGCCTGGAGACTCTGGACATCACATTTCTGTCAGGAAAAAGCACAGAGTGAGTCTCTCTCTGGAGTAGCTGGATATTCCTCTGCCCTCTCACTACAGATACACAACATTAGCTGCATTTCAATTTTTTTTCTCAGTTGCTTAATAAACCATTCCAACTTTGTCGCAAATGTTAAAAAACCTTTTAATTTATCCAGATACCAGTCACACACTGAGAACAAGCCCACAGAGGGAAAGAAAAGAAAGCTTTTACCATATATAAAATGCATCTTGATAAAAGTAGTAATTTATTGTTTCCAGGCCCACTGACCTTCACATACTGCCCAGCAAAGTCAGCCACTTCTGCTGTGAAGCAGCCTGATGCATCAACAGGACACACAGGCACAGAGTCTTTCTGAATGATATTAAAATCCATGCAGACTCTGTAATCATCCTGCAAAAGAGACAAGCACCAAGCTGTAAGAATACAAAATGCTGGGTAAAATATCCACCCCTCGAAACAGAAATTAAACATTAAACAGAAAATGTGATGACTGGACAAGAGTAGCAAAATATTCAGCCTTCACTAATCCCAAATATTTATGAGGAAGTCCTGTTTTATAGGATTGTAGTTTTATTCATGCAGAAAATTATTATTTCTTCAGACTCTCACCTAGTACAGGGGATATGTGCATTTTTTTTATGCACACCAATGCATATACACACAGGTATTTTATGTGTCTGACATACACTCATGGAGTGAACAGCTCCAGGCAACCATTGCATGGCAAAAGAATTGCCAACCTCTCCATCCTGCTCCTGTCCCCAGCTCTCCAGCCAACACTGCATTTTTCAGAAAGCAGGTTGTTTTAATCAATCTAATTCTGGCATTTCACATGAGCAGTCCCATTTTCTGAATGCCTTAACGATCCAAAGCCTTTAAATCTGTATTTCTCAATCTCTCTTGGCCTATAGGCAATGCTACTGACCAAGAACCACACATGGACAACAGCATGGGGTTTTTTTCCTGGCCAGTCTCCACTTAAATTTTTAATTTCCTGTAGCAATAAGAAGATGAAGAAAAAAAAAAAAAGAGTTGCTGCAGACTTTCCTGAACATGACTGTAATATAATGGCATCAGAGAAAAGATTAAAACAAAATTAGTAGGGGGCTAGAAAAGTTCAGATTTTACCTTCAAGTCTGAAGTCACAGCAAATCTGTATCTCACCCACAGTTACAGCACTGGCTTACAGGATACCCAGGAGCTGCCCAAGGACACCACAGCAGAGCCAGTGTGGAAATACACATTTCATACACCAGTGCCCCACAGCTCAGGAATTCTCCTTCCCTGGCCCTGACCAAGAGAGGTAAGGCAGCTCTGGAGTGCCAGGGCAGGGCTTCCATGTCCTTTGGGGCCTCATCTTGTCCCTTCAGCTCTCCCCACCATCCCTGTGGCTCCAGCTCCCCCAAGCCAGACCTGTTGCATTTTACAGGGATGAAACTCATCCACAGACAGGGAAGGTGGCTGCTTCATGGACCTTCATGGCTGCTTCTTTACACACAGAAACAACTTTTTTAACCAGAGCACAGCCTCTTCCCCTGTCCAGCAGCTGCAGAAAGCATCACACAGTCATTTACTTTTTTATTTATGCACTTCTCCCCCAGCTCCTGCAGACACGACTGAGAGAAGCCCCTTCCCTGCTGGCCTTTGCTCAGCTGTTATTGCTGAGGGGCTGGGGTTTGAAACACAGGCCAGATGACAGAGCTGATGTCAGCCCTGACTTGGCAGCGAGCTGCTCAAGGCTTTGAAGCAGCAGCCAGCACAAAGTCTGGCACACTCCCAGCCCTGCTAAGGCAGCACAACAAACCTTCCCTGGGCAGCAGCACCTCAAGAGGTGCTTCAGCTCCACTGCTGCAGCCCAGGGTACACAAAGGGCTCTGCTGCTCTGCCTCTCTGCAGTCAGCTCCTGCCTTTGAACAACCTGAACCTGACTGGAAGCTCTCCAGACTGAGATGCCATTTGGTTTAATGAAGATTTCCTTCAGTAACCACGAGGCAGGAATATATTAGAGGCACATACAAGGAATCCACAAGTGCTAAGCTCAAATAAAAGGTAAGGCCAACATCAGTTTTTTCCAGGATAGGAGTTAAAGTGGTTGCTCTTGTACCTCAGAATCCCTCAAAAGGTTACACACAGAGGATGTAATACACAAAACTATTAAACAGCTCATTTGTGAGAAATCAAAAGGTTTTTTATGTGAAATTTTAACAAAACAACAGAAACATGAAGTCAAATGTTCACCTTCAGCACCTCTTAGCAAAAAACAGCATCACTTTTGCTGGAAGTGTCAGGTACTGGGAAAAAAAGTGCATCAGTAACAGATCTATGAAACTTGTGTGTCACTGTCTGTGCAGGCACTAGAAGTATTGCAAATGAAAAATTCGTATGCAAATTCCAGTGTTACTAAAGCTTTTTAAGTTGACTGCAGGTACATCTACATATGACGAAACACCTGAGCAGCTGAATTTTAGTGTCATGTTAATCTGGAAGTACAGTGAGTTTACAGTGGTTTTAATACAGGTTTGTCTTGTTCTGTGAGCTTTCATTTTGATGCCTTTTGAACTGCAATAATAGAGTGCTCTGATATGGTGTGGCAGCTTGTGTTTGGCAAAGGCATGACACAAGACAATGAAACTACATCTGGAACTAAATGAAGGTGAATCCTTACTTTCAATTTTTTTGGAGAAGGACACATTGCTGAGCTATCAGCAATACAGAACATGTATCACTAAGTAAGATTTTAAATAAAAATATAAATAGAACATTGACTTTCTAACTTTATTTATCAAAGGGACTCAGTCATATTGATGGGAAGGAACAGAGACAAGGCTCGAGGCTTGTTGAGAAGGACTGTGCTCTATTTCTTCTCCTCTGACTGTCCTGGTCCAGTTATTCCTTTCCTATTCCCCTTCAGCTCAACAGGAAGGTGCAGAGGAGCCAATTATCCAGGAAGACAATCTCCCTTCTTCCATCTAAGCCTGTGTAAAGGCCAACACACAACACCAACAGTGTCCTGTACAGAGCCCACTGTACAATAATGAAATCCTGAACTTACACCAGGACCTCTGTGAGCTTTTCTGAACTGAAATCATCTGGGGGCTGTCAAAAGGGAATTACATGCACCCCAAAAAGAAGGCAGCAGCATGAAGTGCAATGTACACTGTGCACTTTCCTCCTGAAGGCAGCACAGCCCACTGACTCAGGCCCCTGTACCAGAAGTTACCTACTCAAACCTCTCCTTAGCTGATGACTGCAAGGTTTTGTTTGTGATGGCTGTGCACTTTTTCCTCACACAATGTTTTATGTATTTTTGTTCTTTGTGAAGCATTTGACTGTTACTCTCAGGTTTTTTCCTTAAAAAAAAAAAAAAAGTTTTACAAGTAATTGCTGATTTCCCTGGAGACAGAGAGAAAAAACTCTTTTTCCTCTGTTTACAAAACTCAGTGAGCTTATTTAAAAAATCAAATAAAAGGGGGCAGATCATCCTTGCTCTAGGAGGCCAGTCAACCTTTCCAACAAGCTGTTTCCAACAAGTTAGGATGGAAGGTGCAAATACACAAACCACTCTTAGAGCAGCCTGGGAAAGCTTCTTCCAGAGCTCCTTCCCTGCTGGCAGCCCCTTCCTCTCCTTCCCTCCATCTCCCCCAGCAAGAGCTCCTGGCTCTAAACCAACTCTGACCCCTTTGGAACATCCAAGATTCAGCTCCAGGGGAGAGTCTGAGGAGCAGAAGTGTGAGGATTTACCCTGAGGACACTTGACCAGCCACCACCATTTTCTTTATTGACTGCTAACACGGCCCACTCTCCTTTTCTTTGTCCAGAGCTATATTAAGCTGGAACATCTTTTCATATCAACCATCATCCTGACAAGGGAAACACCACCACAATGGATGTACCCTTCAGAAAAATGCAGGGAAAAAAAGGATGGAAGAGGATGGGCTATTTCAGAGGCATACAAAGAGGCCTGTTGCCAATGCCAAGTTTCTCTGGAAATTATGACAGAGCTTGTGGTCCAGGGATTGCTAATTGCTAAGCACTGCAAGTTTTTTGAGGGCATCTTTGGATAATGGCTGAAGACAGGACACTCTACAAAAAGGACAATGAGCCTAAACTTAGTGCATTTATTTCAAGCGTCTAAAAACTGGAATGTTAAATCCATGACAAATTATTCCTCTTAGCCTTAAAAAAGAACAGACTGAGGGAAGGGGGAATAAAGACAGAAAAACAAAAGAATGGAGTGCAACAAAATCCTTTCACGCCAAGGGATGAAGTCTCAGGACAAAAGCAGTGAAAGCATTTTCTCATTCTCTAAAAGGCCAGTGAGTACTGAAATTGAAATGCTGAAGAGGGGCAGTGTGCTGAGCAGAACTGCTGTTCCCAACCAAAATTATCACTTAGCAAAGGCAGTTTTCACTGCCAGTGCCACAGATCATCCCTTCTCAGAGCTGTAACTTCAGACTCTGAGAAAAGCTGAGATCAGTGACACTCAAAAGATGCCCAAGTTCAGCTCACACACCACAACACAAAGCAAAGCCAGGGACACAAAAATCTGCAGTCTAGCACAGGCACCAAGTGGGAGAGCTTATGACAGTACAAAGCTACATGATGTTCTTTCATTTTCAAGCAGCAAATGGGAAGATTGTTTAACATCAATCACCCTGACAGAGACCCCAGGAGATGGACACCCAAACAAGCTGTGCTGGCCAAAATTAACATTACAGATGTGTGGTTCACACTTACAGCACCAAAATAGGGAGCCTGATGGACAACTCCTGTGCCTTCCTCCTCCTTGACATAACCATCCACTACCACAGTAAAGGCACCTTTTTCTTTGCACTGTAACACAAAAACATGGGTTTATATAGATAAACATTTACATACATACAGCAGAGTTGTTCAGAACCTGACAGAGCCACGAGCCACACAAAAGAGGAAAGAGCTGCACCAAAAATCAGTGACACAGTAAAATGTGACATCCCTAACATGACTTAATGACTTCCCATAGCCCAGACACCTGTGTACTTCATTTAAAGAGTGTCAAGTATGATTAAATCTCACACCTCTCCAGAAGGCCTCCGAGTCAATTACTCTTCAAGCCACAGATCTTCACACAGTTCTGTGCTTAACAGACTGCAATCAATACACTCCTGAACGTGAGGACACAACCAAAAAAGGTACAGAAGTTTCCCTGCATTTTGCTATGTCCCCTAGACCTCAAAAAAGTTTGCTTTTGTAGTCATACATATTCTTTATTTTCTCCAAAGAACAAGAGCATGGTAAATACCAACTAAAAACAGAGAGAAAATCCAGAAAAAAAACTGCTAAGAAAAGATACGACAATTTTCAGTGTGTTCAGTATAATGAAAAATAAAGGGTTATTTACTATTCCTCAAAACAAAAATAGTAGAAAGCAATTACTGCAGTCACAGCTGAACCAAATATGTTACAAAATATTAGGTCTGGCTTGTTCTGAAGGGAGACATTTTGAGATAAGATCTCCATTCTGAATAAAAAGTTGTAGATACCCCATCTGCTCCTTACAAGTACAGCAAATTTCACAGAATTTCTCCATTGCAAACCTCAGATGCACAGTCCAATTTTCCAGATTCAGCTGTGTTGAACTTTCCTCTAGAAATATCAGACCTTGCTCCCTGCAGAGGTTTTCCCACCTCTGCTGACTCCTGCACATCTTTCAGAGCAGGAAGTGTCACAAATGACCAAATCTCTTACAGGAGTTCACAGCTGCTTGGCCAGCAGAGCTCTACCTCTCCTCTTTGAAAAAAAGTGTCAGCAGTTTTTAATCAGATTTGTTTAAAAAAATAGAAAAATTCTCTACACACTCAGCTATGGCCACATATTCTTTTCTCATCTGTGATGGCAGACCTAATGCAGTGCTTAAAAGCTGCATCCAGATAAAGCTGATACACCAGTAGGTTTTTAGCAAAGGCTTTTAACTCTTCAGTGGGAAACATGACATGTCTCTGATTGTTATCCAGAGTCAGTCATTTCCTGGTGAAGACAAAGCTTCTGGACTTAGCACATAGACAACACTCACCAGATGAGAAAAGGAGAGAATATTTGTTTATATATATATATTTGTTAATATGTGTTGAAGTTTCTCTGCAATCTGAAATCAAACTTCTATTTGTCATCCAGTGTTTACGCTGAGTATATTTAAAACTTTAAGGAAAAAAATTAGAGAAAAAAGTCAACACTATTTTTCAAACTTTCACCAGGATTTTAAGGTACTTTAATACAAGCTGGAGTTTGTTATTAAAACCTAAGATCTTTTTGTAATATAAGCAAGGAATACTCAGAATGGGATTTGTTTTTGTCTTTATATACTGTATCAAACACCAAACTGGTTCATCTTACCTGAATAAAATATTCAAAGAGTGGTTTGTATTTCTTGCCTTTAAGAACAATACCAGGAAACCTGAGGAGAAAGATTTACAAGAACATAAATTAACAAAACTGCTTTTTTTTTCCTAGTGGCTTCTTCACCTCCCTGACAGAATTTGATTTCAGAAGATGAATTTTCTTAAGTTTACTTCCCACCTCTGTGGTAACTTGAACAAAAAACATTGTCTTTTCATGCATGTCTGCTACCACTCAACAACTTGTACCTGATGGACAAGTTCAACCAAACAATCAGTGAAGATTAATAAAGGAATTATTCATTAATAACAAGCTCCCCATGGTAAAGCTGGGCAACAATCTTCTGGATAAAAAGACAATATTCATAACAACAAAGACCTAAAGCTCAGCATGTCCAAGAGAACTCAATAATGACCCCAAACACCTGAAGTTTTATGTACAGAAGATTGTGACACAGGGTACTGCACCCTATAAAGCTCAGATGCCCCATTCCTTATTCCAAAACTGGGCATCCAAACTCTCCCCAGGCAGCTCAGGGAATGTCCTGCACAGACAGGACTGGCTGAGGAACCAGCTGAGCCAGACAAGAAAGGGGAGGCAGAGATGGAGCCTGCAGGTCTGGCTCCCTTCACACTTCTGACAGACCCTGACAAAGGCAGTGACTAGGTTGGGATTTGCAGCTCAGAACTCTCCTGGAAAGTGCTTAAATCGTCCCATTTCAGGGGGAAAATCCAGCCAAAACAGAACTTAATCTAATAAATGGGCTGCCTCTCTGACTGTGTCCCAGTTGTGGTCTCTCCCTACTCTGTCCTTGATCTATAATTTCCAAACAATGGCCAAACTATCACTGAACACTTGACCCCTTCAAAGTGGGGACTCTTCAAAGCTGTTTCACTGCACAGGAAGGCCCTGGAGCAGCTTGGCCAAGTTCAAGAGCACAACTCTTCAGCTCAGCACACACAATATCCTCTAGGAATTGAGAAGATTTCTATTTTAAGCCTCAGCTTTGCAGATGGTTTATATGTTTTTATATTACAAACAGCCTCTGGAATGCTGGAGGTGCTTAATCAGGATCAGATGAGAGAAAAGCATCCCCAGTGCTCAGCCACACAGATGTGGGAATGCTCAGATACACAATGTGAAACAGCAGAATTGGCTTAAAAAAAAAAAAAAGTGGTTATATTCTTATTTAACCCAAGTCAGAGAAAGGTAAAGGTTGTGGATCACATTCCTGATTTTCATTTTGGGATCTGAAATACATTGTTTGTCAAAGTCCTGAACTTCAGGTTGAAAATTTAGACAATGGTGCCTTCTTGTGACCTAAGTTAGAGTAGAAATACTTGTTTAAAATCACTCCAGCAATCCTTCTCTCTCAGGAGATCAGAAATCTCTGCTTTGGATTCTTCAGAATCCAAAAAGAGACAACAAGGTACAACAGTGTGAAAAAATTAAATGCTTAATATGCCAAAGGATTGAAATCTAACACAAGGGGAGGGAAACGCTCAACAACCACATCCTATCTACCACTGCTAAAGAAAACAAGAACTCACTGGATGGCCAAAACTGGGGGGATACACCCAGAGCAATCCCTGAGTGCAAAGCTGTCAGTTCATGGGACTTCAGACACTGAAAATGTTCAATCACACCACTCCCTGACCTCAGCCTGATGCCTGCTACACATTAAATTGCATCAATTTCTCCCTCTAGGGACTGACAGCTTGAGAATTTAAAAGTGAGCTAAAGGAAGAAAAAGTTAAAGAGCAGAAGTGGTGAGGTTCATTTCCATGAACTCACTCACAGATCTAAATCTTTCACTGATCCATTCAACTACCAGATACCTTTTAACTGTCTCACATTCCACATTTGAGAAAATTATTACGTAACAGAAAAACTGGAGCATGACCAAAAACAGAAAAGAAATCAGCTTGCAAAGAGACCATAGCACTAATACAAAAAGAATTAAAATATACTGCTCTGCAAAGAGATTTGCTAGCAGCCTTCAAGATAGACAGAGGTTAAAAAAGGAAAATTTAAAAAGTTACAAGAGATTGAGAGGGTGAGTGGTGCTATTAGAAATACCATTAGTCAGGGACATAAGTAACACCTGAAATGTGTGTGACTGCCCTGAAGAGCAGGCTCTTCCCATTTCTGATGAAGGCACCTCAAAAAAAGGCCAAAACACTCTGTGCATTCCTGGATATGGAATGACTGCAGTCACACTGAAGTTAAAGTTGTAGTATTGCATTAAAACAAGAATTTGGAAGCAAAAGACAACAGATCAAATTTAATATATGAGCTAGCTTGCTTCTTTTTTAATCCTAAAGCAAATGCATTAAAAATACTTAAAAAATAAAATGGTTTTGATGGAAGGCTTAGTTTTTTAGACACTCTGAAGAAGTTTCAAAAGACCAAAAAGGAACAGAGTATCTGTATTTCCCAAGAGAAATGAAGCACTGATGGACCTAAAAACCACTGAGCAAGGTCTAACAACCTGATTCAGCTTCAAGTGATTGAGAGTTTTTAAGTAAGTGAAGTGATAGGAACAGACAATGGGAATTTGTCAAGAACAAGCCAAATTTTTGGGGGCAGACTTACCAGCTTAGATAACAAGCAAACAGATCAAATTTAGGTCTTAATGTTAGTCATTCCAACATGCACAAATACTTGAACTGGAGGACACAGCACCACTTCAAGAGAAAGTTGTTGTTAATTCAGTCAGATCAGACCAGAACAAAATCCCCAGGGGTGTCCTGGCACTGTGGTTTCACTGATGCCTCAGAGGGGAGGGAAAAACTCCAGAGAGATCAGAAGTTCAGCCAAGCCTGAAGAACGAGAGCTCTAAACATCATCTTCAGAAACTGAACACCAACTTACATTGGTACAGACCAAGTGCCAGATGAAGAGCATTCTCATGGAGGGGGGGAAGGAGGGAAATCAATGCAGAAATACAAAATTATTCAACTCTCACAGTATGAGCCATCAGAATAGGAAACATCTTCAACATTCCAGCTCTGTGTTTCCCTAATTTAATGATTACATGCAACTGCTCAGCTGAAATAACCTCCATTTTTTCAATTTAAAGCTTTCAACTGCTTGATAAAAAGACAAAAACAGCAAAAAACTGATGCCAGCCAAGAAGAGGTGTTACTCTCAAAAATGCTTCCTGGCTTTGTTTTTATTATTGTGGTTATTTGGGGTTTTATAGGGTTTTCTGGTTGGTTTTTTTTCTTAATAAAGTGAGCAAACAAATATTTGTTGGATTTGACCTCTTTAACAGGATGATAGTTCATACAAAAGGTTTAAGAGAAGCCAAGACCCACAATTTTGTCTAAAAGAGCTACAGAATTTAATACCTGCACTCCCTGCCCAGTCTGACTTCTTAAATAATTCCAATTTTTCCACCCAATCAAGATGAATAAGCACCCTGCAGAAAGCAATGACTGCCACTAATTACAGAAGTAATATTCATTTACTGAAAGCAATGGGACTGTTTTGCCCAATTCCCTTTAAATCTTTACATAATGTGTAGAAGGCAGCATTTGGACCACACCTCCAGCACTTTCTCAAACTTTTACCTTAATGCAAACACACAGGAAAGGGGTGGACTATGGAACTTTTTTTCCCCACCACAATACAAGGACTCAATGAAACTTTTTTTTAGTTGTAGCTGCACATACAAGACCAATTTGTTCCAGCAAATTTCAATTCCTTTTACAGTTTTTTTGCAATACAAACACAGATGCAGGGAAATCCACCTTCTTGAAAACATTCCACTTCTGATCTAGAAAAACCCCAAAGGCTAGCAAGTATAATAATTTATGTACTTGCCTGTCAAGTATCTGATATTCACTGTCAGATTTGTACAGTGCCACCAGCCTGGACTCCATCAAAATGTAAATCTTCCCTGTGGCTTTATCTAGAATATAAAATAAAACAGGAGTTTCACAAATCTCAGTTTCATCCCCTCATTTGCACCATTATGAAACCTTTCAATATATGCAAGATATTGTAACAATAAAACTGCCCAGAATAATCTTTTACTACTTTCCAGCTACTTTTTCCCCACACAGCCAAGTTAAGGAACACTTTCCAAAGGCTAAGTTGAAACAGAAACCACAGGATAAAACCCAGGCCATTAATTTTCAGTGTCTTTGTTGTTGCAGAGGCAGAAATACCCTGTCTATTATTGCTGAGTCAAATAAAAAAGCAATTGAGAAGTTTCAGTAAATTGTAACTGAAACAGAGGGAAACAATTGAGAGATGGACAATGACTACATAACCATATTATTAAGTTATAAAATAATTTATTTGATTGAATTGTTGATTGAATTTAATTGAATCAATTGTGTTGATTGCACTTTATGCACCCTTCCTGAGATTCACTATTTCCACTACATGCTTGGATTTCTTTATAAAAGAAGTATATAACAACAAAGGAAGTTAACATTAAAAAAAGTGAAATGTAACGAAGAAAACTCATTTTCTACCCCAAACCACCCTGATTTCCTAACTTCAGGGACAAATTTTATTCAGGTTGCTACCTTGCCAACTCAGGGTCACTGTCCCAAGCAGTGAGCCAGAGACATCCAACTCGGCACCTCAGGCAAGTGAGGTTATTTCCAAAAATATTTCTTTTTAAGATGACCAGATTTATGTTAAAACTTTTGAAAACTGAAACATACTTCATTCTCTTCAAAGAAAGAAAACCCAAACACATGGTATTCACTGCAAAGGCCTGCACAACTCCATGTTTAACACAACAGATACGTGAGGTTATGTTGAAACTGGAAATTCCTACTCACTATTTTAATTTTAAAGAAAGGGGAGGAGGTGTTTGTAGATGAAGGTATAATTAAAGACTACAAACACACACACCTTTTTTTATTATTCTTTATTTCATTTATCAGTATTTTTTAAGGAATACTCCCCTCAATTTGTGTTAAATAACAAGAGCAGAGCAGTTGGAAATCATCAGCCACATCCCAAGTGGATCCATCTCATCCTTCAAACTACCACTGGTTCAACCCCAGAAAAGTTCTGCAAATTTAACACAAACCAGTCTAAAATAGAAAGTGTAAGTACATATTCACAGGGCTGAAGGAAGAGGTGCTCAGCACTTGCCTCTCAGTTTTACATACTGCAGCTCTGGGTTCACACAAAGGGCCAGGTTGCTGGGCAAGGTCCAGGGAGTCGTGGTCCAGGCAACAAGAGAAACACTTGGATCTTCTTCCAGTGGGAAGCTCACGATCACTGAAGGATCCTGAACATCCTGAAAAACAATTTAACGTGCCATGCTCATCTGTGATGTAAAAGGTGAAGTGGCATTAATGGAGCACCAGTCAAGGAGTTCCTCATTACATTGCTCAAGTCCAACAAGGCCACAGGGTTAAAATCTCCCTTTAGCAGGGAGATTTGGGGGGTTTTCTGCCAAAACACCAAAGAAAGACGAGTGTAGTTCCTTTAGGTACATCTTTTAACCCCATTTTTGAAATTTAGAACCGATCTCAAGGGTCAGGAAAATCAGCAGTTTCTCAGATACTGCTAAACAAGGCCTTTTCCACATATTCTTCTGCAGTCAGGGATTAGGAAGAACAGCCACCACATAAAATGATTTATCTCTAATTAAGCTGTTGTTAACAAGGGGGGGAAGACATTTGGGGTACTTAAAAACAAGAGTACGTCAATATTTAAGACTAAAAAAAACCTCAGGGAAGGAGACCTTTGTCAGCTGCTCAACAAAACCTCACCTTCGAACAAGTCCAAAAAAATCCCCTGAAAACAAGATTTTCTTTCAGCCAACTACAACCCTATTCAGTCACTTCACATTTCACATATGATGAAAAGCTGCTTGTAAAAGCAACTCTAATCCTGCCAATGTGAAATTTTCACTACCAAATTCTAACTGCCAGCTCAGGGGGGTGCCATGCACAGAAATTGCTCCCGTGGCCTGGGCACGTCTCGTGCGAGGCACTCTGGTTTCCATCCAGCATCATGGAACAGTTGATGGCATCATGGGACAGGCAGCTATTTATGGCTGAGCTGAGGGCTGCTCCAGAGGGAATTTGCTGTGAACATCTGGTGCAGTCAACAGTGAAACATAAATATTACATAACCCCTGGCCTGTGCTCAATACCAGGCAGAAATGGAGCTCTCGGTTCTGTCTCTACCTCGTGCAAGGCAGCACTGCAGGCTACTCACTTTGCTTTCTGAAGCACTGAGCTCACCAAGGAGATAAAAACAACTGGCAGAGCATAAAAAATACCATCCAGGCTGACAGGTGATGGCACTGTGTAGTGTTTTAGCTGTTCAAATTTCACCTGAAGACATCGATTCTTCAGTTTAATGCACCACCAGCTGCTGGCATTGTTAACCCAGGTGTGTTCTGGACACCCAGCTCTGGTTCTGAAGGTGCTTCTTGTGTCTTATTGCTCCTGATCTGTGTTCCTGTTCTCAGAGGATCAATCAGCAGCAGCCAAAGGCTGTTTTCCACTGTGAGAAAGGCAACAGCTGCCTCACACCCAGAAATGACTGCTCACCAAGAATAAATCCTGTCTGCTCACAGACCCACAACTTCCAAATGCCATTTCGAGCAGACGAGAAAGGTAATTTTTGCATGGTGTGGCAGGGCAGCATCCCACCCAAACATACCTCTGGATCCAGAGTAAGAAACAGCATCTAAATATTTCATTAAGACTCGAGAAAAGAGCTTCAGCTGTATGGAAAAAGAGAACCTAGATACACATACACACACACACAAACCCTCCAAAATAGTCTTTGTTCTAAAGAAAGCTCATTTATCTGAGCCTGTGTGAAATGTCAGTCAATAAAGACAAGAAAAGTAATTATTTCAGTTGTCAGACAGTCACAAATATCAAGATATGTTTGCAAATCTTTCATAAATCACAAACCATTTTTTCTTCAGTATAAATATCCCTCTTACTGAAAGCTCTGGTATCTCTCTGGTGTCTGTGGGCTGCATTGTAATCCAAGTCTATTTAAACATTTGTTTTAAAAGCACTGGTTTTGGCCAGAAAACTGGCCAATTTTAGACAAGTTGGAGAGACCAGATGTACAATCTGTGCTAGCTCTCTGCTCTAACAATGCAAGTGCAAGATTTACATTATGAGGACAGGGAGGCCTGGGTCAGGATTGGAAAGGATACAAAACCTCTATCTGCAAACTAACATGGAATTTGGAAAATTGGGACACAAGCTCTGCATTCACATACATGAACATGAGTTTGTTGCAAGTGAGAAGCTGCACTTGCTTTATCTTGTCACACATTTTTAAAGCAACATTCTATAAACCAGAGTAAACTCTGCATTATATTATGTAGAACATTTTCTGGTGTTTCCCAATCTAAATTAATGATTCTTAGAAGAACCATTATCCTACAGCCAGAGAGTCTTTGACATTCTTTATGAATCCCCTCACAGAAGATTCAAACCCTGACAAAGACCCTCTTCTTTTCAGATGTGGGCAGACAGGGACAACTGCAGCTCTCCTCTGAAAGTTCAGCATAAAAATCCACCACTGCAATAAAACCTTGAGAGCCCAGAGAGGGAAGAATTTGCCACCATAAAACAAAATATGTATGTTGAACATCTGTAGTATCCAAGGAAGAAGTGTAAGATCAAGTGATCCAAACACATACAGCCAAATATGATCGAAATTAACCCACTGACCTAGATTTTTACTACCAGTTTGGAGTGTAATTACAAAAAGCACTAAAGCTTTTCAAATCCAAACAGAAGAAAACAGAGCAATTTGATTGCAACTTACCTTGTAGTTCTGATGGGACTCAAAGTTGGACAGGGGGGTGTTGCATGCAGTTGAAAAAGGCATGACCTTAACCCCTCTGTACACCAGTCCTTTGTCATAGAGCTGCTTGAAAACCCACCTGGAAGCACACAAGGAACAAGGAATAACTTGGTGTTTCACATTTAGTAAATAAACTGCAAAATGGGGGTTTCTGCTCTAGCTGGAATGACACCTTTTTTTTTTTAATCCACCATAAACTAAAGACAATACTTTTTAATCCACCATAACTAAAGACAACTTAAAAGGCAAAGAGATAATTGGTTGCAACTGCATTTCTGGCAGATTTTTAGCTTTGGTTGGTTCTAGCAGCTTGCTGTCCCATGCACTGGCTGCACAGCATAGAGATTAATCAGCAGTATGGATTTGTGTTCCATCTAAATACCTTCTCAGATTTCCTGAATGCAAAGATCCCCTGAAATCTGAACAATTAGCAAGGCTGAAATCAGCCACAATTGAGAGAAGGGCTGCAGTGACATGGCTGCTCACTTCTCACATGATCTTCAGGTTCTGCTGCAGCAACCAGTGCTACAGACAGCAGAGACACAGATACAGGTCAGAGCCACCTGCAACTCACCCCGAGTCAATCCTGATAATCTGAGAGCATTTTCCACAGGAGGGCACAGTTAACCATGAAAAATAATGAACTCAGGTTTTGTGCCGCAATTTAATGTTCTCCTTTGAACTCAGATCCTCCCCAAGGTCAGTCTCACACCAAGGTCTAACCCTGCTGAGGAAATCATCAGTACAGCCTGTAGCACAGCTGCATCCTTATGTTTTCTTAAAATAATCAAGACAGCATTGAATATTCCAAGTGACAAACTGAGTCAATGCTCAAGATGAATGGAAGCTGGAAGAGAAACACTTCACACACAACTCAAGGTGTCCACGCCACGGACAAACCCTGAATACTCCAGGGTTTCCTTAAGGATCACCAACATTTATCAGCTTCTTGTGCCTCCCTGAGTTGCACACTCAGTGCACAGCCTGCAGGCTGTAAGGCAGGAGAGGGCAAGCCTTAAATAACCCTGCCAACTTCAACTCACAAATCAGAGCTGCTGCAGAGCCCCATCATTTCGAATTTCACAAAAAAACTGTTAAACTCTGCTGACTTTAAAAGCTCCTTTATTCAAACTATGTTTTCAAACCATCCTGATCCCTTTTCTGGGTCCCTTTTTGCAGATAAATAGCTCATTGCTAAGCAACCAACCCAGTCCTGGCAAGCAGCACTTTTTTCTGCAGGCTGTCATTTTGTGCTTGAGAATCTGGACCTGTATTTCAGTCAGTGTCTTGTCGTCTATGCTTGAAATTATCATCATCTTCAACAAAAAACACAAGTAGATTATTGCACAGATTTTATCTGGGGCCCAAAATAAGACTATCAAAAAACATGTCCTGACTCGCTGACATGAAGTCCTGTGGTGCCTTAATCAGAATAATTACACTGTAGATGAGGCAGCTGGAGAAAATACAGAAAATATGTGTATTCCACTCAGATTCATCCATGGGCATCTAGTAAAAGTCCAAAACTCTCCTAGGAGTGGTCACTAACATCAGAAAAGTTATATAATCCAGTCTGAGATGGAAAAAGCCTCTGAGGCCCTCAGCAGCATCAAGTTCTGCCACAGAGGAGCCAAACCCAGGAGTCTCTCAGAGCTGTGCACTCCTACAAAGGTGCCTCACCTTACACACAACTCCAAAGAAACCTTGTTCAACCAAGAAAAGCCACCCACAAGCAAGATGTGGCTGCCTGACCCCCAACCCAAATCTGAAACACAGCAGTGAGTGGCTATTTCACAGGGGAGATTTTTTAAGTTTATCATCTTAGACTTGCATAAATCCAGATCAGTTTTTCATAGAAATGATCCCTGAATATAGCTTCGCCAGCTTTCAGCATGTAAATTTGAGCTGGCTAACTGCACAAGTTTTTGTGGGAGTTAAAATAACTTTAAATGTATGCTTACCCCCTCAGAGCATAATTAATGCAGCCTGTGACAAGTGACAGCATTCCTACTGAAGGTGTTCTATTTGCCTTTCAAAAACAGCAGCTAAAACACCTATAGAAAAAGGCTCCACTTTACTTTCTATAGAACACTGCCTACTAACAGCACACAAAAACTACTCAGAGAAACGCTGAATATTTAATGCAGCTCTGTAAATATAACTGTAAACTCAGGGAGCTGCTCAGCAAAGGTGAGCACCACGTGGAGGAGCTGCCACGCTCCCAATCCAGGCCGGCATCTCCCTCCTGTGGCAATCCCACCCCACTGCACATCCCGGCTCCAGCTGTGCCCTGCACTGCAGGGATGGGCTTCACACACATCCCTCCCCTCCTCCCTGGGGCTTTGTCACCACCTGCCCCCTCACACGGCCATTCCGGGGGAATAAATACAATTATAAACACAATTATACAATTAAATTATAATATGTTTGGTGCCGTAGCCCTCGTTACCACTACAGCAGCTCTTCTGATATCTTAAAAAGCACCTAAAATGGTTTCCATAACAAAAAAGCTGCTGGGAGCTGCTGGTGTGTGACCAGCAGAGCTGCAGAGATGATTCCCCCAAGAGCTCCCTCACCTGAAACACAGCACCTGCCAAAGATGAGATGGTCCTAACAGTGAGAGTCACCTACAGGTGGAGATCATGTGTTGATTAAAAAGTCATCACAATATTTTAGACAATAACCTCAAAAAACATTTTTAATTTGTAATTTAATCTGTAATTTTTGTAAGCCAAAATTGAAAATGCAGTGCTCTCTGAAAAAAAAAACATAATCTAAGGAAACCACAGAGCTCCTTTCTAGCGACAAACAAAACATTTACTCACAGAAGTGAGAAATTAAATCCTGTTCCTCTAATTCTGCGACACTTCTCCTCAAACAGAAATAAATTTAGTTGCATCTTCTTGGCTGTGGGAGCAGCACTCAGACCTTTACTGAAGAAAAATGCAGCTTGGGAAATGGTAAAACTCAAGGTACCTATTTCAGCTTCTTGTTAAGAGAGAATCTGATCCCTAAAGGTGCAAGGAATGTTTAACTTCCAAAGTGATAAGAGTTTATTGTTCCTGAAGTGTCATGAGGTTCAAGCCCAGTCAGTAACAAAGCCTTGCCCTCCCCCAGAATTCCCAAAAATCCAGAACCTTCCTGCAACATTTGTTCATCCAAGTCACAAACATCACATGGATACAATCAAACTCCTGCAAAGGGAGCTTTTGCTTCCAAAAGATACTGAATCAGTGAAAAGCAGCACTCCAAACACCCCTGGCATCCCACACAGAATCCAACATCCTTCACTGTGCAAAAGCAAGCTGCACTCCTCAAACACAGACATGCAGTTCACATCAAAGAGAAGGGTTTCATCTTGGAGCTTCCCAGATTCTCAATGCCATTCCTTTGAGAGATCAAGGGGCTCTGTTTGCAATGATCAGCATCTAAGGGTTTTCTGAGGGTTTGAGAACTCCAGCCTTCCCAGAGAACTAACTCATAACTAAGACTGAGATTTATTTTCAAGCACATATAAAGTGCTTTCCCCCCCTTTTTTTTTCCTCTTTAAAGAAAAAACAGCAGGAAATGTGAACAGTTCTGTGGGCAGTAGGACAACAGGATCTAAAGGTCTATGATTTCAACATATCCATGGTACTTTAGGTAAATGGACAAAATTACTGCTGTGTGACCTCACATCAGTTCATATCAAGATAAAAGGACAATTCTGGAGCCTCTGCAGACCTACCAAACAAATCCAGGCACAAACACCATGCTATGTAAGAAGCCCTGTCATTTAAAAGTTCAGCAAACACTGCCTCCTAACAGCACCATGGGGAAGCAGAGCTTCTGAGGAAAAAGGTTTTTCTACAATTCATGGACAACACTTAAAAAACAAGAGGAAATCAAAATGAAAGCAACAATCAAAAGCAGATGCTTAGGGACAAAAAGAAAAAAAAGAAAAAAGTACTCAAAAAACACTGGATGTGAATCCAAAAAGCATAAACCTAAGTGGAACGTGAATTCCAGTAACAAACACAACCTATCTTTAGAATAGCATCTTGGAAAGACAGCTCCTTAAGGAAGTCAGGAAAAGCATTTCTTTGTTCCAGGGCCTAGGAATTGTTGAGTACAGAAGTTGTCAGATTCTGTGTTCAACCACCACTGAAAGCTTTAAAATCATGGCATGCAGAGATTATCCTGCTCCAGGTCTACCCTCCAAGCTGTAATCTTTGCAACAGTGTGTTTGTTGAGAGATTCTGGATCCAGCCAGAAATGCAAAATACCTGCATACCAGAAAATCTGAGCAGAGACAACAAGGCCTGGAATGGTGAGAAGGTAACAAGGGGAGTAGAGAACTTAATGCACAAAAGAAATACAAGAATGAGGGAAAAATACAGGTAGCTCATAGAAAAATGGACAAGCCACGTTTCTTATCACCAGCGTCACTCTAGAGAATCTTTAGTCACGGGCTACACAGAATGCAACAGTGATTTCTATTAGGAGAAATCTATTTCTAGGAATCTGTTAGGAGAATTTCTGTTCAGGGATGTGTTCTGAGATCATTCTGGCTGAGTGCTGAGCCTGTCTGGGGCAGGTGGGGCGTGAGCCCAGCCCTGCCTGGCACCTCCCCGAGCTCTGCCAGCCCGGGGAGCTCGGCACCGGGCTGGGCCCGCAGTTGCTCACTCGGGCACTAGATGGTGACAGCAAACTGCTCAAGCCACCCTGCAGAGCCACGGGAGGGGAGGACAAGCCCTGGCACCACCCCGGGAGCAGCACAGCCACCCCTCATCCCACCCCTGAGCCCGGGGAGAGCTGCCCCAGGGGCAAACTCACACCCAGCCCACACCCATGCAACCACCCAGCAGGAATTTATAGGTATTCCAACTCCCAAAGGTTTCTTTCAGACCACCTCAGCAAGAAGTTTAAACTCCCATCAAACTCCTCTCTGTTTCACTGGATGTGTCTGGTGACTGTACAAAAAAAGGGCAAGAATGTATTTCATGTTTGTGCCACGCCAGCTCGAAGCCATCACTCTCTGCACTGTTCCACTTTTTAACTGAGATTCAAGTTAGTTGCAGGACAAATTGTACAGAATTAGAACTTAAAAGTTCTATTTATTTAATATGTGCAGAGTTGACTGGATCTTAACATGAAAAACCAGTGCAGCATTACTGACACCAACTTTCAATCATCCCCTGAGAAATTCTGCCAGGATACCACAATTCTACCAATGAATGTTTTGTTGTAAGTCAAAATTTAGCAGGCTGAAAATTCAGTTTAGTCAGTCATCATATGACATAGCAGCAAAATGCCAACAAAGTAGTCATTTCCACCAGAACAATTATAAATATATAAAAGAAATGTTCTCTAGCATTCTGAGCTTATTAATAATGTTTTGTAGAGATACTGTACAACTGATGTATTTGGTGTCTAAGTCCTAAATACTTCCAATCTAACTAATTTGGATCAAATCAGCCACCACTGAAAACATTTATCACAAGTATTAGATTATCTCACTGAACTCAACAGAAACTAGGAAGAAAACACCACATGTCACAAAGAAATTCCAGTTGAGGCCACTGCAGAGCTGCAGGAAGAGCTACAAACCAGAAAAAACCTGAACAGACTGGTTTAGCTGATTATATGACTAAAGACAAACTCCTTACCACATTTTAACCACAAAACCTACAGCTGCCATGCCCATTACCATTTTCATGACCAGGTTTCTTTTCTGGGCCTAAAATCAACATTGTACTCCCACAGACAGAACAACAACAAGGTAAAAGCACTGGACAGGCCCATATGGTCTCCAGAGTAGTCAGTGCAGAAATTAAGCTGCAGTTGCTCTTTTGTACACAGCTGGACACTAAATTTTAATTTTTTTAAAATCATTTCAAAAGAAGCTCAAAAAAAAAAAAATGGAATCAATTGTGAGAGAAGCATGCTAGAACCTACAGCTCAAATTAACACTCCTGATGGACATGACAAGTAATTTCAGTAACACTTTGTGGGTCTGATGATTGCCTGGGTAACCATCCACTTTATTTCATTTTTAGGAAATTGTGCATTACTCTGCCAAAAGCACCACTCTAACTGCAGGGACAGAGCTCTCTCTGTAAGCATTATCTCCTTCAGCCCTGAGGCAGTCCAAGGAGACTTTCTAAAAAACCCCCAATTTTTAAAAACAGAAAATGTGTTTCATTACATGATTTAACATAAACTTCACAGTATCAGGAAGGAAAAAAAAAGAAATAGTATTAAAATTAAGAGGCTGCCTGCCTACATACTTCCTGAAATCTCACTGAGTTTTTAGATCAATATAATTTAGTTTGTATCAAAGCAAGCATTAGAGGAAGTGATCTCTGTAACACAAGGGAAAGACCAGAAACTGCCTTTTAAAGAGATGGTGGGAGAAACAAACCACCAAAAAAAAAGGTTTGGGCTGCTGAGAGAGACCCTGCTCAAGGCAGGTTTGGTTTTTAAGCTGCCAGTTAAACAGGATTTGAGGTGCCACTAAGTATTTTCCTAATTTACAAAATTAAGGTTTCTTGTCAGTTTTGGCTTTGTAATTATGCAGGGTTTCTTCAGCTGAGTGAGTTAAACATCTGCTGCCTTCCCATCTTTCCAAAGCTCACTGAAATCTCACTGGCACTTCAGCCCTTTGCAGAGGCTTCAGGGACATCTAAAAAAATCTCTCAATCCATTGTCATAACTGTATGAAACTAACAATTATACTTTACAATTAAAGTTGATTAGTAAAGCGAATATAACCGAATATTCAATAATAGTTTTATCATGCACATAATTTGCTTTTCAATGCCTTTTTGTCAGCAGATACTCTGCTACACCTCTCCCTGCAATTCACCTTGTCCTTCTATCACCCAAAGGACTCACAGTTGCCATTTCTTCACTGTGTTAAACCAGTCTGGTTATTCTTAACCTCTGTGGTTGTCTTGTCTTTTGAAATCCCAACAGGCACCCTGAATAGACTGCCAAAACACCCAAACTTTATTAAGCTCTACATCAGGAGTCCAAGACAGTTGTCAAACTGTGCTGCCAAGAAAAAGATAACAGCAGATTCACAGCCTCTAAATTCAGGCTTGAAGAAGAGGTTTGGAGCTAAACTGAGCTTGGACAGTTTGCCCATTTACAGCTGACAGCGTGAAAAACATCAAGAATGCAGAGACAGAATGTAATTTCCTAAGCCAACCAAGGAAACTATTAATAGATCTTCAGAAGTGCTTTGAAGTTGACATGGAGCAGGAAGATTTCAGGGCTCACTAAAGGCACTGTTGGTGCACCCTGTTTTGCAAAGCCCTGCTATCCTGGAGAAGGAAAAAATGGGACAGTTAATTCTGTCATTGGACATCAAGAGATTTCACATCACTTTAATTACTCTGCCTGATGTTTTATCTGCATTTGGCATTTTTCAGAACAGTTCTAGTGATACATGGACCCACACATGTTTGCAATGAGTGAAGCCTTTTTCACATTTCAAATCCATAAAGCAATGCATGTTCACTTACCACACAGACTCCATGAACTCGGGGTAAAGAGTTTTGTAGTCATTTTCAAAGTCAATCCAGCGTCCTAATCTGGTAACACTGAACTGTTAAGACACAAACACAGAGATTGAAAAGCACCACAATGCATCATCACATTACCAATATTTAGTCTGTAAAATGAAAATCAGCTGGGTTTTTAAGTGCAGTGTTTGTCCCATCTCAAGGAAAGACATCTATAAAATATTTTAGCCTGATAATAGTTCCAAACAGTGTATTCAAATAGGTAAGGAAGGAATGAAGCCATGAGCGTGGTTATTTAGAACCAAGGTCACACAACAGGCAAATGTGTTCAACACGGCAAAAATGGCAGATCACTTGGATCATTCATCAAATAGGAATGGTGGATCACTCGAGGTTCAGCCAAGGTTCAAATGCCTGAAAATTGCTTTTCATGACAGCGGTCTCACTTCTATTTTTAATACTAACTTGTTGCAGAGACACTGAAAACCCAGAAGACATAGTCTATCAGCTCTCAGTTACATGAAAACATTATGTAACTTGAAGACAAAGAAATGCAGGAAGAAATTGATACGTGACAAGTTATCAAACTGTTCCAGGGCCAACTGCTTTCTCTGACTTCCCAGAGCCACGAGAGGGCTGCCAAAGGCACAGCAGTGACAGGTGCCAGCCCCTGCCTCAGGACAGATCATGGTCACATCCAGACACCAATGAGGAATGAGCCAGCTGTGGCATTCACTGGGACAAGTGGGATTTCACAGCTCTGCACACAGCCAAGGCAGGGACACCTGTCCTGAAGCTGTTACCCACAGCCCACGCTGAATGTCAAAGCAGCCAAGTGAACACAAAACACGTTCATTCTCTCACCTCTGCCTTGTCACACAACACCTGAGCTCCTGGCATGGATCAGTTTCCATCCTGACCTTTAAGCCACTCTGCCATTGCACCAGTAAGATCCATAGCCTGGGACTGATTAGCACAAGGATCTACAAAGTTGGAGCATTACGTTTGGTCTCAGCACTGTAAAATCTCTCACAGCCAAGGAACCTTTTTTATTTTTTCATGAGGCTCAAATATTTGCTAACCACTCCAGGCAGAAAATAAACACTCTAACAGGAATGTTGGTAATTCCTCTCCTAGCACTATTCCAAAATACTTGAATTTATTACAAGTCAAAAGGTATTTAAACAAATTACATTATTTTTTATCATCTCAAATACACACATACACGCACAAGTTTATGAACAGAACAAAATACAAAGTCCATTCACCACCCAAAAGATCAAGTGCTTGGACTAACCAGCCCTGCAAAAACACCACTTACTGAAGCTCAGCAAGTTAAAAGGTATGGAAAATGAACCACAAATGTTCCAGGTCTGGCTGGGATAGAGTTAATTTTCTTCTTCATAGCTGTTAAAGTGCTGTGTTCTGGATTTAGGATGGAATAATGTTGTTAACCCACTGCTGGCTCAGGTGCTGCTGAGCAGTGCTTGCCCCAAGCAAGGAGCTCTCAGTTTCCCAGGCTGTGCCAGCCAGGAGCTGCACAAGGAGCTGGATGGGAGAACAGCCAGGAGAGCTGATGCAGACTGGCCAAAGGGACATTCCACAGCACAGCACAGAAACTGAGGGACTTGACCCAGAGCTGTGAATCGCTGGGCATCACTTGGTTTTCCTGGCTTTTATTCCTCCCTCTCTCTTCTCTTTTACTATTATTATTATCATTAGCATCATTATTACAAGATTTTATTTTGTTTCAATTAAACTGTTCTGATCTCCACTCATTGGCACTTGGCTGCCAGCTGGGGTTAAACCACCACAACAAACCAGAAGGACTTTTGCTCTTTTTATTTCTAAAAGCAACAAAGAATTACCGATGATGGGTTTGAAACACAACATTTCAGAGTACAACCTGATAAAAAACAAACTGTGCTTTTCATCCAGCCACTCACTGAGGTTTAGGCCATAGTTACTCTACCCAAGGCAGCTCTGGGTTCTTCAGACACTGGTCAGAACTTCAAAACGCTCCCAAGGGCAAGAGGAAAATGATACTCAAGTAAGAAATTGCTATTTCCATGAAGAGAAATACAGCAGGACTAGAAACATGCAGAGGAGTGTGAAAGGCTAGAAGAGCTTTTGCACAAGGAAAAATTAAAATAATTAGGACTGCTCTGCCTAGGAAAAAAAACGATGGTTAAGATAAAGCTTTATTGGAAATCATTTTGGAGAACTACCATTCTTCAAACTTGCACACACCAACGCTCTCCCTGTATTCCTGGGATGCAAAGCTGACACCAATATTCTCTGGGAAGACTGAGGGTTTACCCACACCTCTTGTGACAAAACCAGATGTGAGAATTTCTGTTCTTCCAAACATACAAGCTGCTGCCCTGCACTCTGGCAATGAAAAGCCAGTGGGGAAGGAGGAGCAGAAAAACAGTGAGGTTAATGGTAATTTTCTTTAATGGCTCCATCTGAAAACCAAAGACAGATCTTTCAATTTCCTCTACAAGAGAAGACACAAAGAAAGAGACAATGCTCCACATATCTATTATTTGTTCAGCATATCTCATTAGACACTCTGAGCTCCAGGTAACCTGCAAGGAACCTTCTCTTGACAGAACAGCAGTCTCTGTTTCACATTGGTGCTCTTTTTGTTCCCCTTTCAGGATCACAGGGTGAAACACAGCAGCTTAAAGACATGAGATTTATGCACATCATCACACAGAAGGGTGAAGTTCACCCCACCTGAAACACTTCTGCACAAACACATTCAGAAATGCTCAGCAGAACACAGACTGAGCCTTCACTCACCTCCCACTCCTTGGCATATCTCATCACAATCCCTCTGCACTCCTTGTTGTAAGCTTCAATCCCCATCTTTGCCACATCCTCAGGCCCTTTAATGCCTAAAGTCTTGTCAATCTCATATTCCTGGGAGCATGGAAAACAAACAAAACACCCTGTCAGCAAAAGCTTGCAGGATTTCCCTGCATAGTTTATGTGTCCTGTACATGCTAATGAGGCTCAGGGGCCTCCTTTAATCTTTTGAGCTTTCCTGAGAGCTGCACCTGCACTAGGCAGGGATTTCACAGGCTCACCCTGGCACGACTGTTTCTTTAGTATCTTTTAAAAAATGAACAGAAAAACAGTTTCTGAAAAATGTACCAGATAAATACAGGTTCCCAGCAATGAAGAGAGTGCAGGTGACCAGTAGGAAGCTCCTGAACTCACCACACACAAAATCCAGGGAAACACACTGGACAAGGCAATTCCACTTTCCTTGTAGCAACAATGTCAGGTACAAGAGCAACAGAAACAGGAGTGAAAAGCAGGCAACAACAGAGAAAGAGGAACCTGCAGAAGTATCTGCAGGTAAATTCATGACACATACCACAGGTAAGCCATGGCAATCCCAGCCAAACCTTCTGTCAACATGAAAACCACTCTGATGAGCAAATCTGGTCACGATGTCCTTGATGGTTCCTGCAAGAATGTGGCCATAGTGGGGGAGCCCCGTGGCAAACGGGGGCCCGTCGTAGAAGTTAAACCTACAACACAAAACATTCCTCATGAAAGCAAAAACTGAGCAGCAGGCCCCCACACAGGGGTGACTCCACGCTCAGAGGTGTTTCCCTGGGAAAATACCCCCTCCTTCCTCTTCCATGATCAGTCAGCACTGGTGCCAAGCTGGCAGTGGGACTGAAGGGAATATTCCAACTTGTTCAGCTCCTGCCACTGCCAGTTCTACCAGGATCCCCCAGGAACACCCCAGCATGGTGCTCTCCACAATGGGAAGAGCTCTTTGCTTATCTCCCCATTTCTCTTACAAACCCACCAGGCAGGAATTTACAGGTTTGTTTGAACTCTGCTGATTCTTCACCCAGTGAAATATGAAGGGACAGCAGCTGGAGCCAGGCCTGCTGTTGGAAAAGGGAGCAGCTGCTGTTTACAGAACCAAGGAAAAACAAAGAGTAATTACAGCCAAGCCAACCCTGCACTGCCACAGCTTTCAACATATTCTTACCTAGGTCTGTTCTTTGATTGCTTCAGGCATTCCTTGAAACAATTAAGATTTTTCCAGAGCGTCAATATCTTCTCCTCCTCATTTGGAAAATTTATGTTTTCTGGAACTTGTTGAACCATTCTTCCCCAACAAGGGTCAAGAAGGGGAAAAATACATATTGAACAGAAGTGAGAAAAAATAACTCCACAAATACAACTTGTATCTTTCAAATCCACAGCACCAATCCAAAGCTCAGTTTCCCAAAGAGCCTGATTCATTGCAGCACTCCATTCTAAAAAAAGCCCAATTTTTACTGACTGGCACCAAAGTTTTGGAATAGGAAAAGGTTTCTACATTCAACTGTGATTGTTCCCTTTTTTATCATGTTTTTATTTCTGTTTCCCAGAGAAAATAGCCAAAGGGTAAATTATTTTTTGGTAACAGGTTTGGGATTTTTCTTCAGGAAAAGCTTTCAAGTTCAAACTGACCCTTCAGCACCAGTTTGTATCAGAATTTCACTTTAAATTACTGAAGAAGGGCCTTCACTTCACTGTACATTTTTCATTTTTTTCACACTGTTTAGATGTTTAAAAGAGCATTTTCCATCAGGCTGTGCCAGCAATCTCAGATGCCCCTAAAAGCAGCCAGACTGCAGAGAGCACAGTTGAAAAACACTGCAAAGGTGAACATGAGTTTTAAAAGCAAAGTAAAACTAAGTCCCAACAGGTCAATTCCATGCTGTACAAGCAACCCAGGGAAGAGGAATTCTCAACATAATTAGGAACACACATGGGTTGCCTGGTTCCAGACCTGCTGTGAGATAGAAAGGGGTCAGATTTCAATAAAAGGCCATGGCAAGAACTAAACAAAGCTCTGGGGAATAAGGGTGCTTTAAGACAGCAGCTCCCTAACAGGAAAAAATTGGTTATGAAGGTTGTAATAGATGATGCCACAGAATAAAAGGGTTCTTCCATCTCTCACTTTAGGGCTGCCCCTCCTGAGCACACTTACACCAGAATAGCTACTACAGCCTTGAGCTTCCATCAGCATTAGAGAATTACAAGTAATGGCACAAGGCCTGAGTATAGTGATTTACTCAGGTTTACTTTACTAACCATAAAGCAGCAACAAAGGCAAAGGCATGAAGACAATTCTTCCAGTTACAGCTCGGGCCCCAAAACGTTCCAAAAAGGAACCCAGAACACCACAAAAATCACCAGCTCAAGGCTTGAACCCCAATGACAAAATGTGCTGCAGACCAATTCCACCACTTCTGTATTCATGACAAATCATTCTCTCCACTAACAAAACCAAAATATCCTTTATCATTAGCATTTTATTCTAATCGAGACTCCCACCATGCTCAGGCAACACAGCATCTGGAGGAGAAATCAGGGGCTGACAATGAACACATGGACACGGCCTGGATGTATTTTAGAAAGGTAATAACCAGCCTGAGCACAATGACTTAGTCTACACACAACTTGCAGGAGAGTTTTCACCATTCTGCCTCAAGGCACTGGTTGGACCATGTGGTTTCTCAGTGATTCGATCACAGAGACAATGGAAATGATAAAAGAACTCAGCCTTAAAGCTTTTCTCTCCCACAAGCCAGCTGACCTGCGGTTTAAAAGGAGCTGCACAGCTGAGGCTCAGCCCTCCCAGATTAGCACAGGTGAGAGGGGCTGGAGACTGCCCAGCTGCCAGGGGGGTGTGAGTGCAGCAGGCAGAGGCAGGAGGGGTGGGGCTGTGCCTGTGGCCGGGCTGTGGAGGCTGCTCAGGGCTCACAGACCCCCCGCGTGAGCCACAGGGTCGCTGTGGGCCCATCTCCCAACTGAAGCGCTGCACGGGCACAGCAGCGTCCAGCAACCACAGGGCACAAATCCATCACCACCCCCAGCAACAGCACAGCTTTGCTGCATCAGAGGCAGGGGGGAAGAAATGCTGCTGGGAATTAACAGGCAACCATCACCACTGGTTATTTTTTCCGAGTTGCAAAGCAGCATTTTAAACAGACTGACTTAAAAAGCACAAAAGCACATTGAAAATCTCACCGTGGCTCAACCTCAGCTGAGGAAAAAAGCCAAGCTCTAACAATCATTTTATAGACAGAGGTATGAATAGCTCGACAGCACAGAAAAAAAAAGTTCATTATAAGCAGTCTAGGTATTTTAAATCACAAAATAATCACGGATAACTTCGTTACTTTGAACACAGACTGAGCAAAAACATCACAAACCATATTAGAGAAACTACACAAACACATCCAATAAAACCATGTTTTCAGACAACACTTCACATTTATAGAGATCAGTAAACACAAGGAGGGAGGTCTATTCATTTTCTGCTGACAAGAAGTGTTGGAGTTTAAGGCAATGCACCATTAAGCAAGTTTTTTTTAAGTACACTCACTTTTCTAGAGGATTCACTAGCAAAGGTGTCAGTTTGGAGTCTGTACTACAGCAGTCTGAGACTTAAGCTGGGCTTCTTATCTACAAGAAAAAAAATGCATTAAAACCATAACAGCAAGTTCACGTGTGCTTCTTCAAATGTTAATTTTTTTAAAAACCAATAAAAATTCAATTAACACACCACTATGAAAGAAGTGAACCCACATTTGGGAAATATTGTTGTACTTTCCGTACATCAGATGCATGATTAAAATAAAGGGGATTTCAAGACATTTTGTTGACTGAGAAAACCTACATATAAAGACACAGGATGAACTAAAGGTGTACAAAAGTTTTCCAGGAGTTTATGATCAGTCCCTTACTCTTGTTCCAGTCACCTTCTCCCACAGACTGTTCTGTAAAATAGACCAAAGCTCCCTCCAAAGACAAGGACCCTCCCTTCTCCAAAGTTCAACAATGCTCTGTTTTCCATACACACCTGGCACCCCATTTCTGCCTTTTTAGGTACTGTTCTGGGGTAACATCAGCCTAAACTGTTCACTTGATAATCAAAATTCTCCATTTCTAGAAGGGATGGAAACAGCCAAGATTAAAACAAAAGGAGGGATGGATGGGAACAATGCTGAGCTACAGAATAAGCATTGCTTCTGAAAATCTTGTGCTAGTGTCTTATACAGGGAATAAAACTGCAACATTAGCCCAGCTGTCCCCCTGCAAGGTTTTCCTTCAATATTGAAAAACCAATTAAAACATCGCTAAAGCAACAAGCACACTCATCAATTAATGCTGTCTTTAGACAGAAAAACTTCACGCTGTGCAAGAGCACAGTCTAAGACTGGATCTTGTGATGGCTTAAGAAACTTTTGTCGTCATCATACTACCTTGATTAAAACTGTAACATTTCACTGTGAAAAGAAGAAATCTGGGTTATCTTGAAATAACTTTGAACTATGTCTTTTTAATAAAAACTCAGAAACCAGTGTCAGCTGAGTTACTGAACGCTGCTTTTATGTGACAACTACATTCCATCACCTGACAGCTGCTTTCTAAGCATGTCACCACCAAACCGAATAAAAACGCTTTCTGCAGTTCCCAAAAGGCTCCCGGGGTGTGGAAGCACAGGTTTGCTGGATATATCAAAGCCACGGCAGCTGCAGCAATAAAAAAAGGTGCATTCATCAAACCCCCCCGATTAAAAAGATGCTGAAGGGAGTGCTTAACACATACTACACGCTTTAAGGGACTTTAAGTTCTTTGTACGAACAACTAATGAACACTTGCTAAGAATTAAGCCCTGCATCTGGCTAACCTTTAATAAGTACCTGCTACAGTAACCCCTAAATTGCCGAAAAAGCAAACAAACCTGTACAGCCCTCAGAGAGTAAAACACACACATGAACGTGGCGTTGTACACACAACACACGAGCTTATAAGGCCAAACGCCGCAGGGAAGCTGCCAGCCCGGCCGGACGCCGCTGCCGCGGTGACAGCACAGGCACCCGCCGGGCCACGAGCCGCCGCTTTCCCGGGCCACCCTAAAGGCACCGCCCGGCCACCG
>VYXD01007788.1:404041-416098 GCA_013397195.1 Hylia prasina
GGGGGCAGTGGAGAGACGGGGAGGGAGGGAGGGGACGGGCAGTGACCGGGCAGGGGGGCGGTGACGGCCAAAGTCACGGCGGAAAAGTTTCACGCCTCTCTGGCGCTCGTCCCGATTCTGTTTTACGACGGCAAAAGTCGTTTAAATTACCGCGGAGGGCGGCCAAGGAAGCGGCCCTTGACACAGGGACACGGGAGCGGCAGGAGCCGGCGAGCGACAATAACTCGAACCTCGGCGGCTCCGGGCCCCCCGCGCGGCTCGGTGCGGGCACAGCCGAAGGGAACCCCCGACAAAGCCACTGATGGGCCCTGCAGGTCCTTATTGAGCCACCCCCGCTGGGGATTGCTGAGGGCACCTCGGCCGGAGCTCCTGCCCGCACCCCGGGAACAGCTGCCACGGCTGCCCGTGATCCCGACAGCAGGTTTATTCCTGTTTTACCAACTACAGCAGAGGGAGAAATGTCTAGAACGAGATTTAAAGGGCCACCAGCTGAAACAACTTCGCCAGGGCCAGTTAGGATTAAGTACCGTGCAGGGAGAGCAGAACTGATGAACATTAAACTCCCCAACTCCTCGGAAGGGGAACGAGGAGGCATCAATTCCAGCTACACACGGTGAAAAATTACAGCAGGTAACACATTCCTGGAACTTGTTGCCAGGGGAGAAGAGAAGGGACACTGTTTTTAACAGGTCTGAAAGAGGAGATGCAGGGACATCTCCGGATCGTTCCTCACGGACCTTGTGCTTTCCCCCAGGCGCAGACACGCTGAAATCCCAGCGTGCCAGAAGGACAAACGCAAGGTGTGATGTTGATTTGCAGATAAATGTGTCCCTGCCCATGGCAGGGAGGTGGAATTAGATGATTTTTAAGGACCCTTCAAACCCATTCTGGGGTTCTGTGGGATGTTTCTTGCAATTACAGACACAGAGACAGGAGTCTAACAGAGATAACAGTTGTTATCCTTACAAAGGAAATGGTATTTTGGGACAAAATATTCGAAATGTGTAGTACCTCTGTTGCAATCCCATGAAAGGAAATGTCCAAAGACACCATTTTCTTCACCCTTCTTAAGAAGCAAAGCTGCTGAACACATTAAGACCAACATCATGTTTATTTTCTTTGGAAATAGCCAAGTGTCCTATACATACAAACTTCAGTTTGTTTGATGCAGGGCTGCATTGGAGCCATGCTTATTCTGGGAATTTTACTCCATGGGAAGTTCCAGCAGAGGCACAGGGAGAAATAAACCTCTCACACAGGTAAATGAAACCTAAGTTTGCGCCGGTTTGGTCATCAGCAAGTTTGTATTTTATTAATGAATCCAGATCTGTACTAACATGTTAAATTAATGGTTTGAATGTTTTCTTTTTTTTTTTTTTTTTTTCCCCCTGACTCATGATTTGAACAGGTATGACAAAAACTCCCTTAGAAACACTTACTTGGAACTTGGCCTTCATGCTGCTGGTGAGTTGGCATCGTAATATGGATGTGCTTGGACACAAAGTAAAGCAGGAGTGTAAATTAATAAAAGAGCACAGGGGCATAATTACAGGTCACACAGTGCCTGACAGAATTCCAGAGATTTTCCACTGGGGAAAGGAGCCCTGTGTTCTCTCCAGCAGACAGAGACTTGCCATGAATGAGCCATTCGTGTGGAAGCCCTGGAAGTACATCCAGGCACCAGCCTTGCTCCCCTCCCAGAGGCAATTCTCTTACAGACCTTGCCTTGGTGTGTTATTTGTGTTACTTAGATCTGGCTTAATTGTATTTTTTTTTCCCCTTTTCCTTCCTTTCTCACTTGAATTAGGAATTTCCTGAGTGTTTGGAAAGTATCTGCCTTATAATGGCTGCAGGCACAAATAACACCTTACTGTTAAGTTTGAAAGTACTTAACAAAGCTGTAATTCACAATATAACCAAGTTCCTCAATGTCAAGGCTGGGAAAAGAAACCAAAAGCTTGGTTTTGCTATTGCACCAGAAGATCACTGATCAACCCAGTGGCCAACAAACTTGCTCAGCTCAAACTTTACCAAAACAAGTTTTATACATCCCTAGGATTTTTCCTTTGTAGACACACCTCTCATACAGGTGAGCTTTACAAATTTAAGCAAATGTAATGACCAGAACCTTATATGTCAAGTCTTTACATTGGTGAATTTTTGTTAGGGGTACAGCTGGAAGTCACTTATAAATAAATACAAACGAGTGGGAAGTCCAAGGCAAGCAGGAAGAAAAATTAAGGCCTTTGTTACAACACAAAGGCTTCCCTTGTAACCTGTGTAAGGTATTTTTATGGCCAGCCTGGGCACAGGATGAATTAGGATTTTGTAAGCCTTCCTGGAGAAAAGAAGGGTTTGGTAATGTTACGAAGGAGGCAGAAGCATTTATTAGTCATTGTTGCCATTTCAGCACTCTGCTGAGCAGGTGCATTAGCAGTTTGTGGGGCTGTTTGAAGCCTCCAGCACGGCAGAAATGCAGCTTTTTGCTGAGGGACAGGAATGCTGCACAGTTCCTGAAAGCTCTTCAGCCACATTCCCAGAAGAAAAACAACCATGAGTGGAAGAAAATGGGCAGCCTGTCACCTCTCATTTCCAGCTGTGCATTTGGCATGGATCTGAGCATGTTCAATTCAACATGAGGTGATAAAAATATTTGTAATTATTTAAAAAATATTTTTAAATATANATATTTTTAACTGTCTGCTGTAATAGGAGTGACCGTTTTGCTGTGACATGTTCCAACTACATTCAAATGTCTCTGGTTAATTTTTCTTAGCTCTTGTATTCTTTTCCAGGCAAAAACTGATGGCTAATAAAACTCACATTCAGTGTAATTTATTTTTGCTGGGAGAGGAAAAAAACCCTTCAGTCACACTGGGTGCAGCTCACCACCACTCCTGGCTGCTACATCACACCCAGCCCAGATTTAGCTGTGAAACAAGAGAAGTAAAGGATCACATGAAGAGAACCTTCCATCTCCTGTTCAACAAACACTTCTGCACTTCATAGTATCTTTAATGTTAATGATCCTTCTATCCTGAAATTTTATACATCAAGTGTTTTAAGCAATTCAGAGCAAGGCAGTTAGTGCAGAGTAAAATTTTGATTTATGTGCCACTCCTCCTTGTGTTTCCTTCAGGAAAAGAAATCCAAAGTCTAACAGTAGCAGGTTGAAACTGAAATAAATAAACACACTGTCCAGCAGTTATTCCCAGCCAGTTAAAGGTCTTTTCCAGATGATGAATCCTTTATTTAATAGCAGCAATTTAATCAAAAGTTGATTCGAAATAATGAAAATTCCAAGCTCCAGAATAGTTCTTTTAAATATAAACCAGCAACTTCTGCCAAGAAAATAAAAGAGCTTCCTCCTGGCGTGCCTGAGCTCTTCAGTCAGGGTGAGGAGACTCAAGGAGGGAAGTGCTACAGAAGCTCTGTCCTACCAGAATCCCTGGAGAGCCCGGTCCAGCTGGAAACTGAGTCAATGATCTTTGCTTCAATAAGTGCTGGAGGCCCCAGAGTATCAAGGCAATGTGCTAATTTTGCTGTTTCCAGGGTTCCAGCAAGAGTTAAGTCAGGGGTAAAAAATGTACCAGTCATGGATCCTCACAAGTGAGTCAGGGCAGCAGTGCTGCTGCTGCCAGAACAGGGCAAAGGAGAGAGTTTCCTCCTGGCTGCCACCACAGACACTTGTCCAGGCCAGCATTTCCCAGTTATCTTGCTCCACCCCTTTTCCCTCCACAAATGAACTCTGTCATGCAGAATTCCTGTCCCTTATCAGCCCCAAAGCAGGAATCCTGCAGGCAAAGTGATGCCTTAAGTTTTATCTCTCCTGCATTCCAGGCTCTGTGCTGCCCAGGGTGCAGCTCTGAGCTCACAGTCAGTGTCACTCAGCTCTGCACAGAGCAGGGACACAAAACAAATCCTGTTCCTGCTGCACACCAAGGACAACTTTCAGCCCAACAGCACAAACAAGGGTGGCTGGAGGGAGGGACAAGCAGGATGGGACCTCACAGCCTGGAGCTGGAACTGGACAATTCAACCCCAGTGTGCAAATGGACCAAAACTTATCAAAGTGTGAGACTTCATGACCATTTGTCCATTTTGTGTCCATTTTGTGTCCATTTTGTGACCATTTTGGGTCCCCCTTGGGTGCAGCCCTGGCCAGGCCCTGCCCTGCCCAAGGTGTATCCTAAAGGCCTTTCAATAAATATTTACTTTATTCTCTGGCTCTGTCCAGTCTCTGTTCCAGGTCAGCCTGCCCAAGGCATCAAACTGTGCTGCCCCCAAGCCCAGCCCTGCTCCCTGAGTGCCCCTTGTACCACCTGCAGTGAGCTGTGCCCGCTCCCCACCTTGGGAATCCCAGAGAACATTCTTTGCCTCCTGTGTTTACACAACTTGTTGCCACAGGATCCTCAGCAAAGCTTTGAGTGGAGCAGGGCTGTCAGGTGAGCCCATTTACCAGATCAGTGAAAGATTTTGCTGTTCCCCTGCCAGGGGCAGTGAAATCATCCTTGTCACCCTCGGCCTGTCCACAGTGCCCACCCCTGGGCATGGAATCTGGCAGTGGAACAGGGAGATGGATGATCCCACCCCAGCTATGTGGCACCTACTTGAAGTCTCCCTGTGCTTACTGTGGTTCACATGCCCAGCAGTCTTTCTGCACAGCAAAACCAACAAAGCCATGCTCAAAATCTGCTGTGTCCTCAGCACATTTCTGCTCCCTGTAACACTTCACTCCCTCAGAGCGAGGAGACTTTGCTGTCCTGTGGGAATAAGCTCCCCAAGTTCACCTCGTGCTGACTCCACCAGGCTTGTGCAATGCCTCCAGAGTTCTTGTGTCAGAGGAGCTGCTGAGCAGCCCGTCTTTATCTCACCTCACCGATGGTTTTATAACCCCTCCTGCATTCCTGGCTGTCTCTCCTCTGATCTGAAGGCTTCTGGCATAATCATCTCTTCCTCACAGTGACCAGCCCTGGGATCCACACACAATTGTTGCATCTCCTCTTGCAAAATTTCTAATCAGTTTCTCTCTGAGTCACCAATGCTATCTGAAAATTCATTATCTACATATGCAATCTTTGTGTTTTGCCTTGCAAAACCACAGGTGACTTGTACCTGAAAATGTCTTGCTCCTAGGAAGGTCACCTTTTATAACAGATCACTTCATTACAACCAAAAGTTACTTGGCTGTTGGTAAATTAGTTTTACCATGGATCAATGGCAATTAATAAATGTTTCCTTTTTTTAACGTAAGAGCTGCCAGCAAGATGTCTCTCAAGAAAATGCAACCAAATGCAATTCTAAATAGAGAGAATTGTGGTTCAGGATTGGGAAGGAAGGAAGATTTCAAAAACTTCCTGTGGTTAACTGAATGTAGGTGCCCAGCTGGATTTACCATCTTCTGTGTAACAGCATAAAACTGGATCCAGCAGTTTGTAAACAAATAAAAGTACTTGCTTCCAAATGGGGGAAAAAAAAAACCAGGAAGGAAAATATTCACAAATCTGACAAGATCAAATTCTCAGGTACCCCTTATCAATACCAAATATAGAGAGAAAAGTTGTTTATAATGATTTGAGAAGCCAGAGGGGGAATGGGGAAGGGAGGGCAGCACTTCCCTGTCACACTGCAGTCCCAGAGTCACATCAGCCCAGCCTCTGGTGCTGGAAGAAATGCAGTGCTGACCAGAGCTCAAATTCCAGCTCAAATTCACCCCTGGAAACAGCAACCACTGAAGCTTTCCAGCAGGTTTGTGCTTGGGTGTTGACTGAATTATTTTCAATGTTTTTATCACAGTTCTGCATCACGAGTTCATCCCTCTCTGACGACTGTCTGAGAACTGACAAAGAGAAAATTTAACTGAGAGGTAAATCTGGGGCTTTCTTTTGTGGCTTCTTTGATGGCCAGGTTGAGCTCATATTGCATCCTTTAATGCAGCATCAGTCTGTGTGCTTCCCTGTACAGAACACAAAGGACTGGTGTGTCCTACCTTTGAGATCTCTACACTTGGCTCCACAAATTATTATAAGGGCCAGAAGAAAGGACACATGGAGCAGCAGGATCCCTAAGAGACACAGCTAGAAAAGAAAAATAATAATACACATTTCAAAACATCTGCACGAGTGTTATTATCCTGTAGCTTGTGTTAAAGTACTTCCAGTGTTCAGCTTTATGAGCACACACAAGAAGGTGCCAGCCCGACTGAAATCTGCTTTTTCCATGGATGATTTCATTATTTAGCCCAGATCCATCTACACCAGCACTCAGTACCAGGGCAGCTGCATGTGCACAGGGACACCACATACAGGAGCAAAGAAACATTCTGAGTGGGCCTCACAAATACCAAGGAAATGTTGGATTAAAAGAGATTCTTTCAAGCTGCTTACATCAGTTTTCCTGCATCCCTTGACCCACGTTATGAGAAAAGGCAAATGGTATTTCCAGAGCTGCTTCAATGCACTTTGCAGACAAGAAAAGCCCAGTTGCACATTTCAGACCATCGAGAAATTCTCTCTGTGCACAAGAAAACACATTTTTTTCCCTTCCTGTAACCAATCAGTACAAAATTCAGCAAATATCAGATATCTACCTATGGATATCTACGTGGGAGAGCAGTGTAAAGCCATGAGCCTTCCAGAACATCAGACAGCCTCACACAGAGGTTTGACGTTTCCCGTTTTTGTTCAGAGAGGAGAAATGAGTCAGGCACACTTGCCTCTGGTTTGCCTTTGGATTTCAGACATGTACTATTTAATTATCATTAAAATCACACAAGCATGAAGGAAGCAATAAGCATGCATGGATTATTTCTTTGCTAATACTTACACGAGGAAGGTTGGTCCTAAAGGGCTTGGAAAAGTAAAGCCATAGATTTATTTACTCTACTTTTGCTACTCAGCTAATGCAAGTGTTGCTGTGTTCTGATCCCTTTATAGGCCAGGATTCAACGTGTCAATCAGAATTCTGTTAATTACAAAAAACCCCCAGAGCTGGACACTCACAAATTCAGGAGATTTCCTTTTAGTACTGATTTTATACTCATGGATTATTTTGGGGTACACTCGAAGAGAAAGCTTAGAACTAAAATCCCCCCCCTTTTGGGCTCTTTTGAGGTACAACTCCCTAAATGTGTGCCTTGTAGGGCTGCAAATGCAGCCTGAAAAAGCTGAAGCAAGCCTTGTCACTAGTGATCAGAAGGGATTCCTCATATCTCTGTTTTCTGGAAATAATTTCTTGTGTTCACATTACTCCATTTCCTTTAACATGCAGCCCTCTTTCCCTTCTGCTCCTAAAGATCTCCACCTCTCTCATTGTCTTGTTCTTACAGTTCCTACACACTAAACCCTTCTCTCAGTGGGGCTGTGAGAGAGGGTGACCATCAGAACAAGAAGCAGCTTCCCCTTCCCGCTGTTTGACTGTGAGGATCAGAAATAATCACAAGCCAGGCAAGTTTAAGCACACTAGAGGTGTATTATTGGTGAGAGCAGGGCTCCAGGAGGAAGCTCATGTCCCCCCAACGGGCACATTGTTATGCTGAATGTTCCCATAAGTTTATGGATCTGTCATCACAAATGTGGCTCACCCCTGGTCAGCCCACTGGTGCCATCTGTGCCCACCTCTGTTCCTGGGGCCAGGAGCAGGGTCTGTGTGTGCACCACTCTCTCTGAGCCAGCCTAAATTTAAGCCCCTGCTGTGTTCTGCTGCTTTGTGATTTCACACACCTGGTACTTCACACAGGAAACACCAGAAACGTTTAACAAGTATCAAAAATACGGAACTATTCTAAAGCTGCTTAACTTTGGATCACCCATTTTCCCTCAGTCCCTCAGGCCAGAAAAGCTTCAGCACTGTCTTGCAGCACAACCTTGTGCAAGGCAGGTCTGCACTGGTGCCACAGCAGCCTCACATCCACACTTTGGACCTCGTTCAGCTCTGCCAGAGCCAGGCAAAGGCAGCAGGAGCTGTGTCTGCACTTGCCAGGACAGAGCCTGGCCCTGGATTCCTGCAGCTCTCCAGCCTCTGCACTGAGTCCTCCAGAATTCCCTGGGCTTTGGGCTGGTTTGGACCAGGAGGTTGTGAAATGTGGGGTTGTGTTTCGTGTCAGGTAAAAGAAGGTGGCCTGTGTAGTTGTAATAGTGAAATGTGTGGAACGAGGCCATAAGACAGTTATTAAAAAATAAATTAATTAATAAACAAACAAGCAAACAAAAAAAGGAAGCATTAAAAAGGCCTTTAGATAAATAAGTGAATAATGTGAGTTTTAGAGTTTTCACGTTATAAGTTCTAAGTTTTCTTTAACATGTAGGATAAAAGAATGCTGAATTACTAGTTTTTGCTTTGAAAATAAAATTGTTATAAGCTTTAAGCTGCTTTGTACCAAGAAGTTTTAAACTATAGCTTAGAATATATAAAAGGAGTTGTAATCACCTAAATAAAAGAAGGAAATGAGCTTATCCCCAGCTAAAATTGAAGATCCTGGAAAAGAAAACTAGACAATCCTGAGAAGGGAAGCTGGACATCACCTCCACTGATTTGCCATCCTAAAGAAGAAAGCTGGACATCACCTTCAAAGATTTATGATCCCAGAAAGGAAAGCTGGACCTCACCATCATGGATGCAGAATCCTGAAAAAGGACCTCACCATCACTGGTGTGTGATTCTGAAAATGGGAAGCTGGACATCATCATTGCTAATTTATAACCTTCAGGTATAGAAATGAGATGTCACCAATAGGAACTGATTACAATGAGTGTAGAAATTGGGCTTCAGAAATAGAAATTAGAAGGAAACCATAAAAAACCCACAAACCTGCTGAGAAATGCTTATGAAGGTGTTCAATAAATACCCACAAAAATTTGTAGTGGGTGTGCAGTTGGAGGGAAACCCCCACTGTGCCCAGTGTGCTGCTTTGCTCATACTTCACCATTTGAAATAATGAATAAATTGATTGTTGCTTGATATATTGGCTGAGTCAAGCCCTTCATTCTGAACAAGGTGAGACCTTGTCCCTCTGTCAGCCACGGCCTGTGAACTCTCCCAGGCTGTGAAACAAACACCAGTGCAGAGCTCTCCTTTGTCAAAGAATATGCAACTAACTTCTGCCAGGCTTTTTATTTTCTCTCTTTAGAAATAAATCCATACTTACATTACATTCCCAACCCCTCAGGTTCTAGGTCAACACATTTGGTGCTGCTCCCACGTTCAGGAAATATAAAAATTAACAGAAGTAAGAGCTTAATTGTGCAGTAGGAAAGGAAAGAAGTTAGAGGTCTGCATTTAGGCCCTTTCAGCTTCTCCGAAAAACTACTTTAAACAAAATCCTTGCACAAACGAGTTTCTTCCTTGATAACAGATGAGTGTATTCTCAACAGCTGATGATGGCCTGTCTAGTAAAGTTAGAATTACAGAAGAGATCTGGGCAAATGAGAGCTCAGCTGCGGGGCAGGACCCACTCTTACTTAGGGGAACAACCCGTCTGTAACACAAACAAAAGAACGATGCCGCCTCTCATTCTAGAAGGTGGCTTGCATGGGATCTGTACGTGCTCCTGACAGGCGACCTGCTTTTTGATGTGCTTTTCCTGACGCTGGATGTTGTTTGGCAGAGTTTTAACAGGCACTGAAGGGAGGCGGCACAGATGGAGGGAGGCACCAGGACCTGGCAGAGCTGGGGAATGGGACGGGACGATTTGCTCCCCCTCCGTGCTGACCCCACATCCTCCAGCCTCTGCTGGGGAAAAGGAAAAAAATACCCGCAGTGCTTTAACTTATGCCAAAATATAGCTTTAAATCTAGTTAAGCACCAGCAAGAAACAGTTAAGTTCACATAGGGAAAAAAAATAACAAAACAACTTGGCTTCCGATCAGGAGGAGGAGTTTGGCGTTGAGTGATTTTGAATGAGGAGTAAATGCGGGCTGTGGTGAAGGTTCCTGCCCGAGCCTGGCCGCCTCAGGAATCCCTCAGCATCCCCAGGGTGGCTCCCAGCACCCTCCGTAGCACCCAGCACCCTTTATTTCCACGGCCGGGGGACACTGAGAGCCAGCAGTGCCGCGGACAGAGGCACGTTTTCAACTCACTGACCACTAATTTATTTGAATTGTGTGAATTGTGAGGGGATTGTCCGTGCTGTAAAGGGGAGGAGCCCGCGCGGTGTCCCCGAGTTTGCCAAAGGCGCGCTCCCAGGATGGAGTTTTGTGGGATTACATAAAGACCACGCGTTCTGGAAGAGTCCAGCAGGTCCCCAGGGGCAGATTCGTGGGATCACTGAGGCTGGAAAAGATCTCTGAGGTCAAGTCCAGCCATTCATCCCCTGCAGACGTGACCCCAAGTTCAGGAGCCTCGACACTGGGCAGAGCAGGGCTGCCCTTGTGCTCCCGTGGAATTGAAACCCTTCCACAGGGATTCCTGCCAGCAATCCTGCCTCACATGCAGAATGCAGCAGAGCTCGGTGCCATACAGCACTTCACCTCCTGACTCACTGCCTCTGCCCTCAGTGTGACCACGTCTGTTCATGGTGTTTCTTCTAGAAATAAATCTGTTAATGTTTGGAGAGTGTTTCTTCTAGAAATAACTCCTGTTACTGCTGAGCAGTGTTACCCTTTGAACACCTGCCTTCGCCCTCTCCTCCCTAAGTAACTCTGTTTTCACTTTCACGTCTTCATTCCCCTTTCCCTTTTTGGTTTTTCAGTCATTAGCCTCTGCACTGGGTTGTTCTTTTGGTTTTGGTTTCTTTTTCTTTTCTTTTTTTTTTTTTTTCCTCCTGTGGTTTTGTGAGGACATAAAAGCCTCAATAAACCACGAAAGGTTTACAATAGAAATGGCCTAACAACCTGAACCTGATCTTTTGCCTCTGATTTAGTGGTGAAAAAGGCGAAGCAGGACATAGACTCAGTAGGGCCAGAAGGAGGATGGATGCTCATCAGCTGAGACACCGCAGAGAAAAGTTACACGTACTGAGACCTGAGCTCTTTAACTTTCCTGAGGCATTGAGAATTGCTCTCCAGCACTTTCTATTGCCTGTTTATTTCTGAATCAGACTCACACTGTGGCCATTATTTTGACTGCCCCATTATTCAGTAATCTACAACTCCTCTCCTTGCATTAGCCTGGATTCTACTCTGAAAAAATACTTTTGGATATTAGGAAAAAAATGGCCTGGAAAAAAAGGGTTAAAATTTAGGCAGAGCAAATGTTTGAAGTGCTTCAGGAAGCATTTCCTTTCTGGTGAAAGAAAAAGCACACACACAAAAAAAGAGTTTTCTGCTTGTTTCTCTTAAGGCTTAAGGTTTATTTTTTATTTCTCTCAGTTTTCCAGGATTCCAATAGCCCCAGAGGGTTCAGCAGTACAGCTCTGTCCAGCCCTGTCTTAGGTGCACAGAAAGTCCATTTTGGCCTTCCAGTACCTGCAAGGAGCCCGAAAGAAAGATGGAAAGAAACTTTTTACAGGGGCCTGGAGAGACAGAACAAGGAGGAATGGTTTCAGACTGACAGAAGGTAGGTTTATATTAGATATTGGGAAGAAATCCTTTCTGTGAGGGTAGACAGGCCCTGGCACAGGGTGCCCAGAGAAGCTGTGGCTGCTCCTGGATCCCTGGAAGTTACAAAGCCAAGCTGGACAGGGCTTGGAACGCCCTGGGACAGTGGAAGGAGTCCATGCCCATGGCAGGAGGGTGGGAATGAGATGGGCTTTAAGGTCCCTTCCAACCCAGGCCATTGTAGGATGTTCCAATTCTGTGCTGGCTGTGAACAGATCCTTCATGCCAGGGAAGTTCTGGAAGTCCTGCCCTCGGCCACGCTCCCACAGCACAACCCCCAGAATGGTTTTGTTGAAGAACACTACAGAGAGAAGCTGCACAGTGTTTGCACAGCAAAACTGGTAATTTTATAGGCACCAGAGTTGCTGCACATCTGTCACCTCTGCAGTGTCCCTGCCCTGCTGGCTGTGCCTGGAGGGAATGTCTGCAAGTGTGGCACTCCTGCTCTGGGATGAGCAGCACATCCAGCTCCTCCCAGAGGCACCAGCCTGCTGCCTCTGCCTTGCTGGAGCCCTGGGCACTG
>VYXD01007788.1:416182-430822 GCA_013397195.1 Hylia prasina
GAAATCCATCTTTCAAGATTTAATCCCAACTCTAGCAGAAAAGAAGATAGAAAAGCAACACTGCCTCACACAGCTCCTCTGGTCACCCTCCTGGAAATTCAGGGCTGCAGGACTTAAAGGGTTGTGTTTAGAAAGCAGCAGAAGAAAGATTTTGTCATTAACACTACAAGTGATTAGGTAACAAGTGGCATCGAATTCAGTGCATTGTAAGAAATCAGAATCCCATATTTCCAGGTGTTCTGGACTGGACAGCAGAGTATGGAGCACTGCCTCTCCTCCAAACCACATTCAGAGACTGACAGGCAATTGTTTCTATCTCTGCACCCTGGTTTCAAACACTGGGTCTACAGTAAAAGTCATAAAAATCTCACTTGAGTGTCTCTCTTCACTAAGGAGGAGATGTGTCTGAACATGGCCCCAGGAATCTAGAATTAATAAATATTTTATAGTCACATTTTAAGGACATGCACATAAATAAGAGGCCAGCCTGATATTTATTCAGAGCTGCTGCCATAATAGGAAGCCAAGTTAATGAAAAACATCAGCAACTCTAGCTAACAGGGGAAGGGGAGCAGATAAATGCAAAATGCACACAACTGTTACTGCAAACTTTCACTGTGACAAAGAGAAGCACTACTTTTCCAGCCTACACTAGAACATTTTGATATGGATTAATAGACCCACCACTAAAATTCAAATTAATTTACTCAGCTGTTAGTAGTTTGACCTAAATGTCAATAAAAGCCTGGTAATAGATAGTTCAGGAGGGCCCTGTAGCTCCCTAGCAGAGAAACGAAAGCCAGGATTCCAACTTGGTTATAACCTGGAGTTTTGTGAGACAATTTATATTAGCAGTGTTGCCTCAGATGGTATTTGTGCCCCTTAAACATCTCCCCTAAGCTCCCCAGTCCCCAGCTGCAAGGCATGGAGGAGGTGATTTCTGAGGAGTAATGCTTTTCCAAGCTGGGATCTCTGAATGATTATTTGTGAAAGGCTTTTGTTTTACTGATAGGTTTTGATTAAAGCTATTCTCACAGTACAATACTTTTTTAGTCCATTCCAATGCACCTAGGAAACAAGTCTGAAAAATGCACTTGGAATTACAGTACAGTAATTTGTAACAGAGCTAAAAAGGCTTCTCAGGTGAGAAAAGAAGGGGGAAATAGGGAAAACTCAACTTCCCTGATGGAGGACTATTTCTAAGGTATTTTCCCTCACTGACCATGGGACAGACCTTGTTGCTGCAGATCAGGATCTGCTTCCTAGAACAGCCACTATAAATATGACATCACATTAACCTTTCTTTTATTCCTCTGCACGAGTGACATTACAGTGGAAAGTCTAAGATAATGTGCTCATTAACTTTTCCATCCTTTGAAGCAGTAAACTGACAAACTCAAGCAGAAGTACTTGAAATAAGCTCCATTTGTCTCATTTTTTCCTGGGTTATCTGCTCAGCATGAGACAACTTGTTTCCCATGCATGAAGCAACAATTCCACACCAAACACTAACCTGAAATGTTCTCTTTTGTACCTATTTCACCCTAAAGTGGCTCATTCACTCACGGGAGGCTTTTAAGCAGACAGTGGAGCTGCAGCCACGACTAAGTGACAATAATGAGACCAGACACCTTAAAACCTTGATATTGTTTCTGCCTCATACCCAAGCTGACACCCCACTGAGATCCTTCCACATTTGCCTCCCTTCATGATGCTGCAAAAGGCACAGCTCATCAGGAACAACAACATTAATGAGATTTCTATTGGGATTGCAATACATTTTCCTATTGGGACCATTTGGACACTACTATTTGCCTAATTATTCCTCTCCTAATTAATTCTGCTGGCAGTTGCAGATCTTCAGTTACATAAATACTCTCCTGTGTTTGTTCAATTAAGTGGAAAGATTCCTGTAACCCAATATGTTAACATTAGGATAAAAACAGCTGCAGAACCTCCACCCAATACAGAAAATCCTGGAGCACTCTAAAGGAAAAGCCTCTCAAAGCTCCTCTTATTTTTCCCCCTGTAGTTTCTCATAATTTTCAAAAGTATATTCCAAATATTTTTTTCCATCCTTCACAGCTGGTAAAAGGTATTAGACTACCAGTGAGTAAAAAACAGTATTTATTTAGAGACTACATGGCAAAGAGCTTTACTACAACTTTACTACACCAAATGACACCTCTTAAATCTTTAAGGGATAAGAGTTCAGCACTCTGCTACATTATCCAGCACCCACACACAGAGCTGGGGATGACAACAAAAGTTCTGGTGTATTTTGTCTTCCTGGCTTCCATTCCAGTGGGCACAGAGAGAACTCATTTACCCAGGTCTTTGGAGGAGCCAGTGTCAGCCTTGTCTCAGCAAATGGGGCCAGAATCCACTAATGGGAGACACACAGAAAACCTGATATTTTTCCCAGCAGGAAAAATAATTTAATTGTGCAAAAGGACAAACTCTCTACAAGTGCCCACGTGGTCCATGCCAGTGTTCCCTGACTGTTCCAGTTCCTGTGCTGGCAGGCTACTTCCCATCCCAAGTTTTCCTACCTCCAACTTCAAGGTGCTTCAGACTTTCACCTTTTTAAACAATTACAAGTAATGTAGAAGAACATCTCCAGCAATTCCACGTCAGTGCTTTCCCTGCCTTGCAATGTGTGCACAACAGCCTGTTTGCTTTGGTTTGTGACTAGTGATTGACATGGAAAATTGCCTTTCAGGGCATGAATTACATGCCAGAAGGTAAACACTTAGCACTACAGGCAGAATTGGCTTCTAGGAGATGACAGCCTCAAATTTAGGGATGTATTTAGGACAACCAGAGTTACACAGAGTGTCTCAGGAGGACAGCTGGTGGCTGTAATTCAGTTATACCATGGATTTGGTATCTAATTGTTCTTATCAAGAAAGACTGCCATTTCAGCAAGGTAAAAGTAGAACAAGTGTTTTAACTCGAGTGGATTTTGACAGTTCTCATGATTGCTGCACTTCTAAAACAAACACCTCAGGGCACATGGACAGGCTGCTCACAATGTCTCCATTGGTGCTCCCTTATCACAGACTTATTTAAGTTTCCAGCTGGAAGCCATCAGCTTGGAAAGAGCTGCAAAATATCCCTGGGTTCAGGGGTATTTTAACGAGGTGCTGACTTAGAACCCTGTTTTAATACTCAGAAGGAGTAACAGCTGATAAGTACCAGCCTCCAAGGCTACATGACACACATTATTTCTTCAGACTATAAACAGGATTATTGAGTGTTACAAAACAGAATTAGACCTTTCATTCTCTGGAACTGTAAAATTATTTCACTGTGGATTAGCTCGAGATTTTTCAAACATTATCAATTCTATTCAATGCAGGAACTTCCAGCTGTGTCAGTTAAGACAGCAATTAATAAGAAACCATGCCAATTCACCAAAGAGCCTCACAAGATAAAGATGACACCAACTTCTTTCCAAAGGACACATCCCAGTTAATACAAAACTCCTGTTTAACTGTTCAGCAATGAAGTGCCTCTTATGACGTTGCATTCCTGTTTATTTGGAGCTGTGCAAAGAGAACTACTCCACAGTAGGTTTGGCATGGATTTGTCATTAGCAAATAATATATGTTCAATATCAAATAGGAACGCAGCAGATTATACTCACAACCAAAAAAAGAAAGCCTTGGCTTTTTATCTCAGTAGTTATGAAGCAGGAGAAAACTTTGATAGGAGAAGGGTCAGGGTCCTTGATCAGCTGGCAGTGAAAATAGATGGTTCAAAATGTCCTTTGGCCTGTCTGCACCACAGATACAATCTTGATTCCTAAATCCAGGTGTAGACACTCCTTTCCCCCACATCTGATCTCATCCCTGGTATTCAGGACACCAAGAGGACTTCTCTGCAGAGTTTCTTTACACACCTTTTAACTTCTGCAAGCACATTTTTCCTTTCAGTTCCTCATATTTGGAACACAGCAGTTTTCTGCACTGCAGTGCAGTGCTGAGCACAGCCCTGTTGCCCTACAAACCAACCTCAGCCTCCCTCCCAGAACATGAACCCCCTCTTGAACATTCCCCCCTTCTCCCAGATCAGCACACAATCCTCCAAGCACATTACAGCAGGAATGACAAAACTCAAATTCAGCTGGAAATTTTAAATTAGAAGGCCTGTGGCAAATACCTGTACCCTGTATTAAAACATGCACCTTTCTTGCCAGCCTTCTCTGCCTGAGAGAGTCTGACTGGTGTACATGTAAATAAAATGAGCTCAACTTGGATTTGAGCTCAACTATTACTTTTAAGTAACACAGAATCACAGAAGGGTGAAGGACCTTAAACACCATCCAATGCCACCCCCTGCCATGGGCAGGGACACCTTCCACTATCCCAGGTTGCTCCAAGCCCTGTCCACCCTGGCCTTGAACACTCCCAGGGATGGAGTGTTGCTTCTCTGGGCAACCTGTGCCAGGGTCTCACCACCCTCACAGGGAAGATTTTTTTCCTAAGATCGATTCTAAAACTCCTCCCTCTCAGTCTGAAGCCATTTCCCCTGTCCTGTAGCTCCAGGCTCTTGTAAAAAGTCTCTCTCCATCTTTCTTGTGGCCTCTCTTCAGGTACTGGAAGGCCACAGTTCAGTCACCCTGAAGCTTCTCTTCTCCAGCCTGAAGTACACTGATTTTGTTTAAGAGTGGAAGGGTTGAGGGATGTGGATGTGAGAAGACATTGGTATGTTTTCCTAATTATATCAGCTGATTTTTTTTTTCCTAAAGACATATCTCTATTTTTAGAGAATGTTGTCTCCCCACTACATGCACTGGACATTTAGTCAGAAAATAAATAAGTACCTGGACTTGCTTCATTCACTACTGAGGCAGAAGAGGCAAGGATCTTCCCTTGTGCTGTAAAACCTCAATTCAGGTACAGTTCCCCTTCCTTAAAGGGAAAAGAAGAAAAATCATTCATGTGATGATGACCAGGAAAGAGACCAGCAATTTGTGCTGGGCTAAAACCAGTAGAAAACATTCAGATATATCCTGAATTGGAGCTCCTGCTGTCCCAATCATCAAAATGAAAACGGGTATGTTCCCAGAAGTGCAGTTCTTCTCCAACCCCAGAATATGTCCTGTCCTACCTCATCTCCTCTAAAGACCAGGACAATCAGTGGTTAAAACAAGCACGGGTAAGAATGTAGTAGCACTGCTATAAAACAAGCTTTAGCATGGTCTGCTGATAAATTTGCTGCAAAACAAGATGTAGGAATTGCCCTTGTCCTCTAAAAACACTGTAACAGGTAGATCTAAATCTAAATTAGGAAACAACACCATTAACCACGGGAACTTGCCAGGTACAAATGAAGATGAGAGCGCCACCTCCACCTCAGAGGTGACAAAAGAGCCCCTCTCATCGATCAAAGAGTCACCCAGGTTAGGTCAGATCTCAATTTAAATCACAAAGCTGCTCTGGCTCACTTTGCCCTGAGCAGGACACTCACATCATCCCTCTGCATGCCTGGCAAAAGGCAGCAGCTGCCAACGGGGAGAGCATTAGGAGAAGCTGCAAGTCAGGGGGAAACAAACACCCAATTCCAGCTTTATGCATCAAATGAACATTTCCATAGCAACCACTGGCTTCACCAGCCCCATTATCAGGGTTGAATTTGTATTTATTAAAGGAATAAAGTGTTGATTTGAGCGTGTTACAAAAGGGAAATTCTCAGCCTGTTTCAAGTAACTGCTGGGCTGTAAATTAAGAACTATAGCAGATTAAGGTGTTTGGTTTTGTGCATTTCTTTGGGGCTATATATTAACTCATTTCTGTGGGTAAGAAATGAAGATTGAATTTTGTGATCTGCTCGAATACCTCTGCACTCAAAAATTTTAAAAAGTTGAATTTTGACTAAAATCTGCAAGAATAATTCAAAAGTGACAATGAATTCTCTTTAAAAAACCCCAAACCTGATCAAGTTTGCAAGCATATATTCTCCCTCGTTTTTCAAGGTTATAATTATCCAGAAGGAATGTGCTCCACAGAGTTTAAAAATATTGGGAGTTGGACTAGACAACTTCCAGAGGCCCCTTTCCAACCATTTTTTCCCTATAGCTAAGGGAGAGAACTGACTGGTTTCTATTTTGTCCAGCTATCTGTTAATTAAAATATGTACTAATGCCAGCAATGTCAATCAAACTTTCTGGTTTAATGGTGATTAACTTCAGTGATTAAAACAGGTATCTTACACATTAAATTTTAAAACACTTCAAGGTCATAAACCCAAGTATTCCCAAACTTTACACTCCCAGAACTACAGGAGATGAGAGCAAAGCAAACTGTACAGAGCAGATTCTGTGCCCAGGCAATCACATTAAGGCAGGGAATCCAACTATCACAGCATCAACACAGCTGAGTTGCTGCTGTTTATATGCAGGTAAAGGAACAAGTCAGAAAGGGCAATGCCAAAAAAAAGGTACAAATGAAGATCTCCCTAATGAGCTGATAATTCAGCTGAAATGAGACACCAATAGCAACTGGGTTAAGAATGAAGAGCTTGATTCAGCCAATATATCAAACAACAATCAATTTATTTAATTCATTATTTCAAGTGGTGAAGTGTGAGCAAAGCAGCACACTGGGCACAGTGGGGCTTTCCCTCCAACTGCACACCCACTACAAATTTTTGTGGGTATTTATTGAACATCTTTGTAAGCATTTCTCAGCAGGCTGGTTTTTTTTTTTTTATGGTTTCCTTCTAATTTCTATTTGTGAAGCCCAATTTCTACACTCATTGTAATCANTAAGCTCTAGTTTAAAACTTCTTGGTACAAAGCAGCTTAAAGCTTATAATAATTTTATTTTCAAAGCAAAAACTCGTAATTCAGCATTTTTTTATCCTACATGTTAAAGAAAACTTAAAACTTATATTGTGAAAACTAAAACTCACATTATTCACTTATAAGCCAGCAAAATATTTATCTAAGGGCCTTTTTCATGCTTCCTTTTTGTTTGCTTGTTTGTTTATTAATTTTTTTTTTAATAACTGTGTTATGGCCTTGTTCCACACATTCCACAATTACAACTACACAGCCCACCTTCTTTTACCTGACACAAAACACAACCCCACATTTCACAGCTGTTAGGTGTTTGGTTTTGCTACCTTCCCTTTTACACAAAAGTCAGCATTTCAACAACTGCTGGATTTTCCTGCCTGAAACTTGGCTTCAGAAATGATTTCAGGGCAGTGTTTGCTGTGTTCAGAGAGCCAGATCTGCAACAACTGGTATTCCACAGAATCCTTGAAAGCCTCTGCAGTAAGTGGTTAATAGACACATCCTTGAAGGCTTCCTGGCACATTTTAAAGCCTTCACAGGCTGCAGGAGAGAACTTGGACTGTGAAATGCATTTGGACAGTATTTGTGGCTATCGCTGCAGGAGGGATTACCCTCTGTAAATATTCTCTGTGTGCTCTGAGTGTCAATGACTCCTCCATGCCAGCAGTCAGTGGATCAACATCTATTCCATCTGTGAAATGAGCAGCTGGAATAACCCTTTTTGATTCTGATTGCTTCTCCAACAAGAAGGTTGGCATACAAAAGATCTGCTCATTTTTGGTATTTGCACATTTTTGGGGCAGTCACTGGGACTGTTATTTGTGGTCTGGGATGGCAGGACAAGCAGTAAACTGACTCAGGGTCCTGTTTATAAAATAAGCTCTTACCAAAACTTAAATGGGGGGACACCTGGTATGAAATAGTTACAGTACTTGTGATAAATGAACAAAATTACATAATTGGCACTATCTTCTAAGAGGTCAAGGTTGACACCTCTGCTCTTTGTACAGGGCAAATTTCTGATCTGATAACAATTAAAAAAAAAAAAAAAAACCAGCAGAGGAATAAGATAGAAATCAGGGACTTCAGATTGCAGAGGATGGGTCAGATAATCCTACTAATTATTTTCTAGAATTAAGCAATATGAAATGCTATTGAGATAAACAGGTCTCTTTTTTTCCCTTAACAGTAGAGATTAGGAAAAAGTTGGGTTTTTTTTAAAAAAAGTAAAAAGAGAAACCAAGAAGGGCAGCTGAGCACAAAGCCCACTGACACAGCCTGCAGGAGACTGACACCTCAGTTTTATTTGTATTCTTAAAATCGACTCCTGCTGCCAAGGCTACAGAGCTGATGTGCTCTATTTACAGCAGAAGTTAGAGCCCAGACAACTGCAGCACTGCCAGGCCTGGAGGTGAAGGCACTGCTTTGTTATAGGGGCATTCCCATGCCCAAATCCTCAGTAAAGGGAGAAAATCACCCATGGCAACAACGCTGAATAAACACAAAACACTTCAATGCCAGCTGAAGTGCCCAGAGGAGACAGACATTAACCACCCTCACACTCCTGCTCAGGACAGTTTTGTGTCTGCATTTGGCAGTTCTTCCCTTGATTGTTGTTTGGTTTGTTAAAATTTGGAAGCTTAAAATAACAGTGCCCAGTGTAGTTATTAAACCCTAGAATAGCCCTTTAACAATTGCTTAATTTATTTCCCACTGTCATGTCCCAAGACTATTATCTTAGGTCAGGACAAAAGAATTCCAGCCTCCTGCCCACGTTGGACAGAGAGAGATTTTGAAAGGATATAAGGACAACCATTATCTCTTGGGAGGTTATTTATGAAGAACAGGAAGTTCACGGGAGATGGAAAGCAGTCCAATTGCTTTCCAAGAATAAGAAAAAAAGCTTTTTAAAACCAGTATATTCTGCCATTTTATCTTTGCTTCTCTCCCAAGACAAAAGATTTTGCACTGTGACTTTATCACAATTGGTATTGTATCTAGAAAATTAAATGTCATTGTTCTCCAAAATGATAAAGTTGCAAAATATAAAAAACCACAAACAAACAAAACAAACCAAAAAAACCCCCACCACTAAATATTTGTCAATTCAACATTTAGATACAAAAAATGTGACCAGCATCAGTTGGCTGGTTCTGCCAGGGTGCAAAGGCTTCCAAACCAACATGGCATGCTTGAAAGATTCCTGTAGCAAATTCATCACAATGGAGGAGTTTAGCAGGACCTGAGCTGACCTGAATACAAAGATCATCATTTCAGAAATCAGATAAAGGAAACAATTGCGTTAAAGCTCTCTGGTTTGAGGTGTGCCCACAGGTCAGTGTCCTCACCTGCCTCCCAGCCTGGCAGCTGAGCAACAGGGCTTCTGGCTTGGGGCAAGGCAGCATTTGAAACACAAATGCCAATGACACTGCAGGATATGAAATACCATAAAGCTAAATTCAGGAACTTGTCAGACACAGCAGGTCAAGTTACTGAGCAGCACAAAGGGTTCTGTGTCTTGAAAGAGACACCACGTGTGCCTTACCTGGAACTCAGCTGCTGGTACTGCACTTCGGGCTCTGGCACCAAAGCAGACACTGCCTGCTGCCACACTGTCAAACAAACTTGAGCGTTGGCCTGGAGGTGGAAGGAGGGGAGAACAATGAACAATTTGCCTAGCAAATGAGAATTGAATTTAAACATTTTTTTTTTTGCTTTTTCCTCTGTTCCAAAACACAGAGTAATAGGAGATGCAGAGATCCTTTTCTTCAGTCACAGTATTATCCAGTGCCTCCAGCTGTTTTAGATACCTGGAAGGTAGGGCCAGAGTTCAGGTCCTCAGCTTTTGTGACTTGCATTCACTCCTCAACCTCTGCCCATTCCTTAGGGTGCCAGGCTGCCTGGCAGTACCCTCACTCTAAGCCCAGCATTCTCACTGACACCAGCATTAGCCACTCCTGATTGTGCAGCCTCAGCTCGGTACCAGTTGATGCAGCTCTCCAGCTCTCCAGTCTCCCTTTGCTCCAGCCTCATTAATCAAAATGGATGTTGGCAAACTGCAGTACATGCCAGTGAAATTTCTTCAGTGTCCCCAAAGTCCTCTTGATAACTGTGTACACGGAAATTCAGACGTTTCGATCAGCTGTGCTGCACAGCTGACACTGCAGCATAGTTTTTCAGAAAGGCAAAGGAAAACAAAATACAGAAGCTTCTCCTGGCACACACAGGTCACAACTCAATGATTAAACAGAAAATGTTTGGTTTCACCAAGTTCTATTGCACAAACCAGAGTGAAAGATTCAGGACATCACCTTATGCAGGGCAGGGAGGGAAGAGCATATAAAAACAAAAAGCAGAGGAAGTGCCACGAATGCTTCCACTGCACCGGGCATCTCTGCCATTGGCCGGGGGAGCTGTTGCTCCACAAACTCTGCCTGCTCCTGCCCCACGGAGTGAGCCCTGCACCCTGTTACCACAGGCTGAAGCACAGCGTGGCAGGCTGTCCCCAGTTACTACCCCTGATGGCCATCCCCCCTCAAGCTAAGAACAGTTTGCCAGAGATCCTAAAACCCCCTGAAACTGAGCTGTGCGCGGGCGGAAAATTGTAGTCCACAAGCGTTTCATGCTAAGCCTTGCAAACTTGTGTTCTGTAACTTCTGGTTTCCAAAGCAACAGAACATGGTTCAAATCCCTGCTGAGGTATTGTCCGATAAAAATCCCTTTCAAGTGCGTCATCATTGTAAGAAGGAAAGCAGGGGAGGTGAGGCGATTTCAAAAGGTGCTAAACTGAAGGCAGAAAGTAAATTAAACCCCCTCCTCAACAAAAACAAGCCTTGGGTTTACAACTAAAATACCTTTACAGAGGTTATTCTAGATTTTTAAAAAGGAAAAAAAAAAGTTTTCCCTTTGTGTGGGACCTGTGTATTAAAATCAGCACAGATAAAACTCTACCTGAGTGTCTAAAAGTCTCCCCTGTCCCAGGAGTAACTCTTTGAACTGGAAATCAAAGGTGTGCCCTAGCCTGGGGAAAAGTGCTGCAAAAATATCTGCTGCTTTAAGATATGAAATGGAAAAGCTAACATCCTACCTCTTCACCTCCTACTGTAATACAAAGCAATGTTGAATTTGGAACAAGCCCCAGAAACTTAATAAAATTAACAACTTTAATGTCCTGACAATTGATACACTAGAGCAAATCCTGAAGGGCCCATGGAATTCAGTAATACACTTTGATCATAAAAAGGGGGGGTATTAAAGTGAATAATCCCAAATAGTGGGCCAAGCTACTGAGAAAATTCCCTACATATATTTATATATAATTTAAAATACTGAGTTAATAAGGATGTTGCATTAATTCAGGTCCATCAGTAAAACAACTCTGACAGCTTTAGGTGTCATCTTCAAAACCAGCATTAATGTGGAAGTGTTCAGCAGAAAGTCAGATTTAAACAGCCAGCACTGAAACTTCATTTAATTGTGGTGAATAGGAAATTTCTTCTGCAATTACAAAAAGTAACTGGTCGAGAAGTCACAAGTCTTTTATCACAGGAGTCACTTGCATATGGAAACTACAAGATACGCTTTCTCAAGGAGTTGCAACAATACATGAGAGGTACATAATAAATAATTGCATGTACATAAAGGTTACCAATAAAACTGAATTCTGTAGTTATGGCTTGAAGAGTATTCTCACTCTTCAGTCACATCACAAAGTTTTATTCCTACACAAAGGCACAGTAAAATGACTGTAGAAGCCAGGCTAGGGCCAGATTTGACTGCTTTAAGTTTTAGAAGCCTCTTAGGAAGGCCGGACACTTGCTCAGTTTGTGGACCCACTCCAAACTCTGTGTTTCTATTCGGGTACTGTTGTACTCAGTCCAGCTGGATTAAAGCTAACTAGAGAGATGCCTTCTGAACATAGCAAAGCCATAGCCTCAGGCTCCCTGGACCTGGAGGGACCATGTCCTCACTGCCGAGCTGAACAAGCTATTTTTGGATTACACAAAATGGATGTCAGCAGACCTGCTGAAATCAAACGCTGATTAAAAACAGCACCTGTCTTCAGCAAAGAGATGGCTCATGATGCCTTCCACAGATGTTCCTAAAATGCAGTGCTGCCCTGGTCAGTTTTCCAAAGGTTCTTCATGCATCAAGCTCTCTGGGCAAGGGCAGTCTGCACATGGCAGAGTGACATTTGGTGAGGAAGGAAAAGAAAACAGTATTACATAACAGAGAGCCGGCTTTTGAGTCTGGGAGCAACTGGTCTCTCGTTTGGCATCCGTTACCTCCGTCTTTCACACCCTCCCGCTTACACTCCAAGGTCTACAAGCCTTGTCTGGGAGCACATGGTGCCAGCGTGACACAGCACAGTGCCAGTGCAGCGCTCCACATAGTGCCAGTGTGGCACACGCCGCCAGCGTGACACTCAGTGCAGCACTAGTGTGACACACAAAACACTGCCAGTGTGACAGAGCTGGGACACAGGACGGGCGGGGGGTCTCTGTGTGCAGCTGACACGTGCCAGCTGAGGTGCAGAACAGCACAGCTGTCGGTGTAAACAAGTCCGTTCTTTATCCTGCCTGCACGCAGACCTTGGACCCGCACAGTTGGCTGAAAGGCAGGCGCATCGCTTTACCCTCCCCAAAATGGTGTGGGCACGGTGCAGACGTGTAGGACTGGCTGCCTGGAATGCACAGCTTGGGCACGGAAAGTGAAAGCTCGATAACCGCAGCTCTGTCGAAAAATACCAGGAAAGGGCAGAATGAGGAGGGCGATATTAAAGACCGTGTTCGCTACAGCCGCCCTGGCTCCTCCCATCCAGCCCGGGCTGCGCAACCATGCTATGGGCGGGAACCGGAGCTGCCCTGATGAAATGCGCCATGGAGCGGGCTCGGGGCTGCCACCCCTCAGGGAAACCCGCCATGGAGCGGGACTACGGCTTCCACCCCTCAAGGAAACCCGCCACGGAGCGGGCCCGGGGCTGCCACCCCTCAGGGAAACTCGCCATGGAGCGGGCCAGGTGCTGCCACCCCTCAGGGACACCCGCCATGGAGCGGGCCAGGGGCTGCCACCCCTCAGGGAAACTCGCCATGGAGCGGGCCAGGTGCTGCCACCCCTCAGGGACACCCGCCATGGAGCGGGCCAGGGGCTGCCACCCCTCAGGGAAACCCGCCATGGCGCGGGACTGAGGCTGCGACACCTCACGGAAACCAGCCATGGCAGCCACCTCCAGAGGCTTTGCTGTACTTGTTTCTTGGATTAATGCCCATCAAAAATCATTTCAACAATTTTGCAAACAAGCATGACACACAAGGGTATTTAAAAATTGAGTGTGATCTAATTGTCAAAGATAAAGCCTGTTCCCTCTAAACTTATGTTTTCATGGCTGCCAAACAATATGTGAAAACAATAGACAACTGAACTTCTATCTGACTTCAAACATCAGTAATGCAAAATGTATTCTGAAGACAGGAAAAAAGAAAACAATGCAAATAGGATGTAGACAATCTTCACAAGGTACAGAGAGAAAAAAACCACAAAAATTAGAGAACCGTAGAAAAAATAGTTTTTCCTCTTCCCAGTGTTTGCTAATTCAACTTTTGTTGTCTTACTCCTCCCTCTCAAAACAAGGCACTTTACAGCTTTATTGTCTCGGTGGTGTATTTTCCCAATCGCTGACTTGCCATTTAAGCTCTGGTTTACCGGAAATACACAAGTCATTCTCCATGGAAGCGTGTTGCACAAGCCTCTGTATTCCTGACCATTCACCTCTGCCAATGCTCACAGATCTCCTAACACATCTGACCTTTTTCTGTCTTTAGAGAAAAGATTCGCCTAAAGTCTAGGAAATGGGGTGGGGGGAGACAAAAACCTTCCCTTGAGACACTTTCTGGAAGGCCTGCAAGGACCATGCCTTTCTTCAGAACAAAGGTGGTCATGACACATGGTGTTGGCTGTCTTGCCCTAGGTGCCCCCGCTTTTCCAGAAGGACTTCTGTCCACTTCATCATTTGTCTGTCCCTCCAGTTCCAGGGCCTCAAACCTGCTCTGTAAGGTGCTAAACCTCTAAGTCATCTGCAAGTTCTCAGAATAACCTTATTCTGAGTTAGCTTGGATCTAACTAGGTTTTCTTAGTCAGGCTTACACTCTATTTTGAGAAGGAGAGAAGGGGTAGATAGCACACAAGAATCCAGCACAGTCTCCTCAGCAGCTTTTTCATCTGGGTTCTTAAAACACAATGCCCAGCGCTTGCTTGCACTGCGCTGTATTTTGTGTTTTATCTGTGGTCAGGCCCAGGATAATTTTCGTGCCCAAGTCCTGTTGCCTGCAAACATCTCCCTCTTTTTTACCCAGCTGGAGCTGCTTTCTGCATGTTTGCTGAGTAGACTTCATTAGTGCTTTCCTTATCTTGGCAGTTCTACCAGATGTCTTTACGGCCCCATAATTCTGCATCCTTTGTGTCCACAATCAGTGGGCGTCCTTGTTCCCAATCTCTGTCAGCGTTCCTCTGGGTCTGAGACCAGTGAAACGTGCCGAACCCTGAGCCTTCAAAAGGCAAGGCTTCTGAAAAGACCTAGCAACAAGCACTTTTCTAACACCTGGACATGACTTCGAGCTTGCAGGTTGCTGTGTGGGTCACAGGTTAAATGTCTCTTCTTGTTGATCAGGCTCGAAAGTGTGTAAAGCTGAAGCATTAAAGGACATCCTTTCGGCAGGAAATGTGACCTGTCGCACAGTTTGCAACAGGTCCGCGCCCGCGCATTCCTGAGGGCCAGAACGTTCCCGGCGCCATTCCGGAGCTTGTGGCGCTCCCTTGTGGGCGAGAGCCGCCATGGC
>VYXD01007789.1:0-98259 GCA_013397195.1 Hylia prasina
AAAGCCTTCACCTATAACTGCTGATAACACTGCTCCATCCCGTTCACCTGGCAACCATGTGAGCTTTTTGGGGCAATCAGCTTTATGAGTTCTACATCTTGCCAAAGTTCACTATTTGTCTCTGAGTAAATTTTTTCCACCACTGTAAGATATGTTGTCCTTTCACACTAATGACAAAATCTGCATGCATCTGGCTGAAAGTTAGTGCAGGTATGTGTGGCTGACTTAGGGAAATCACTTCTAGCACATAAAGACACTCTCCACTATCAACATGTCTTTCTGCCTAAAATCAGCTCTTAAGACCTGCAAAAGGTTATTTAAATGCTTCTACTTAGTGTAAGTAAGAGTAATGATTTCTCAGTAGACAGTAATTTCAGATCTATGAGGCTGTGCTCTGAGATGAGTAATTAGAAGCAAAAACAACCATTGTTAAGCCTCCTCCCAGTGCTCTCATCTGCGTGCCATCATTGTTGCTTACAATGCAGCATGGAACAGGAATATGGGAAAATCTAATACTAACCATGACTGATGCATTCTTAAGAAAGAAAAATCTAACTATGGCTAGCAGAAAGTACTTGGCAGGCTTATAAGGAAGTGTAGGCAGAAATAAAAACCTGAAAACTGTGTGCAAGACTGTCTGGACAATTAAGGATCTTAAAGGACAAAAGTATATTAGCCTAACAAACAAAAAGCTCAAGTAGGATTTAGTTAGAAATTTCAGTGGTTAATTCAATTTAGAGCGGGACAGAAGCAGGCCAGTCAGTCCACCTTACAGTTTCCCCTAGCTTAGCACCAATCTGATGAGTGCTTACACAAAGAATCACCAACCAGTTGAAGGAGGTGATTTTCCTGCTCTGCTTTCCACTCTCCTCACCCTGAGTGCTGCACACAGTTGGCTGTCACAAAAAAAGAGAGATATAAAGCTACTAGAGAGCATCCAAAGGAGGCCATGAGGGCCAGTGAATGCTCTGGAGGGGAAGCTGTGTGAGGAATGGCTGAGGTTCCTTGGTCTGTTCAGCCTTGAAAAAAGACTGAGGGGAAGCCTCATTGCAGATGCAACTTCCTCGTGAGGGGAAGAGGAGGGGTATCTCTTCATCATCTTCTGATCTCTTCTCTGTGGCATCCAGTGACAGGACCTGAGGGAATGGCCTGAAGTTGTGTCAGGGGAGGTTCAGGCTGAATACTGGGAGAAGGTTCTTCACCCAGAGAATGGTTGGGCACTGGAACAGGCTCCCCAGGGAAGTGGTCATAGCACTAAACCTGGCAGACCTCAAAAAGTGTTGTGACAACACTCTCAGCCACATATGCAATTCTTGGAGTGTCCCGTGTAGGGCAAGGAGTTGGACTCTGATGGAAAAAAAAGTCTTCAGTGGGAGGGAGGTGAGGCACTGGAACTGCTTGCCCAGGGAAGCTGTGGATGACCCATCCCTGGAACTGTTCAATGCCGGGCCGGATGGAGCTCTCAGCAACCAGGTCTAGTGAAAGGTCTCCCTGTCCACAGCAGGGTGGTTGGATTTAGGCTATCTTTAAGGTCTTTTCCAACCCAAGCCATTCTATGATTCTGTGATCCCTATGGGTCCCTTCCAACTCAGGATATTCTATGATTCTAGGAATTAATTAGTTCAAATATTACAGCATATTGTGTAACGTGCTCTGAAACCAACCCAAAAATTTTTAAAAAATAAATCAAAAGGCAGCACATATGTACACACTTGAAAGACACTGTAAAAAGAGAGGTGAAAAGAGGTGAAAATTATGTATCCTGCTTTCCCAAGTACCTAAGAACATTTAACACTAATCAACATACAATTCAGAGCCATTTAGAAGTAGTTCAGGATCATCTCCTTATTATTCTTTACCTTGCTCTTTAGGTATTCTAAAGAATGAACCATACACACATTAAGAATTCCCAGTACACAAAACAAGCTGTTGAAAAACAATCTTTCAACATTTACATTTGACTATTATGCCACAAAAGACTGTAAAAATGCACATACATCTATAGTAAAAAAGGGAGTATGCAAAACAATACTGAATTATATTAACCCCTTTCCAAAAAGCACAAAAGGATCAAAGATTAATTTCAATCTTATTTATATAGAAGAATATAAAAAAAAATAAAAGTCATGCTTATTTGAGCTCCCTTCACCAAATGGATTTTCACAGCTATGGAATTTTTTCAACTATCAGTGTCAAAGCTTTATTCTTACCTAGGTGATTTGAAATCTATAGCTATGCGATCTGTATATATAGCTATGCATATAGATATCCACAATTAGCATCAGCTCAGGTTTTACATCAGTAACACAAAACTGAAGACACAGGCATGAGGATGAACAAATGTGTCTGCATGTCTACAGACTAGTGATGAAGATAGACAGTTTAACATTAGTGTCTAATTGTAGGCAGCTTTTATTTGATTACAAACGGAGAGCAAATTTTCATGCCATGCTTAATCCATCTCATGGTGAACTATTCCCTGCAGTGTCCATCCACAAATGTACAGCCACCTCCCCTGCATCAGGTGTAACAAATAGGCAGTCCCATCAGACTGGTGATCCATAGAAAAACTAATCATATTTTCTTCTGGATTGTCTGTGGGTCTAGCTCAGTGTGTGCTACGTTCTCTGTATCAGGAATGCAGCCACAGACTCAAGAAGCAAGCAGAACAGCACCATTTAGAAGAAAAATGCCTTTGTTTCAAATCCATCACCATGGGAAATTATATCCCTAGCAAGAACAAACCAGACCAAATGTGACCACAAAAATACATGGTAGTAAATCACATGAACACGGGATCAAAAGCAATGATGTGCTAATGCACCCTGTGCTCACAGTGTTATCCCCTGAAATGTGATTCATAAAACCATGCATTAGAACAACGTCATCCCTGTGCTTCAGCACCACACAGACTTACAGCCTTTCCTTTCTGAAATCAAGTGTAAACCACATTATTCAGGTAATACTAGCTGGACCTAATTCTCCCATGAGTGCCTAACTTGATCCAGCTTTTGCCCTGCTTATGCCTTACTGCCAGAACTTGTAACAGATTTTGTTTTTTAAGCATGAGTACCTGAAATGTATGTTGTGAACAGTTAATATCAATAAACTAGAACAAAATACCACATTATTTTCAGCCCCTGACTGTCTGGATTTAAGTCAGTATACTCATGGGAGAGACTTTATGGTATAATCAATAAAGAAGTAAAAAAGGCAGCACAGCATCTTCTCTAAAGGAGAGAAGAGAGGGCACACAGCAATTTAAAAACCATGCCAGTAACAAGAAAGGAAAAACTAAAGTGGAAAACGAAACCCAAAACACATCCTCTTAACAGAGCTCGCAGCAGAGTAGAAGACAAATCCATAAAATATAACTTTTGGTATCCAGCTGAGATGCAGTAGCAAGCTCTCTCTAAGCACTCAGTGCCCCACATCAGACAGGTACTGAACAAACACAGCTGTTCAAAATAATCCACCATGTGAATAGTAATCAAGTATCCAGTGATCTGCAATACAATCACCTGCTGGTCTGTTCTGCTGCAGGAATAACCAGCAAGTCATATTCCCAACCTAGGTAGGTTATCCTTTAAGAGCAGACTTATTCACCTCTTAACAAAGTGCACAGCAACTCTTAAAGTTTCTCTCTTGCACATCACGTTGTTCTGATCAGAGCTGTTCCCAGCTCCAACCTCTGCTCACTACCTAGGCACTAACAAAGTGCACACAAACCACAGTGCTGCTGCTGTCCTCCTCTCAAAAAGGGAAAGGTCAGAACATAACTCTTGGAACATCCACACAAAACAGATCTGTGAAACAGAAGCTCATAAAGCTACTCTGATTACAGAAATACAGAAGGGTGGTTATAATAATCAAAACCTTCTAAATATAGAGAGGAGGACAACACTGAAGTGAAATAACAGACTTCAAAAATGTTAGATTTGTTACCACATACTGTAGTGACCTTAGCTTGTTTTGTTCTTGCAGAGCTGAAAAAAAGGAAGGTCATGATGAGCTGTCAGAACCTAACAGCACACAGGCACGGGAGTGCTGCATCAGAGGCCTCATCCTTACTCCAATTAAATTGTGACACAGCAACATCGATTTTAATAGGCTCAGGGTGGGATCTCTGTGGGAGTTTTTGTTACCATTGACCCAAATCAGAACTCAGCTGCTTTGCTCGAAGCAAAAAAAAGCTGGTGTCCACTAATCCCTGAAGCCCTTCTCTTCACAGTAATTCTTCACATTTTTCAGGAACATTTTCTGTGTAAATTTATCTTTTGTTCAAACTGTACTCTTTTTCAGCAGTCTTTGAAAAGATCAATAAATTTTCTGTATCATATAATGATAATCTTCTTTTGAACTTTTGAAAGTTAATAAGTCTTACATATTAAAAATATTCAGCAGGACTTAAACATACATCATAAATTATTAAAGGAGAACCCAATTTTAAAAATAAACACAAAGTCTATGTATACTTCAACATAATTCCTCTAGAGTTAAGCTTTCAATGCATGAACACCTACACAAGATGGGTGAGTTAGAAAAAACCACAGTACTTACTTCTCTGGTTTTGGCCATATGTCTAAACAATCATTACCAAATTTTTATCATTTAAAGATCTAAACTCCTGTGGAAGTACAATGGAAATATCCAGTACTCAAATGTAATCATCACTCAAGTTTGGATTTAACAAACTGTATTTCAATGATTTGAGGTCCCAGTACAATGAACAAACAAAATGAAATTATTAACGGAGTTTTTCACAGTTATTTGTTAATTAATCATTGTATTCAGACATGAAAACTAGTGCCACAGGACATTACCAGAATACTATATCTGATGCATATGCATAGCTTTTTTCCACAGATTCCTTGTGGCAGTGCTACCTTTTCAAATCCTGCTCATGTTTCATATCACTGCACATCAATGCACAACTACAATTGTGCTATTCTTTGTACATACTAAGGGACATAGATAAAGTCTATACAGTAATCTTCTGGTATTTTTTAATATTACAAATTGTAGAAGGAAAAACCCCGCTGTGATCATTGAACCACATCGTGATCCTTCCTAGGAAATCTCTACAGAGATAAAGATAACACAGACTGACCTTTAGAAATCAGATGAGGGACACAGCTATCATAACAATGGTAGCTGAGTTCAAATGCTCAGTCTACGGAGAACAGAAATATAGCATACTCTACAAATAATTTTTTATTTCTTTATTTATTTAATCCTAGTGGAAATGGTTTCTTCAAGCCTCCACTTGAAAGCTGGAGGTAAAAAACAAAGGTAAACATGCCCACTAACTTCACTAGACATAGCATTTTTTTATTTTTTTGAAATGCAAACTACAGATACTTCCAAGATCTCCATTCAAATTAGATCACTGTTGTACTAAAGTACAAAAGGTCAACAGTAACTTAGATGCAATTTGTACTTAAACATTATTATGCTGCAGACCAACAACAGGCAGCAGAAGCATGGGATCTGCCTTCTATGCACTTTCAGAGACCGGATGACAAGACAGCATGTGTAGAAGCTCTGCCTGACTACGTTTTAAAGCAAAAAGTGCAATGGGAAAAACAGTCATTTTTTTGGTTTTCGAAGAGCAAGTGTTCTCCCTTCAAGCTTATACCCTGAAAAATGGAACATCCACAGAAAAAGACCATACATTTGGCAATCTGAGTCATTTTCATATGCATTGACCGGGGGTGAGGCATTAAGCAATCATATAAATGTGTTTGTAGTATGTTCACAGCCAGCCAGAATGACGATATTGGTAAACATAAATTCTTGCAGGTATACTACTTGATTCTGAGTGGTGTTGAGTATGTGCATGCAGTGAATGAAGCCATACAAGATGGGACATGAGAAATAAGATGCAAGTAGTGAAATAACTCATTGGCATAAAATGCCAGAAAAAAAAAATCACTTCCTGTAAATATGCAAAAGTATCTTGTAATTACAATCTGGTTTTTGTTAATATGTATTACCATACATTAGAAACGCTTCATCTTGTCTTAACTATGATTATATCGACTGTTTCTGATTTAAAATTAAAAGCTACACAAAAGCCTTAGCCCTCTGTCTTCATTAATATGGAAGTTTAGCTTATAGCAGTGAAAGACTTTTTTATGCATGTCCATCAGCATATTCATAGGTGCCTAAATAAAAGCAGCTTGATTACTTTTTTCATAGTACCCTCAAATTCTTCTCTCAGCAGCAAGTATTCAATGCCTAAAAGAATTAATAACTATAAGATATCTGAATTTTGAGTTGGAAATAACAGTCATATTGAAATATTCCATCATTCTATTTAGAAGCATGCATTTGAATCAAGTTTCCAATTTGCTAATTGAAATGCTATAGATAGACCTTGAGTAAAGGAACTCTTTTTAGAGACCAAAAGGAGATTGCTTTCTTGAACAAAAAATTATCATTTTCACAGAGAAGTTACTACAAGTTTTAAGAACCTTCATCAAGGAGAGATGTATCTGTTCAGACAACAAATGTAAATGCCTTCAGGAGAAAAGATAAAAATTCTATCTAAAATTATACACCTGCAAGGTCTTTTGGTGAAGCATTTCTATTTTCCTTCTGTCCTCTTTCCTGCAATAACGACATCATGGGTTCTGAAAGAAGTCAAAGTGACCTATGTAATGGAGAAATACTGTAGAAAAAATTGCTAAACTTCCTTTTTTCATTTCTTTATCAGATCTCCCTTGCACACCCATAAAGGAGTTTACGGGCATCTCCCAATGCTCCACAGCATTCATGAACACGTAAACAATGTATTTAAGATCGGAGTGGATGATCTGAGAAGAGCTAAAGCAAAGCATAAAGCAGGAAAAAAAAAATTGCTTCTCATGTTACTGTGATGCTGAAGAGGCCTCTTGGTTATCTGAGGCATTTTGCACATTATTAAATTTGAGGAAGTTTCGTCAATACAGTTTGCAGATAACATAAAGGCTCGGTGAAAGGCCTTATGTTTTAAACAATTTAACTAATATTGTTCTATGCATATTGAAAATAATGAATTTTCACTGATGAAATGTGTTGGGTTTTTTCCCCTCAGGTCAGGCAAGAAACTCAAGTCCTGTAGGAAGACTTACCTTCACCTCAGAGATTTTGCTGGAGCTATGTCAATTCATACAATCTAATGATCTAGGGTTTTATTCCCTACGTTGAAAGAGTTTCCAGATTAAAAAAAAATAATAATAAAAAAAAAAAAATTGCTTTTAGCCTCGTATTATATTTTTGGGGTAGACCTTATCTCTTCTGACAAACATTTCATCACATTGTTATAATGTTTTGTAAGGCTGCCAGACCCACACCGAAATGAAGATCAGACAACCCTCCGACAATTAAACATTCTTTGAAATACCATTAAATAAATTAACTTAAATTGACTTTGAGATAAATATAGGACAAAGAACCACAAATTAATAGCAGGAAAGTTTCAGGTATCAGGTTCAGTTTGGATTTTGGAGGTAGTACCAGCCATTGAGCACTGTCTAAAATTGCGTGTCACAACATTTAAAGCATAGATTCTTAAACTTTTAAGACTATTTGCTTCTGAATTGTCACGACTGATAAACATACAATGTCATTTTAGACTGAGAAGGCCACTTTCTCTTTTGTTGACTCTGTTCTGGGCCTCTGTGAATCATGAGCATTGCATTTTCCAGGACAGAAAGCTCACTTAAAAAGATGCTGGGATGCAAGGAAAGTCATCATCTCTCTTTGTTTTCTCCCCAAACCAGTTTTCAAAACCAGAAACAGCCAAATCCTCTTGCAGAGCAAGCTCCCATGAAAGATCTTCCTGGCCCCATTACAGCGTTAAGAGCAAAAGGGTGAAATGAATCTGTCTAGTCTCTCTAAGCTTTTTATCACCGGCTTTGACCTATTCACTGCTGAGCAGATCGACGACTACGCAGAGATATAACAAAAAGTAAGTCATCCTTCCTAAACATTCCTTCCTTTCCAGAACTGCTGGTAAAGGGGTTTGTTACTTAACAGATATGAACCTCTTAACAAAAAAAAAAAAAAAAAGCAACAAAAACAAAACAAACAAACAAACAACCAAACAAAAGTTTTGAAAATGTCAATAAGAAAATCAACTTACTATGGCCATGAAATGGAACACAAACAACACCAGGGTTAGAGAAAACTGGATTTTGTTGGCACAATGTACAGAGCAGAGAACTAAGAGCTGATTAAGTAAATTAATCACTTATGCAAGCAAGTGGAACTTTAACTATGGAGCAATAAAAACACCTCATATAAAGGGCAAAGGCATTCAGGATATCCACTAATTCAAAAGACTGTTAATCTTCAAACTTGATAGTTAGAATGAACCTCCCCTCTTTAAACCCTGGGGGTTAGATATAGCTCATAAGAACTGCTGAAATGAGAAAATGCAAGGCATGTATTAAATATCCCAGAGGCAGCAGAACTTAGTCCTCCAACAGCCATTCAGACTAGCTCTTTATACCTGAATGCTCCAGTGAACTCTTTGTGTTTGCTATACTGGATGGTATTTTAACCATGACATCAACAACTATATATCATCCCTCTTTTACTCGTCTTAGGTGGACTCTAATTTTCTGCGCTCAATACAGATTTATCTGTAAACCTTCTTTTTCTAAAACGGTTTTCATTCTCTTCAGGAAATACAGCAAAGAAGTTGTAAGAGCATGTGCTTTTTATAAATCCCAAAGAAAAAAGTTTTTTACAAAATTAAGTTTATACTATAACTAAGAAAAACTGAAGGCTTACACTTTAGACAAGAAAAAACAAAACAAAACAACAAAACAACAAAAAAACACACACAAGCAAAACTAACCACAACTATTTAGAGAGAAATAGGACCGCTGAGTTCAAGGTAATATTTAGTTATGAAAACAAGAGAGCAGCAAAGGTAACTCACTGAGGTTCCATTGAATATGTGCACTTCTACAGGGAAATTAATCTATGCTTCTTTTATAGTCAAAGAGCAACAAAAATTTATGGGATGCAAATGATCAAAGCAATTTCAGATTTTATCAGCATCACAGAAATTATAACCATTATTCATGTATACCTTCGACTCCTTTTTCTATCGATTTAAAGGGAGCTTAGATGAATAGCTCTAATTCAGATGTCTTTGTTGCAGAGAACAGCTCTGGTCCTTAGGCTTCATAGGAGCTTGTCTTTCCAGCCCAGCAATTAAATTCAGTTGCAATGTACAACACTTAATTAAGGAAATTTTTATTTGATTTCAATAGGACTTTGACATCAATGAGTCTTAGTGTGATCACACTTCAGAACCACTAACTTTATTAGCTCCCAGACCTGTTCAGGGCTATACACATACAGAAACAGAGAAAATTCAAATATAGCAGAGTGTTAAGAACAAAAAACCTGAAGCACAACCTTTATATCAGGCGTTACCTACCACTTATATTAGCTAAAGAGAATTTTTGTATATATTTTTAAGGGTAAATGAAAGGATATACATATGGAGGGCATTAATGTTCTTGTTTATAACATGCAGATAGAAAAATTCCTTAAATATTAAAATTCTCATTGCACTAATCCTACTGAATTCTAATATGTTCAAAACATTTAAGCTCATGGATATTTAATGATATAATTTACAACTAGTATGTAAATTTATGTCTTAATCCAACCAGTTTTCTCAGCTGCTTTAGAAGCAGTCAAATCTGAGAAGGAGACAGAAAATTTTAAAAATGCCCTACAAATCTCTGAATAGGTGGTTGCTATTTTATCCTATATGGAAAGAAAAACAACCTAAAGTTACTTAAATATAAAAATACAAAACCTTGAAAGATTGCAAGAGTAGAGGGTGGCAGTCCTACTTTTTTATTTAAACTCAACTCCAGCTCAAGTATCAGTGACAGTTCTCTCATTAACTTCACAGGAGATACAACATCCCCTGTAATGGAAAACTTTCTGTACAAATGAATAGATAGTGCCAAAAAACCCCAATGAAGATGTCTTATTGTCTAAATATAGTATGACACAGGCACTGGACCCTGTGACTGCTACCCCAGCTACTTCTGCAAAAAATCCTTTGCAAAATAGATGGGAGGAAAATTGTGATGACAGTATTTCACTGAAAAATAAAGAATTTCTCATCACTGGAGATACATAGATGCACATTTCTATGCTTTAATGAAAAAAGAAACAAACAAAAAACCAAAAAATCCCCCAAAAAACCTTAAACAAATTTTTTAGCAAAATAGGGTGTAATCATAAATACCAATGAAAACTATCTTTCAGTTTTAACATGAGCTGAAGATGCCATTTCAAAAATGTAATTTACCATCCAAATAAGAATTAGTATGGAGTCAAAAGATTATCACTGGCTTTTGTGAAATGTTTCACTGTAATCTGGAAATGCAAAAATGTGTGAAAACCAAATTGAATAGTGATGGACCAAACAGTACAAAACAGCCAATTGCAACATCCTGTGCTGAGGCCAAATCCTTCCCTTCAACAATCCACTTGCCATTACTCATGGACAGAAAAGGGAGCCATGAACAGGGATTTGTGAAATACAAAACTGGCTGAAACTGCTGGACTCAGCACTTTCTATTAGCTGAGCTGCAGCTGCCACAATGTCCTCTGTCTTATCTGATGCAAACTTTAATCAAAAGGGGGCTTATAAGAAAGATGGAGAGAAACTTTCCACCAAGGCCTGTAGTGACAGGACAACAGGTAATGGCTTCAAATGGAAAGAGGGTAGATTTAGACTGGATATAAGGAAGAAATTCATTTTAATGAGGGTTGTGAGACAGTGCAACAAGTTGCCCAGAGAAGCTGTGGATCCATCCATCCTGCAAGTGCTCAAGTCCAGGGTGGATGGGGCTTCGTGTCACTTGGTCTAGTGGAAAGTGTCCTTGCCCATGGCAGGGGTACTGGAACTAGATGGTCTTAGAGGTCCCTTTCAGCCCAAACCATTCTGTGATTCTACAGAACATATGATCCTTCAAGAAACAATAACTGACAGGAACAAAAACTGCAAAAACACCCAAAAGGTAAAGTTTGAATTTAAAAAGCGTTATCTTAAACTAAACCTAGCTTTATTTTAAAATAAGGCTCGAGTATTCTTGATGGATAAATTAGACTTTCAGTGTAATCTCTGTGAAGTTTCATAGCATACCACTGATGCACTTCAAAGTTCTTTTTGCCCATGTGATAAGATGATCGATCCATCCTTTTCTTTTTAACGACAGTAATAACAATATTTTGAAAGTAATGTTATTCCTAAATTTAGGAAAAAAAATATTAAAATATTCTCTCTCAACTCACAATTTATCTTTTTTTTCTACCTTTGATTCTTCCTCACCTCCCTCTCTCCATGTTTGTGAGAGAGTAACACTCACTAAACACCTCAAGCTTCTTTCTTTCATTTGAAAACAATGCCCAGAGTATAGAACTACCCTGCAAAAAAGGTGCAGCAAAAGACTTTCATGCAGTTGACTTAATATTTCTCACATAAATATTAAATGCACATACCTCTTTCTCCTTTCTTTTTCCTCAAGGGAATGGTTTGTGTTTCAGACTACCAAAAAATGCTTTCAACAATTTTTATTTACATATCCTTAACTTTTCAATAAAGATGTGATCCTTTATGAATTCTTACATTGGTCATTCACTGGAAGTAGACCAAGTTTTCTTTTTCTTGTGTGATTTTGTAGTAGACTGCCTTTTCCATGGACACTTTGGGAGATGAGAAAGCTATTTCCTCACTGTGTTGGGCAGGAGAAGCCTATAACCCATCCCACAGGGTGCCAAGGAAAGCCTTTTCCTGCACTGACTTGAAGCTCACTTAGCCAGGAAACAAATACTTCCCCATGACATACCAGGAATCCTTTGAGTGTTAACTTTCCAGTGCAACAGCATTCACAAACAGCCAGCTTTTTTTAACCAACACCATCTGAAAACACAAGTGTTGAGGTTTAACCCCAGCTGGCAAGTAAGTACCACAGAGCTGCTCGTTCACTCCCCCTCAGCCCTCCCTCATGGGGAGAACTGGAAAGGAAAACTTGGGGATTGAGATAAGAACAGATTTATAATCGAAACAGAGTAAACTATACTACTGATAATAATAGCAATATTAGTAAATGTAATGGAAAGTAGAAAGAAGGAGGAATAAAACTGAAGCAAAAAATCTGCTGCACACTACAAATGCTCACCACACACTGAACGATGCCCAGCCTGTCTCTGAGCAGTGACTGGCTCCCTTCCTGGTAACTCCCCCAGTTTTTATTCTGGCCATGACATTCTATGGAATATACCTTTGGTAAGTTATGGAGGTTGAGAAGCTTCACATTATAGCCTTGGCAACATAAAAGGAAAAAAATCGGGTCAGTAAGATAATATAGTTTAACCTAATTTTTAAAGCAGCCTGCATCTTTTTTATGCCACTAAACAGGTTTCTTCACAAAGAATCACTGTTTTCCACCATAAACCAGCCATTTTTGTAGGGCTTTCCTTGCCACCTAGAAAAAACAGTGGGTTTTAATTTCATTAATTTAATATTTATTAACTCTCAACAGCTTTCCAAACAACTATGATAAGAATACTTGCATGTTGTATAACTAAGTTACAGAAACTAAAAAAGGCCCAATGGAAAACAAGTGGCCCGAACTTTATTCATCACTCTGGGACAGAACTAAAACTCAAGAGAAAAACTGAACAAAATTAAGAAAAGCAGATACAAATTCTTCCAAGTTTACTTTCTTTGCTAAAATCTAAAGCAATGATGATAAATATACAACCCAAATTCTTTCCTCTTTTTTTTTTCCTGTACACACTGGTAGAATAAATATTTCTTCCATTTTTTAAACCTATATATAGAGTATGCTATACATTATGCAAGTGTTTTACATTATAAAAAAATTACCACACATATTGGATTCTGTTTTATAGCCTTGTCGTTGTTTAGTCTGTACAGCTAATAGTTCTCTAATATTTCTCTCCCACTTAATAAAAAACTTAATCCCAAAGATTTCCTTTTATTTTTAAGCAGAACATTTCGAAATTGTATATGACATCTGAGCAAGAGCTATCCACAAAATTTCACTTCATTTTATTCTTCATAATAACCATTTTTCTAGTTGTTTTATACTTGTAATACTCTCCATTGGAAAGCTTCCTTGCTGTACCAAAGCTTACAATAAAAACAGAAGCATGACATTAAAAAATTCAAATAGGCTCCAGCTAATGGAGGCCAAATCCAAGACCAAAATCTGTGCCTCAGTTTTTATTCACTGCTATTTGGAATCTATATTAATGCAGATTTTTTCCTCCTTACATCTTTTGATTACTGAGAATTTTGCTTCCCACTGTTTCAGACAATGGAGGCTTAGAGAGCAGAAACAGTTTAAAGGGGTGGTGTGCATTTAACTACCACTTTTCAGCCCTTAAAGCACACACTGCCTTTTCTCTTCGTTTGGACAAAAAGACAAGGAGGCTAATTGAAAACTCTTATCTTGGCCTGTTTCTACTGCTTTATCTCAGTTAAGGACAAAATACAGTTTAATGCAGGAATCACTTCATAAAATTCTAGTCTCTCAATACACTTATACTTAATGACAATTCTTTGATCTGGCCTTCAACATCTATTACTCCAGTTAAAAATGAACCTTTTAATTTGGCAAACAATGAATCTTTAACTGCAGTTGTATTTTAAAAACACAGCATTAATGCAACTTCATTTGCAACTACGCAGTTATTACCGCCTTCCTTTAAACTCCTCTTCTCCCATAACAATTCAGAATCTATATGCTTTTGGGTGCAGAGTGACTCATTTTCTTTCAAATTCATAATAAGTAGTCTATGATTTACGAGCTATATTTCTGCAATGAAATCCAAACTTTTTCTTTTTTTTTTGTGATAGTTTGATACTTTCATATGTCATTTTTCCCCCATAATGTTCCTACTAATCCAATTCTATCCTGCAAGAATGTGAGACTATTTAGAATTCAAACCAGTAGTATAAGTCAAGTCCAAGAATAAATTCAATAGCAAGGAATAGAAGAGGCAAATTCTCCTTCTCTTGACAACATCAAGTATTTTTAAGGATATGTATGTATGGGCAGAAAAAAAATGCAGTAGCTGTAATCCCCTATTTTCAGTGAACAAAATATGCCAGGTTTTCCTTTCCAAAGGGCAAAAAAAAATTAGCTTGGGGTGTTTTAGTAAATGGAAGTGAAATCACTTAATAATAAATTACATATTTACAAAAGTATCTTGAATTTCTTTTGAGCACATTTTTTCTTCTAAATGTTTTATTCACAGTATTGCTGTATCTATTCTTGACCAACTGTACTTTCTTGTTGTTGTTCTATGTGATATTTTGGAATGCTTAGGTAATCCTGTTGGAATAAATGGAATAAGACCTTGTGAGATGTCAGTGCAAAAAGACATTTACTAAAACATTAGACTGCTACTGTCCCAGATGCTTGTTCTGAACCTTGCTAAAGTTCAGGACTTAAACCTGCTCATATCTACTTGTATTTCTCCAAGCTAAGAGCATTACCTACATACTCCTGGACTCTGAGCTTGTCTGTGGATGCCATGAAGCTCATACCCCATGAGAGTTTCCCAAGTGTTAATAAAGTGTCATTGAAGCCTCTGTGCATGTTGTTAAAACTTTCCTTGATAGATGATCGGAAACAAAGTTGGCTTGTATAAATATATACAGTACTGCTCAGAGGTTGTATTTGACAATAAAAGTAAATTCATCTAGGGACGATATGCCATTTCAGACCTAATGCCAAAGAGCTAAAGAACATTTATGACAGGAAATTCTTTAGGAAACTCAGGAACACACATATATACAATCATGTAATATACTACACATTACCATGAGAATTCTAGAAGTTTTTAAAATAAAAGACCTAAGGTGTATGAGATCGTAGCTGAAAACAACCACCAAATGCCAAGCTATTTTTAGGTTAGTGAATAAATTGTGGCTGAAAAAAGAGCACTTTAAAATACTGTTCTATCTCACAAACAGGGCTTGATTGCCACAAATACACTTGATTTGCCACAAATCAGGGCAAAAAGAGAGATTTTTCTGCATTTTTACAGAGTGTGCTGCTTTTATTCTCATGTGTTTACATGTATGCATACAAAGCAACGATAAATAATATTCAGTATTCAAAATATGAGTCTGGGCACTTGAAACTACAATTTCCTTTTCAGAAATCACAGTAAGTGACTCAACTCCCAATACAAAATGGTACTTCTTCCTCCAGCACTAATGAAGTTTGCCATATTACCTCATTTTTCTAATCCTTAGTTCATTAATATTGTTTCTCTTTTCCATACTGTCATTCTTTGTGAATGACAGTATGTCATTCTCATACTCTCCTATACTCTTTCATTATGTTCTCCTACACTCTAATATATAAATGCCCTTGTCATCTTTCCTCCTGTACCATTCCGATCAGGTGTACCTTATTCTCAGCACATCTCACTCCTCTTGCAGATGCACAAGGAATGTTCTCCTCTTCTCACTTGGGACATCACTAAACTCTGAGCTGAAATCCTCAATACTGAAAGTCTTGGTCTGAGCTACTTATACTATCAAGTTCTTCCAGATATTCTTTTAGTAATTAATAATAAAAAGATGGACCCTGACAATTAGTTCAAGAATGACAAAATATGTAATGGGTCACACTGATTAAAGATTTTGGGATCCCCTCCTTGAGTTCTTGGTTGCTCACTCAAGAGAGAATTTTTCTAAGCAAAAATACTTTATGTATATATACATAAAGTAGTCTCTATACTTTTATAGTCTATAATACTTTTAGTAACTCTGGAGGAGAGTGATGCCATTTTGATATGGAATATCACTTTAGCTGGGTTTATACAGAAGTCCAAGTACAGTTTCCTGTACTGTATTTACTCTGAAAGTAATGTGGTTTTGTGAAGAATCAGGCTTATAACTCCACTCTTCTCACAAACTACCTTTTGGGAAAAAAACCCTCAACAAAGCCCAAGAAAAGCTAAAAAGCAAGACACACATTAAAACAGAAAAATTTACTGGAAAAAATTTTAAACTGTATTCTTACATTGAGTTTTCCAAAGACTGTTACACAAAATGGTCTTAAGACAACAAATGTTTCTAAAACAAAATTCATTTTAACAGAAGTAGCTTTAATATAAAATAAATCTACAGAATATGCTTCAAAAAAAAAAAACCCCAAAAGCTATTACTAAACTGTTTCGCAAAACAATAACCTCTATCTCCTTTATTATTTTATGCTAGACATGTTTGCTATTTTTGATTTTCTAAAAATATTTCTGAAGTCCCTCAAAGCTAAAGGCATATTTAGGTAGGCTTTAAGATCAAGAATTATTCAACAGTTTCCTTATTGAATCACAAAATCCTCTGTGTCAATTATTTTTCCTTTCTTAGTTTCACCTCTTTTGTGTAGTTTTAAATTACAGCATTTTCTCCCTTGACTAGTGTGAACAGTACACTGCTCCTTAACCATCTTTTAAAATTTCTTGCCTATTGTCTAGTAAATTTTCTACTTCCAAGGTCCAACCTTTGTACCTCTGTTGAACAACTAATCCTGTTGGACTGATAGGATTATACTACAGTCTTTGTACTATATTACAGTCACTACAGTTCTTCTCTGCACAGCCTCCAGAGCAGCCAGAGAAGCAGTAAATGGAGCTTCCACACAGTGCCTGTAACTCTTCTCCCCACTCCCAATAAGCCCTGCCAGGTCTGCATTTCATGTGTAGATTTCTTCTTTCCCCTTAAGAGTAAGTCCCTAATTCCCAGTATGGAGTGGATTTCCACCCTTTTAGCTCAGCTGCTCCATGATGGTTCATGGGCTAGAACTACTGTCGAATATTTTCTGTATTAGACTGCATTTAGCACCTGTGGGTTCTTGCAGCAGTAGGGATAGAATCCTTCCAAGTTTGCTCACCATGAAACTGTGTTTTCCAACACTGAAACTCTTGTCTAACTACAGCAGGAAACAAATATTAAGAAGTTAATTTAGATACAGAAGCACATATGTCTACATCTCATAAATATACAGAACAAGCAAAGAGAAAATGGTAATCTTTAAAGAATCTAACAGGCCTTGCTCAAGAACAAAGTGGTCTCAAATTTTATAATGTTACTCTTTCCAGCTGAGCACAGCCTGCTATATTGACAACCTGCTATATTATACTAATTCAGCTATCAGTTTCACAGTTCCTAAAAGGTCAGTTAAAAGACGAGTAAAGATTTTGTGTGGTTGTATATATAGCAAAACAAAATACTAGGCTGCTACTACAGTTATAGACTGAAAACACTAAAATCTACACTCAAAGCATAATTACAGTAAGGAAAAAGAAAAAAAAAGATTACAACCCCCAAAAGCCAGAGAATTGCATTTTATCCATACACATTTTCAGGAATTGCTGGTTATTCCAGTAACCTGGAGCTATGCTCTGGGCAATATTGCAGGCAATAGATAACAAAATCACTCTGGGATTCCTCCTGACACAAAAGATGTTCTTATAAGACAGGCTTTTGATTTGAGAACTTAGCAGCTCTTAGCAGTACAACAGCCATGAATCTCATTCTGTAGCAAGATTGAATCTGCTCTGCATAGGGACCCCCACATATCTTACAGAAATTGCATCCATGAGGAAATGCCAGACAGTTTCCAGCATGCTGACAGAGAGACAGCTGTGATGTATCTTTTTTTAAAATGAGTCTACAAAAGCAAAAATGCTTTTGTTTTTATTATACAGTTATTGACTTAAATATAATTAGACTTTCCATGTGACAATGTAAACTTGGGGGTTAACAACCCAAACACACAACCCTTATTCTATCAAGTAAGATTGAAAGAAACAGGCATATCCTAAATCTAGTAATCTCTTTCATTTCACACAGTGCTTATAGCCAGAATAGGAAGTCTCAGAGTCCCTCTGCTCTCCTTTATATCCTAGAGAATTCTTATTATCTCAGTCCAACTTGCTATCTTAAGTTTACAACTGGCCTAAAACCTTTTGGGAAAAGACACAATTGCTTTGGTTCTGTGAACTAATTAAAAAAATTTGGGTGCAGATGAAAATAGGCAGTACATGTAATTTATCCTTTAATGCCAATCCTTCAAGTATTATTCACTCTATTTTTTTAAAAACTTCAGAACTCAATGAACACCATCATGCAGTGTTCATAGAAGTTTAAGGGATGTATAAAAAATAATCGTTTGTCAGTCACAAACGTAAAAGTTTAGTATCAAGAGGAATGAAGAAGGCTGGGTGTCAGGAAAGAGAGAAAGGCACGGGGCAAATACATTCCAAGGAACCCCAAATATCCTGGGGTCTGTGCCAGAACGACATTACTCATAAAATCTCATGGAGCCAAGTCAGCACAGACATCACAATACACAGGACAATGTATAATGTAATAGTTAAATTATTATCTCCAAGTAGTGGCAGAGAGAGAACTGAAAACAATTAGAATAGAAAGCAGATTAAATTATCATGTAGCAACCTTTTTTTTTTTCCCCACAGATCTTTAGCTCATGCTACTTGAAGAACAGTGATGGCAATATTCAATTCCCCAGCAAGAAAATACACTACCAGCCAATGTTTCACCTAATATTACAGCAGACTGTTTGTATTCTTTACATTAAGGAAATATCTACAACCAAGAAGGCATCCATCTCAGCATTTCTCATATACATAAATAACATGGTTTATAAACCAACTGAAAAGATTTAGCATACTAGCTGCTCAAAAGAGTAATTGGTTTAACATAACAGACAAAGCAAGATTGTTTAGGTCACTTATTTGTGAACCAAACTAAATGACATAATTAAGCATAGGATTTGATTTTTCCTCTTCACCAGCTTGCTCAAGCTAATAATGACTGGTTCACTCTGAAATGCTTATCAAATGCAATTGATTTCTGCAATGTGAGCAAAGGAAACAGCATGATAAAAAAGGGAGTGCATGCTAGGGAAAACCTAGGCATATGGAGCATCAGGTTTGTTTAGAATTGATCATATGGCATGTGAGATTAACCAGCACAGCATAATTTAAAGGTAATGTGTTTCTCAATGGTTTAACTTAAAGCAGAACCCAACAACTAGTTAGGCCTTTTCCTTAGTCCAAGATTTTTTTAAGTCATCGGGTAACTGCTTTTGTGGATGACTACTTCTTGGCTAGTGCGGTGTTTGTTTTTTAGCCAGACAGTTGTGCATGCTACAAATCTGCCTTTAAGAGGTCATTGGTTTAGCATCAAAAAGGTCACAAAAAGCAACCACATTGACTGTGATCCTACTCTGAATCCCTAAGCACTCAAATGGTATGACTTGGGAGGTAAAGGAAAATGATTGGAAGGTTTTACTCAGTAGAGGGTTTCCAAGCAACCTTGCACAGCTGAGCAACCTCAAGCAATGGGAACAATGGCTATCTTTGGCAAGGATCCATTAAAGGGGAGCCTGCAGCAACACCATTGTATTCCTACCACCAGTGGCTATAAATACAAGCTATATTAAATAGGATAAGAAATAAAATAAAAACAAACCTGGAAATGGGGCAAGCAGAGGGCTGGGCAGACTGACTAATTTTTGCATCACTTTAACTCCAATTTTTGCAGAATATAGTAAAAGGATTAAGAACCTTTGCTTAAAGTACTAAACTTTGTACTGTGACATTTCTAATACATTTGTCGTTCTGGTCTAAGCACAGTCTTGACATACAGCAAAGATAACAAGGTGCTGTGAGATTGCTAGTCACTCACAACTCGTAACCAGTTCAAACCCTTGAAGCTGTAATTTAGATCCTTGCTGGGATAGTTTAAGGCAGGTCAAGCTTGGTCTTTTTCACATTCTTATCTCATGCTTACAGAGGATTTTCTCAAAATCTAAGAATTCCAGCCCACACATCTGAGTGAATTGGTGGAGGTTCTGAAGAGACACAACTTGGATGCCAGGCAGCTACTCAGTGGTTTTAGACATCAAATCACAAGACAGGTAGAAAAACTGAGAATATGGTGAAATTTTTTTTTGTTATTTCTTACAGCCATGTTTTTAATGAAACTGCTAAAAAAGCATTTCTTTTTGAATACTGCATCCAAATGATTCATGTTATGTAGGGTGACCAGAAATGAATTGTACAATTTTCTGCCATTAGCACTTACAATCCATTTGCATAAGCCTTAAAGCTTGTCTCTTTCTTTTGAAAAAGAAGCCTGATGTTTTAATTAAAGTGTTTGTAAAGGAAATTCAGTATGTACCGAAATTATTTAGTAGGCTTCATTAAATAAATTAATCTGACTGGACTTCCTTTGAACTCTCACAGCTTCTGTGCAACTGATTTTCTTTTCAGCAAATAAGCTACCATAATTAAGGTTTTTTTGAGCTTTGCAGAAACACACAACCTTGTAATACCAAACAAATAACTGAAAATTCACAGTATGTTTGGTACTGCCATGAGTTACATACTTGGCATTAAACACCCTAATTTATTTTCTAGAATGTCAATAGAATTACATTCCCAAGAATAAATCATCAAGCACATGTCCTAGTTTCAGCAGATATTTTTGTGATACCTCTAACTACAGCAGTAAAATACCCTGGGGGAAAAAAAAACCAAAAACCAAAACACTGTGAAGGTAGAAATTGTAAAACTAAATATATAACAGATTTGCCTTTGAAAACAAAATACTAGACTGACAGACCTGGAAAAGGAACAAATTACTCAACTACCATGCAGTAAAAATAACCTATAGATAAGTAGGGAAATTTACAATTGGTCTTGTATCAGGAGGTGTTGAGCAGTACTATTGAACATTCATACAGCCAAAACAAATAAATTAAGATGTACAATGCTGAAGACTTACACCTGCTGCCATACCACTTTTGAAAGTTCAATATTGTCCTTTTAAAAATTCAGGACAGGAAAAAAAATCAAGTAACTTTAGCAGCTCTTTCCTTATTTTAGTAAAATCAAAATATTAACACATCAAATATATCTTAGATATTTAGAATTATATTCATAAAGAGTATAATTTCTGATTAAGTTTCCTATTATGCAAACAAGTTTTCCTTATATTACAAATGTAATATAGTGAAGTTTTTCCATTTTTCCAAATAAAGTTAGACTATATCTTTCTCTACCTTTCTATTATCCTACTACAGCAGATGGTGATAATGCATAATCAGATTTCAGAGTCTCATTCAGATCAATTTCTCTATTTTCTACCATCATTTAACCACTTAGATTGTTTGCAAACTCTTCAATATACAGAAAAAACTTTTGCATCAAGCTGTGCTCATTCGGTCACACAGAGAAAAGCTTTACACCAACAGAAGTTATTGTATAGACAGTTTAAGTTATTATACTTGAAAGCATAACTTGCATAAGTTTGTACATGTACAGAACCTTTAGTCTAAACTTAGGATTCGGGGCTTTTTTTAGTGTCTTTCATCAGTGTAAATGGTTATTTCACACTTGGATTTTTCCCCTGCTTGTGCTCTTACCATCTAATCAGCCCAGGACCCAGATTAGGACTGTCATGTTGCATCAGGAGTTTACAGTGAGTGCTCACTAGACTGCCTTTAATCCTCTAAGGTTTACTCAAATGTCACAACCATCTGGAGGAAAAGGCGACTCCTTGCTGGGTCCTGCTGACCACAAATTATTTGTAAGGAGAAACAAAAGACAACAGAAAGCAAAATGCTAAGTTTTTTCTCCCCTCCCTGTCAAACACACCTGCAGAAGTACTTATGATATCATGAGCAAAATCAGGAATAACTTCACAACTTCACTTTAAATTCTAAAACTTATTAGATGCCTATGGTAATTTTGTTATCACAGGTCCCAAAGAGAAAATAACACAATATAATGAGAATATGTCAATGAGGAATTATCCTATGAATTTGTAATCAATTTTACAATAAACACATATCTCAAATACAAACTCAATATCCTATGAGTTTGTTACAATTTTACAATAGATAGCTTGTTTGGACTAGAGGTCCATTATATTAAACACACTAGTTACATTTCATATCTGGAAAAATTATAGATTCTTTACTCCAGACCTTTTATTTCTTTGTAACTGAGATACTCAAAAGTCCTATGACAAACTTAAAACTTAAAAGTAGTGAGACCAGAGTATTGCATTAATCAAATTACAGTAATATAATGGGAGCTTTACCACAGTTTTCATTAGAAATAAGGCATAGAATAAAAATATATGGCATTGTAGCTTTGCTCAAAGCTTTTATTCAGAACAATGAGGAGGAGGTTGTACACTCAATGCAAGCTTTTACTTATTGTAAGGAAGAAGTGCCTGTGTGTCTAGTTTTCATTTTGAGGAGATGCATTCCTAATCCTCTTCTCCAGGGAAAGCCAGTTCCTAACAGCCTGGACAAGACTAGGAAGGCAGCTGCATCCCCATCTTTAAATAGCCTTATTTGACATTGTATTTACTTCCCATGCACCACCTAGAAGAGTTTACCTGTGTTTACTGTTAGTCATTAATTTAAAAATTAAGAAAACCAGGAAAGAAATAGATATTGTAGGTACTTTAGCTCCTCATCTTCTATATTTGTCAAAATGGCATTCCTATCCTTACTTTCAGCTTCTTGTCTGCCTAACATTTCAGTTTAAAAGTTAAGGGGGTGTGAAAACATGTAACAGAGGTGTGGAGATTCCCATAGCCAACATCTAAACAGAAAGAGCTTTTTGCAGTTAACAAGGCACAGTCCAGATTTAGCCTAACCAGCCTAATAAGTTACTTTAAAAAATTCAGAAGTAAAATCTTTATTGCTTGCACAGGGTACATCAAGAAAGTCTTTGACCATTGATTTTCTGTAAGCTCACTTTCATGTTTGCACACCTTCATGTTTGCTCGTTTAGATGCCAGAGTATTGTTTTATAGCCAGAACTGAGTAGCTAAATATTAGAGCTGATTACTCAAAGTGTCACGGAATGACTTGCAATTGCAATGAAGTGCCCTTGTTTCCTATTCATATAACTATTAGGCAAAATTTCAGCCAAATTTTATAACTACTTCCAATACATTCATCTACAGTTTTATTCTCTTCAGTGAATCCTTGATATTCAATATTTGCATTCATAAACTTGTAATTATCTCAGTAAAAGCTGGAGGAAAAAAATCATTCATTTCATAAATACAGCCCACTAAGTCTTATCACTTCTAAATCTGCTTTTGCTTTGCAAGCTGTAGGCTCCACTTGAAAATTATTTCTGATACTTCATGATGAACAGTCCTTATGTGCTGTGTAGGGCAGAAAGCTCTATTCTTTTTCTTGCAGATAACATGACATGTTCAGTTCTCATTATAAAAGAAAACATGACATTTTCCTTTTTGTCCATAGTCGATTGCTTTATTTACTCATAAGGAAGTACTTGAATTAATCATTAAAGTCAAAAAATGTTTTGTTGTAAGAAACATAAAAATGTCACCTGAATTCAAAACACAAGAAAAACAAGCCTAATGTCTTCAGTGCTTTGCTTTGAACTGAATATGGCAAGACGACAATTCTATCCTTAGATCCTTCAAAATAAATAGAGCAGAGGTTTGCTTTGAGTTTTAAATCCTATTTTGCAAATATCAGTTTTATTTATATTCCTTATTTTTTTTCCAGAAGAGAATTATAGTCTTCACTCCCTTACCTTACATCCTTCTACCAAACTCAACCAACAGCCAACTCAACCTTAGGAGTAAGATGTGCTAGGTCATCAAAATAATTCAGAAATCTAAAGCTCTACAAATGCATAAAGTAAGATTTTCTCTGAACTGTTCATAAAGAAGAGAAAACCATTTTTCTTGTGAAAAACTCTTTCCTGCTACTGTGCTTCTTGTACCTGATACCATGTGTCATTGGCTTATGGAAGGTACTTATGGCCAGTCAAAACTCAGAGCATAGTGGTGTGAGCTAATTGAGACATACCTCTCAAAGCTACTTCCTAATATTGAATAAGAATTTTGAAAAGATTGCTCAGTTCTCAGAATTCAATAATGACATTAGATGTTATCAGTAAGCTTCTAAATAACATTAAAACACAGAAATGGTTTAAGCTTATAATTTGTGGGAACTATTTATTTAAAGAACAGCACTTTTTCTAATTTGTCATATTTATATAGCACAAAATCTTTAGGCACAATAGCTACAATTCATTTTACACACTAACAAAATCACATACCCCTTTTAAACTTTTACCTAGTACAGTTGTGACTATCTCTAGGAATGGTAAAATACGTCATCAGAGAAGATATATACATTAAATTACCCTTAATCCACTAAACATGTAAATGCAATGTGGAGGGAAAAAAAAAATCTTTCTCCTAGCCCACATGTTCAGCAGAGCAAGAACAAAACAATCTACAGTAATGTATTTCTCAGATTTGTGAACTCAGAATAAGTACCAATCACTATGACACACAAATTCAATTAAGCTGGAAGGAAATTGATAGAGAATAAGTAAATAAAAATCTTACATAGTTATCATTCATAGGCACATATATTGTGCCAGCAGAAATGGGGAGACCAGTCAGCAAACACAGGCAGATGTTATATCCTTTAGTTTTTGTACAAAAATTAACAATACAAGCAATACAAAAGTGATAGCACAACATAATGATAGATATTACTGTCATGTTCTCAAAGTAACATGTTCCCTGTACTGAATAAGATTCAGAAACTTCTTGACTGGCTATATCAGCATAGAAAGTTAATAATTTTTTTCTCCAAAACCTGTTGAGAATAATATCACTATTAAGATGTGCTATAATCCAAACAGTATAGACAGAAATTAAATCAAAAGTGATTTTTGGAGTAATGCACTTCGCATATATAACAGAAACATTGATTACAGAGATCTCAATTAGGGCAAAGTCACTATCTGCTTCACTGATGCTTTACCAGAGCAAGGCAAGGCTTTGGGCTACTTCTGTGTGACAGGGTTCAGATGACAGCAAAGCCTCATCTCACAGACTTCATCATTCATTCATGCACTGAGCCCACAAACAGGCAACTGGAAAACAAAAGCCCCATCCTACATCATGTCCAAATTGTGATCCTTCAGTACCAACTCGAGTGCTTGGCAGAAGGGTCACGTTAAAAGATAAGGTTGTTTGCAGTCACTAAAAAGAAAACTAAAAGCAACAAATATTGCAGTTATTTTTCACAGGATAAATGACATTACCTTAAAGCAAATTTAAAATTTCAAAACAGAGAGATGGGACAGATGAAACACAGACTGACCTTGAGTGTAGAAATCAGAAAGGAGCACTGCCAGGGAGCTATTAATACAATTCAATAAGATTAAAGAGGATGCTTTTCAACCAGTCTCCATTTGGAAATAACCAGTCATAATAAATGAAATGATAGGATGCTTTAAAGCAGAAATAATGTTTAGGGCCTCCAGTAATAAAGGTTTGTTCTATATTCTACATTGATAAAGAATGTGCACTCCACAAATGTACCAACAACAGGACGGAGGATTACTGCTCAAAAGTTCCATGGCCTGAGCAGAAAAAGACAAAGCAATCAAGAAATTTAAAGAAATGTACTAAATCCTAAAGAAACACCACTGGGTGCAGAAGAGGGGACTCAATTTAATTTCTTGATGCAATTTAAGATTTATAATATTTCCTTGAACAGTTGACTGGCAGGCATGCACTGTTTCTACCATACTTTATGATAATATAATTCAACTTTCAAAATCTGTTCCAGTCATTGCATTTACCAACATGTTTAGACTGTAAATTTCTTGCATTTCTTAACTTCACTAGTTATTTTTTGGACTACTTATTTGATTAATTTCTTGAGAATAAACTGTAAATATATTATTAGGCTTTCATTGCTCAGTACACTGAAAGCACTTGATAAAAGCACAAAAGAGTAAAAGAGTGTTCACACATCTTAATGTTAAAAAGATTTAATGCACAATATTGATCTATATTTTTATAAAATACTTCATGTTAGAAATGTTCAAACATTTTTCTTATGCATCCTGTTTATTTTGAAAAAGAAATAATCCCAGATTTTCATCTTTTGGTAATCCACACTGATATAAATTAAGTCATCTTAAGTGTAATATTTCCGTATGACTGGTATAATTTGAAATTTGTATAAACCTCTTGAAAAGACACAGATCAACAGTCATGGTAACATCATCCATCAGAGTGAGATTACTACACCATGAGTATTTTTAAATCTGTTTAGTCACCAGATTCATCACACAATTTATCTGCTTCTTCAGGTGTACAAGAAGTCCTTTAATCATGTTAGTCCCAATAACAGAGCAGTGCTCCCCCCCCGGTGGTCTAACCTTCTATATGATGAGCAAATACACCAACACACCACGTACTATGTACTACAATCAACTGCTCAAAGAAAGCAATTTAGGATTTGAAAATTCTTGTATCTTTTCCACACTACAACGAAAAAAAGGCAGTCACTAGCACAGACTTACTGTTTCTCTGGCAAAATGAAAATATACTGAGATTCCACTTAAAACAGGTTCTATAGACATTGCCTTTTTCCATTCCATTTACATGTAAAATAAATGTGTGGAATGTGTAAATCTTTTTTTAAAAAGATTTATTTTAAAAAAGAAAGATCAAAATGCTTACAAAAAGAGAGGTTATTTATTTAAAAAAAAAAAAAAAAAAAAAAAAAAAAAAAAAAAAAAAACAAAACACCANNNAAAAAAAAAAATCCATTCCAAGTTTCTCCCAGAAAGAGTTGTCTGCTCTTCATTAGGTGTTAGCAGCATTCACTGTCAGTCATCTCTACCTATTTGAATTGAAAGACAGCTGAGAAATAAAAGAAGAGCTTATATAAGTTTTCTTTATTTCAGCTTTTTAGTGTAAGCTAATTCATATTACTTATACGTATATTTTCACTTATCAAAGATTTCAATTCTGGGGAAGAAAAATCTTATGGTCAAGGTAAGACAGCGGAGTGGTTTGACCCTGGCTGGATACCAGAGCCACTCTATCACTTCCCTCCTCAGTTGCACAGGGGAGAGAAAATACAACAGGGTCATGGGTTGAGGTAAGGGCAAGATAGATTAATCATCAATTACTGTCATGGGCAAAACAGACTGGACTTGAGGAAATCAGTTTAATTTATTACCAATCAAATCAGAGGAAGATAATGACAAATCAAATCAAACCTTAAAACACTTTCCTCCAATTCCTCCATTTTCCACCGGCTGAATTTCACTCTGAATTTCTAGTTCCTCCTCTCCCTCAAAGGCACAGCAGGACAGGGCATGGGGGCTGGGGTCAGTTCATTATATGTTGTCTCTTCTGCTGCTTTTCTACTCATTCAGAGGACTCCTTTCCCTGCTCCAGCATGGGGTCCTTCTCATGGATACAACCCTTCATTAACTACTCCAACCTGAGCCCTTTGCATGGACTGCAGTTCTACATGAACTGCTCCAGTGGGGGTCCCTTCCACTGGCTGCAGTCTGCCAGAACAATGTGGGTCCCCCATGGGGGTCTCAAGTTCTGCCACCAAACCTGCTCCAGAGTGGGTTTCTCTCTCCACAGGGTCACAGGTCCTGCCAGGAGTCAGCTCCAGCACAGGTTTCCCACAGGACACTGATGGACTTGGCCCTGGCCAGAGGCAGGTCCATCTTGGACAGTCTGGCACTGGCTCTACCAGACAGGGCAGAAGCTTCTGGCAGCTTCCAGCAGAAGCCAGCCCTGCAGCCCCCTTATCCCGCTCACTACCAAAACCTGGCCACACAAACCCCATACAGACAAAACTGCCATCCAACAATTCCAAATGACATCTATCCATCAGGAATTACTTCTGATGTGCAATGGGAACCAAACAGAAGAAGAGGGGATTTATTTTATCATATTTGAGCTTGCGATAAATCTGTGAATTAATGGATATATAAATACATATATGTTAAAATATCTTTACTTCAAAATGTGATTTGGCTCACTGAATTCGTGTGTCTGTGAAAAGCTTCTTTTGTAATGTAGTATGGTTCTTTATATAAAATTTCATCTATTTTCTAGTAAAATAGAACTTACACAGAACAGGAGAACATCCTTCAAAAAGTGAAATACAAAAATGCACAAAGAAAATGGGTTTAGCTTCATGCAAAGAAAAGAGATTTGTTTTTTTAGTTACGTTAAACAAGAAGTTTCTGATTTCTTTAAATTACTTCTACTGACTGTTAAATCATAGTGTTTGGTGGGGGTTTTTTTTAATCTTAATCATTACTTTATTGCAACAACAACAGCAAGTAATGGATTCACTAATGTTACCTCCTTCTGGAATCACTTCACAGGTGTTAAATTCCTTGCACATTTTGATTTCAGGAAAGAGAGACCGACAGCACAGAGCAAACCAGCCAAAAGACACATTATGCTGGACTAAAATTAAGACAGCCCAGATGGGTAAACACTATCAACACAAAAGACTACAACAGGTACTCATAAATCATGCAACAGAAATCAAATATTGGTTGGAAAAGGGAGCAGGAACAGAATATGACACAGTTGGTTTTGATTAAAATGGAAAAAAAGCCTGAAAACTCTGGGTGTTCAACACACAGGCATAATTTCAGAAATCTATGTGACATAAGTTACTATAAACCATAATGGTTGCCCAGAGAGTATCACATTCCACTAGAAACTTCATTTTTATTTTTAGACTATTACAATACAAAGAGGGCCCAATTTTTGCAACAACAATCAGCAAACCTTTCTTTTATGGCAGCATGGCAGAAAGAACCAATATGCCTTCTCTAAATATAATTACTAACCCTGTCAAGTTAATACAATCAGTAGTGTTCCGCTAGATTAAACTTTTAGCTGGATGAAAACAGCTCATTCTATCCACTTGCTATTCTACTGAAGTTAATTCCTGTCTAAATAAAGAATGACAAATACTGAGACCACTTCTTATTTTCCAAACTCGTGCAAAGAATTATATTAAAATACAAAGGAATTTGAACAAAGGAGGTAATAATCAATTGGAAAAAAGTTCACAGTGATAAATCTGAAGGTAAATAATAAATTATCATTGTCAATATAGTGTTGGGGGTAAGTTAAAGATTTGAAAGTAGGAAAAAATATGCAAGACGGATAAAAAGACCAGTGATAAGTGGCATCCATCAAGGTTCTGTCTTAGAAGTAGCACCCCCAGAAAGTTTGCAGATGATCTGAAGTTGAGCAGTGCAATTAATATAACTGAAGGACAGGATGCCATTCAGAGGCACCTGGGAGAACTTGAGAAGTGGGTCTATTAGAGTCTGATGAAGTTCAGCAAATCCAAGCGCTGTGTGCTGCTACCCTGGTACAGCAGTCTCAGACACAGGTACAAAATGAGAGAAAATGTCATTGGCAGCAGCCCTGTGGAGAAGGGCATGGGGGTTCTGGCAGATGAAAAACTGGACATGGACCAGCTTGTGTGTGTGCTTGCAGCCCAGAAGGCCAACTGCATCCCAGGCTGCAGCAAAACCAGTGTGGCCATTAGGTTGAGAGTGGGGATTCTCCATCCTGGTGAGACCCCACCTGGAGAACTGCATCCAGTTCTGGGGTCCTCAGCATAGGAAGGACATGGATTTATTGGATCAAGTCCAGAGGACAGCATGAAGATAATCAGAGGGATGGTGCCCCCCTCCTATGAAGATGGGCTGAGAGAGTTGGGGCTTTTCAGGCTGGAGGAGAGAATAAAGACCTCATCGCAGCCTTTTCAGTACTTGAAAAGACCATATACAAAAGAGGAAGACTGACGTTTCACATGGGAACATAGTGTTAAGAAAAGGAGGGAGAGGAAAGATTTAGATTAGATAACAGGAGAAATACTTTCCTGTAAGAGTGTTGAGGTACTGGAACAGGGTGCCCAGAGAAGTTGTGGATACCCTATCCCTGGAAGTGTTCAAGGCCTGGCTGGACAGGGCTTTGAACAACCTGATCTAGTGAAAGACATCCCTTCCTGTGGCAGGACAGATGAACCTAGATCATCATTCACTTCCCTAGCAAATCACTCTATGATTTACTAGTGAGATTTTGAATGTGTTGCTTTAAGAGAGTAAGCAATAAATATGGTATTAAAATTAATGTCAATAAAACATTATTTGAAGGCAGATGGTAAGAAAAGTTGAGATGGATATGTCCTTACTCTTTGTATATATCTATATAAATTTATATTTATAATAATAAAATATTGACATACCTGGCACTCTAGACTGATCGGATATATGTGCTTCTCTATAATAATTATTATGAAAGTAAAACAGTTCTGAGACCAGTAATGCTAGAACCTGCTATGTAAGTACAAGTGGCTGACAGTGAACACCTTCACTGAAAGCAGTCTTTCAAATGTTCTGTGAGATAGAGCATTGAACTTCATCTATGTGAAAAAAAATCAAAACACAGCAGTATTAAGGTATAGAAGTCAATAGTTTCCATGGAAAGAGAGTAAGTTGAATGGTACCCTTTCAGAAAGTGTCCATAAATTGTTTAAAACAGTGTTTGGGAAACAGAAACTTTTGAAAGCAATCAACCAAAAACTTTCAGAATTAGTGGGATAGGAGTAAATGCTAAAATGAGCTATTTTCATTCCAGGTACTCTGGCAAATCACTACACACAATTGCTTAAGATTTATTTATCCTGTTTATTTATTACAGATTTAATTGCATTTTGAAGGCACAGATCTGCTTTACATGGTGAATTCCCCCATGTAATTCCCAAAAAGCACATCTTGTAGAAATAGCTCTGCTCTGCTCTAAATTGTGTTACTAGGCAGCCATGCTACAAGCAGTTGAATGTTTGAAAGCATAAGTGTGTTATCAATACACAAAAAGAGACTGTTGGCTCAGCTAAGAATTCTGCCCATTTTCAATACCATCTTTTCCAAGAAACAGACTATGGTGATGGGGAACATGAGAGTAACCACCAGCATTCATGAATTGAAAGCCCCATTTCATTCCTTGCTCCATAGCCAACGCCATGGATACTCTTGCACCACCTCTGTGATTTGTCATATAAACACTGTAAGCCAATTTCCAGAAACATTTATTTTGCTTAAAAAAAAAATCAAACCCAATGATTTACTGAAAAAGCTAGGCTTGAATGTTTTGTTGCCATAAGATGACCTATCCTATGAATCAATAATGAACACTTGATCAAAGAAGAAAAACTAACGTCATTCCAATGGAATCAGGGGAAATATTAAACTTACTGGGAGAACCTTACCCTCCTTTCAAGTTAGGTGATTTTATGAAGTAAAATGCAAATGACAGCTGTTAACAGAAAACATGTAAAAACAGCTGAGTACAAAATTGACACAGTTTGTCTAGGACTAAGAAGACCATAGGGAAAATTATAAACTTAGCAGCTGCTACCAGCAACCTCCAAAGAAATGCAATCAAGAAGCAGTAATGGCTCTACTAGCACTTACTAGATTTAAACAGCAGTGGTATTTGTCTGTCTCCAGACATCAACTTCAAAAGGCTACCTTAAAAATATAACCCAGATTCTGAGACAGACCATTACTTCCACCACCTAACCACTGTTCATCCTTCAAAAAATGCAAGTGTTTAGATCCATGGCAAACCTACCTGTTAAGCATAGCATTGCTGATTGCAGAGATGAATATAAACTCAAATTTACAAATTTTCTTTAATCTGATCATTTAAAAGTGGGTAAATTATGCCACAGAGTGCCTTTCTATCAGACCTGCTTCTTTAGGACTACTTTATTGAAGAAAAAAATCAGTATTTCTTTTCTTGTAATAAAGACTGATCACCAACATTTTTTCATGAAAGTTTACAGTAAACAAATCACATATAAAAACCTTTTTGAAGAGGTACACTGTTCAAGCAAAATTTGTCAAGAAGAATGATATGCTATAGAAAACATTACCTAAACACACTAATGCTTGAGTCAAAATTTCAAAATTAGATACCACACCTCAGTTGTAACTGTCAGGCTTTGGTTGTTCACTATAAGGAACATTTCATGAATTGTCTTTCAAAACAGAAAGAAAGATAAGAAATGTCTTCACTTTCAGAACTAAACTACTGAATATTATACAAAACTATTTGTTTGTATCAGATGAAAAGCTTCCTACTCTAAGAACCAAAACATCGTTTTACAGAGGGCAGGTTTTTTTGTGCCCTGGTTGCTTCACTGATTTTAAACTGAGGGAATTTTGACATACTTGCCACAACCAATACCTATAAAAACAAATCTAAGGCAATAATATAGTCCACCCGTAGTACTGAAAGTGTATTTCACCTAAGTAAATCCAAAGTCCCTCAGATTGCTGTGATAGCCAACATGAACATCACCCTTAATTGGTTATTAAACACTAACATGACTAAGTGACAGACAAGAAAATACGAAACCACTACACTATTTCAATGTCACATTTAAGTACAGTAATTCTAATAACTACTAATGTTTGATATTAGCATTTTCCCATCTTGTATCAATGAGAACACTAGGATCCTTCAAATTGTGCTTTGCCTGGAATGTAAGTAGAATGGGAGATTAGGTTAAATTATTTCCTAAATAATTTGCTAAAAGCTCCATACATGAAGAGATACAGTAATAGAGAGAGAAGAAAAGATGGCCAGCATGTATCATGAAAGAAAAAAAAAAAAAGAAAAAAAGAGATCAGTGAATCAAAATAAAAAAATAATAATGGAGTTGGGGATTCAGACCCATGTCCCTAACCTGTACAGTTGGTATAAAAGGAAAAAACAAACCAGAAACTGTAATAATAAAGAAAATGGAAGAAAAATAAATTCATTAAGGGTGCTTACTGAGTCAATGAGATTTTATCATCTGTGGGAGACTAAAATCAGGCCCTTGTAAGATTATGTGATAAGAATACAGTATTTCAGTCATGCCAAATACCTAGAAAATCCCTCAGAGCTGGGTAGTTTTAGTTGGTTTGGTTTATTTATTTACTTTTACTTAACCTATGAACTTGCTATGCCCAGATTTTTATCACTTTACCTCGAGACATGGGCTTAAATATATTTTTGACAAATGTCAGCCCAACTTGACCAATCTGCTTCAAGTCAATGACTTTTCTTTAAGATGCCATAAAGACCACTTACAACTGATGTTGCTATTACTACTGGTTTACAGAACATGTCAGAACAAGAAGCACGCAAAAAGGCAGAGATTAAAATCTCAGAACACAGCCACTTGAAAAGAAAGACTAAAATTACTACTATGACAAAACCAAAGTATCTCAGTTTCTATGGAGAGTAGGAAACAAGAACTGAAATTAACATTTCAACTAGTAGACCACTACCATCCAGGTGTCTTGAAAAACAATGTATTCCCACCCCTAAATTACCTTTTCCTTGAAGGGAATATAGTTCCTCAATTTTTAAAAATGTGCACAATTAAACAATGTAGTTTTATTTTTTTTTTCTTTTTCAGACACTGAAATTTCATCTTGTCAACAGAACTGCATTATTTTCAGCCCGAAAATCTGACTCCACAGTAGACTTTGAAGGTAGTACATTGTGAAGAACATGAGTACTTCTCACCAGCATGAATGAGCAGCATGGCACTGACCAAATCAACATGTTTCCCTGTGCTCTACTTCCCATATTAACTATGCATGCACTGTATGGCTGCCAAATACTCAGAAAAATGGATTTCTCTAAAAACCCACTGGCGTCTAAAGAATAATACAAATAATATAGTAATGAGTTGTGCTTAAAAGAGGGGGAAAAATGGGTTGCATTCTTGCAATGCAAGAGATTTATTCCCAGTATCTCCAGATAAATTGCATCTGACAAAGCAGTACTTATGGAAATACAAGTCACCAACACATAATCCCTTCTGGTATGCCACTGAGAAAGAAAAAATTTTGGATCGTGTCCAAATTGTCCAGCTATTAAAGTTGTGGGGGCCACAGACTTTCCTTGGCAAGTCTACTGGCTAGGGTGAGAAACCACCAGCTCTACAGTTTCACCCCTACTTTTTGAGACAGTCAAGATGAGAATTATACATATTGTCTAGCAATTCACTGCTGAAACTCTTCTGTACCTCATATTAACATGTAATTACCTCCTAGAAAACTTATATTATCAAAAGAATATCACAACACTGTTTTGAAAATGTATGGTAAAAATTTTAAATTCAGTAGGTTTTTTTTACCTCATATTCATGTTTACTTATAAATGTAGACCAGATAAGGGGATCAGAGGAATAAGGCACACTAAATAAGTTACTGTCTTACAGCTCTCTGTATTTCCTAATAAACAGTCACAGTCAAGTGGTTTTTAATATTTATAAATAAGCAAAATGCCCTAAATAAGTAATTGCTCTTTTTCAAGCCCTCATATACAGCTACCCCCATAAATGAACTCTCCTCCCTGGCAGACACAAGAACTAATGCACATTTAAGATATTAATTCTCTCCTATTTTTCTGAAATGTCAGGTACATATGCCATCCATCTGAAGAGGCTTTTTCCTATTTGTGTGCCCAGAAAATCTGCTTGACCCTTCTAACAAGAAAATGATTAATTAATAGAGAATGCTAGGAGAAACTGTATAAACATTGCTATTCTCTAGTTTACTAGTATATACTTCTTTAAGAAAAATAATAACATGCATCATCTGACTTTGAATTTATCTTGGTATGTATTTTTTAGTGAAGACCTAACTCTCTTCTACATGTTCATGTGGTCATTCTTAACACTCTCTGTTGTATTAGGTCACTGCTTCATCAGCTGCACTGATGCTTTGTCTAAAATTAGCTGGTTTGGTTTGGACAGAGATTAGAGAAGTGATCAAGAACTGTTCCTGTTGGATGAAAAATGAAGATGGAATGATTTGGGACTTGTCCAAAATTGTTCAGTTTCTAATAAACAAGAAGTGTTGAATAGGCACTTCCCAACTTTAGTAGAAGTTTGCCAAACTATTTTTCATTCAGAAACTATGAACTGAAATAATGATCAGACTTCCTACTGGGCTTCTGGTTGACAGGCATGGAAAGCCCATTTTATAAATTAAATTACATTTATGTTTCAATGTATTAATATTGCTAATGCACAATACTTCAGTACAGGAATATACAGAAAAGGTGCCTTTTTTTTAAGCTTTGACAATATATATGATGTATAATAAAAACGAGTGCAAAAAAAGAGACAAGACTTTTTCATGTATTAACACTTTCTCCAATCTCAGCTAAGGACAACCAGAAACAAGAGTTCTCACTATAATGCCTTACCAAAATCAAGAACCTCCCACATATCCATGCCACGCCATTCATGGCCACCCCAAGATAAACAATGACAAGTGAAACCAACCAGAAACCTGCCAACTTCTGACACAGAACACATAGTACACATGAACACATAGAATAAGCTATACAGGTTCTTTTTTTATATACACACACACATTTTTATACATCTATATTTAACTAACACAATTTTATCTGGTCCATTTGTTATTTGACTTTGTACAAAGATGTTGGATATACTACGCTACACAAATGGCATATCAATACTTCCAACCAAGCTAAACTTCTATCAATGGCATATTAGGATGGGCACCTATTTTGAACTGTTACAATTCTCTATCCTTTCTACCAGAATATCGATCTCTACAGCATGTGAAGAAAAAAATCTATATGCAGTTAATGAACAGAGTAGTGCCACAGAATATACAGGATTTATATAAATTTTCTACCATCTGTACTTCAAAGAAAGCTTGATAAAAAGGAGAGAAAAGATAGAAGATAGGATCTCATGGTATCCAAACAGAAGCAACAATAGGGAGAAAAGAATGATTTAAAAAATGTAGTTTCAGAGGAAAAAGTTATAATGTCTAAGGATGAAACATCCAACACGTTATTTGTTCTGATAACTCCTATTCCCTCAAAAAGGTTCAACATCATTGCACGGGTAAACACAATCTTTGAAACTACATCTATTCTTATTCTTCAAGAAGGAAATCTTAAAGGCACAGAAGCAGGCTGTACTCAGTGTTCTGAAAGACAAGCTAGTGGGAAAGAATGGTCAGGCAGAAACTTAAAGAAAAAAGGAGAGTTTATGACCTTTGGAAGAAGGGGCAGTTGTGAGGCTTTGCAGGAACAAAATTACAAGGGGCAAAGCCCAACCCAAACAATCTGACTACTGCTGCAAAAGGCAATTAAAAAATCCTTCTATTAATACATCAGCAGCAAAAGAGAGCTAAGCAAAATTTCATCCTTTATTGCATGTGGAGGGAAACACTGACAAAGGCTGAGGTACTTAATACCTTCACCTCTGTACTAGGTTAACAGACTCAGTGATCTCAAAGGCCTTTTCCAACCTAAAAATGATTCTTTGATTCTATTCCTCTGCTGCTTTTTTTCTAGTGCTTCATCTGGAAAAAAAGGAAGGGCACTGTAGATCTGAAGTCACGTTCAGCCAGTCTGTGGACCTCTAGATCATGCAGCTAGGAACCGTTCACAGTAAGGATGCCAAGCTCCCAGCTGGAAAAACACCAGGCATGTTGAATCCATATGTTCTGTAACAGAAAGCTTTGCAAATGTTTCTAATACCATAATTCTTCTTCAGTGGTAGCTAATTTTCTTTAAAAGCTTTCATATTCTTCCTGCGTAATATCTTTAAAATTCATTCTTTACTGCACATAACTGCACATAATAAATAGTCATATAATTAAAAATCATAATTTGAAATCCTTACTGCAACAGCATCCTACTGTATGGCTCCTAAGTTATAATGCAATGCATACAATATGTAAATAAAGGATTTGGAAGGAACTAAAGAGCATCCCAGCATATCTTACCCATTCTACAGACCTTCAGTTCTCCTAACTGCTCTTCTAAGCTCTATTGAGAGAAGTCCACCTTCAGCAGTCATGAGTAGGCACTCCTCACAAGCAGCTTAGCCCAGCTCCCTCTCCTCATTCAAATTATGAGTCTTCCCTCAGGCATTCATGTTGAAACCTGCTATATTACCATTGAAAGTGCTCTTTTCAAAACTAAACAAAACTGATCCATTCAAATTCCTCATTCACTGCCTTTACTAAAACTCCAGCTTTCCTCTCTACCAAACACTTCCATTAATTTGTCCACATCTTTCTGCTTGGGTCCAGTGAAATTACCTACAGACTAACAATCCCCAATATCAACTTGCCTAGAATAAATACCCTACTATGTCTGCTATATATCTGAAAGGCACATGCATGTATTCTTTAAATGGCCTCAAAATGCAGTTTAAGGAAATACATTGCACTTCTGAATAACATCCTGGCTAAATACTGAGCAAATATCCTGGAAACTGTTGCTCCATAGACTACTATCTCTTATTTTAAGTGTAATTGACATTTCCCCCCTTAAACATTGCATTTTTTATTAAATACATTTCTTAATAGTATTTTTCTTCATTTGTAAACATTACTGATAGTTTCAGTTTAATGAGGCAAATTTTCTGTAGGTAATGTATCTTGAAGAATTTTACACAGAAGAAGCAACAGAGGTATTTATCAAGAAGCATGATTTTGTGATTTTCTGACTTCTATCAAGTATCATGGAATGCTTTGAGACAAATTTCCAAAAGTCCAGAAGTTTGATTCTTATTTTACCCCTTCCACACTTTGATTCAACTCTAAACTTAGGATCTCCTGCACTTAGATTCCCTCTCTCGTCTCTCCTCTTAAACCAGCCAGTGATCAGCCATTTCTAAAGCCTCCAGTAATTTTTGACCTTATGCAACCCCAGATCATCACTTTCAGGTAATCAGATTTCCTCCATGGGTAATCCTTTGTTTGTGTGGGATAACAACTAAGCAGAGTTATCTGTCTAGGCAGTAACTAGCAAATCATACAAGGCTGAACCCACATAATTAAGCTCATCACACTTTAGCAATTTCTATTATTAGCTTTGGATAACTGCCCCGAGGAACACAATATAGAGTGGACATTCAAACAAAGCAGAAAAGTAATGTACTTATTTGTATTCTCCCTTACATACAGAGATTATAATGAATATACATAAAAAATGAGAAACAATTCACTACTCATCACCCTTGGCTATAATTTCCAGAAACATCCCCATCTTCTGCATTCTTCACCAAAGGCTGTAGCATCTTGTAAGGCTTTAAGGAACTGCAATCCATGCTGAGTGGCGCTACATAAATCTTTACTCAGAATACATAGACTTCAGACACTGGATGGAGCATCAACGGACAAAACATGCATAACAACAGCAGCAGTAAAATCAGAAATACTATCACACATATTCACACAGACTCAAAAATTCCAAGGTTTGATCCTTCTCATATTGAAGTTTTTTTGGACCAGTGCCCCCCAGATATGAAATTCTTTGGTATTTCCAAATACTGTCAATGTTTCCATAATCTATGTCCTTTCAGGTTGCATTGCAAAATAGGCATGGTGTCTTTATCTTAACTGGCATTCAAATTGTACCTGTTTTCAGAAATAAAAGCATAAAGAATTAACAGTAGCAAGATTCTTAACTATTCTCTTGTTTTCTGAAATTAAATCATGAGATTCAAACAACTCAGAATTGCCTGACATTAATAATCCTTCTTGGCTAATAGAATAAAATTTATACAATTAAAGAACAGATGCTTATTTGGATTTTTATTTTTCTTATTGGGACTAGCATTTGAAGAAAAAATAGAACCAAATTATTTATTGATATTTACACTGGAAGGATTGTTTCTTTCCTATAATCATCAGAATGCTCAAGTTTCACTCAGGTGTGAAAGAATACATGGTCCTAAACAGAGCTGATTTTGGGGGTGTGGGTGTGTAATGGAGTCTTTCATTAAATCCTAATTGGTTTCCATTACATTTAATTTTTTAAAATTCACTTGTCTTGGGCATAACCAACTGACAACCATCTAATGCAGCAGAACATCATTAAATACACACAGAAGTTTTTTAATACATTTTCAGTTTCTACAGTGTAGAAGTAGCTGTAAAATTATTTTGCCCAGGTATCTGAGAAATGAATTTTATCTTGACATGTTTTTAGTATGTTGTGGAACTAGTTTTAAAAGCTGTTTAAATGTAATGCACATATCTATCAGTTTTTGCTTTCCAATGTGGATTCTGAAAATGCTGCTTCAAAGTGATGGGCCACTGTTGTTTCTTTTTGAAAAATAATTCTCTCTTCTTTGAATACCTACTCACTGCAGTCAGAAGCCAAAAATTTTATGTGTTAGCACACAATTATTGCTAATTGCATTCTTGGCTGATTATTGCATATTTCCTCTAAGATCCCTCTGCTCCATTTATCTTTTGCAGTCAATCTTAGTAGATCCAGACCTTTTAGTACCTTATTCTAAAATATTTACTGGTTTTTGTAAAAGTTATTTTTATTTTTACTATGTTAATAAACAACCAACTATCGTGGTTGCTATGATAACAGACAAAATGAACACATTTCAGAAAAAGACAGTTACTGTAATACTGTTTATTCCACAGTTCAATGATTCCTTCAAACCAATCCACACACAAGAGCCTGCAATCAGCACATGAAATAACTTTTCTTAGAGCTGAAATAAACTCTCCTTGCTTTGGTTCATTGCAGATTTAAGTATTTGTGTTTATGATCACAGCACTGAAGCTGGAGTTTAGAAAGGACCCATGTAGGTCATTAGTCAACCCACCTCAAAACAGAGTCAACGAGAGCACATTGCTCAGGACTGGGTCCAGTCAGGTATTGAATATCCCCAAGGATGGAGACCCAGTGTCTCCCCAGGAGACCTGGTCCAGTGCTTATCCCACTGACCTTATTGTAAAGGACTTTATATTCTCTAAATCTACTTTCTTGTGTTCTGATTTGTGCCTTTTAAAAAAGTACTTTTCGTTCTAAATTTTAGACAAAATTGAAGGTATTATTCATTATGCAATAATGGAAAAAATTTCAAAGTACCTATGCTTTGGCACCACACCTCATTTTGCTTTTTTGTTTTGACAATTTCTCAGTTCCACATTTTATTATTTCCTGAAACGGAGTGACGGAATATTATTAAACATTATATAAACATTTGCACAGGATCTAGAACCTAAACAATCCACTGGATTTATGAAGCAAAATGCACTTATAATGTTCAATTTATCACTATGAAAAAAAATTTCAAAACATTCATGCAAAGCGCAAAAAACTTGCCCAAAAACCATTCAATATGCTTAGGTAGAAATATTTCCTTTTCAAAGTAACATGTGACACAGTTTATAAACCTATCTGTACAGCAAGTAACAACACCATAACTTCTAAAGTAATTCTACCCAGCTCTGTAATGGAACTTGAATTTTCCATAACTGCAAATAGCAAATAGGCAAGTTACTTCATTTAGACCTAGTTATGGAAGGACAAAAAATTGTTGCTCACCTAGGCAGTAATCTCCAACTGGTGAATACTCCTACATTACAGAAAAAAGGTTGACCGAATTCCCTTTTTCTGCCCTCAGTTGCTCCATTCCCATCCACTATAAAACCTATTAGTTAACTCTATTGCAGACTCCTTGATTGATTGTATTTCATGATGACTATCCTTTTTGGAGCAGTCTGTCTGGGGAAGAAGCCTTATTCCTAGCGTATCTGATGTGTCTTCTCATTGTCCAGCTGGTTTCAGGTACAGCAACACGAGAGCTGCTCAGGCTGGCATTGTCCTTGGGAAGGTTTTATACACATTTCTAAAAACACTACCATAATGCTTTTTCTTAAATTTTTTTGAAGGTGCATGTTGTCTTGAGTTGTTTTTTAAGCTGTAAGACCACAGTAAAGGTCTCCACTTTTAAGTAAATTTATGCTTCTTGATGAATTTGTCTCCCTCTTGCACTGTTCCTAATGCTTGCCTTTACCTTCCAAAACATAAAAAATGTACTAAATTCTGATGTTCAACACAGCCTGGTGGTTTTGGTTTCTTTTTCATTGTGGTATCAACTCACAAAACTGAGTTACTAATTTTGCAGAAAGGATCTTAGCTAAGTTACTGATATTGTTAATAATCCTTCCTTGAATTCCTCATAAAACCTTGGTCTCATTAAACATGGAGCAGTTTTCACACAGTGCATTGAAACAGAAGAGAGCTTTTCATCTTACTGCCACACAAGAGATATCCAAAATACTCCAAGGGGAGACAGTAAACACAGATTAACTTTGATGGATCTTTGCAATGGGACTATTGATACACAGTGCAGTAATTCTGACTGCCAAGACACAAAATTCAATCATCCATGTTCTTTTTGTAATAAAGGTCATACACACTGTAATCACATCAATTTTTATTTGGCTTATCAGTGTTTTCAAAAAAGAACGCAGGTAGATAAGGGGAACAGTCAGTAAGTAGGTAAGAATAAAAAAATGGAGAAACATGACGATTTAAAAAAATCACCATAGGTGCAAAGAAAAACTTTTGATATGCTACTAAGACATAACAGGACTAATTAAAGGAACAGGAATGCCATAAATACTTGTCCTATTTTAGACAAAAATGTTCTCAAACAGTTTAATGTCTAAAAACATGACTGAATAAGTCTCAGCAGGTTTTTCAGCAGGTAATGTTATCTAGTTTAAAGAGAAAAACCCAACTACTGACCTAGTTAAATAGCAAATAAAAGCAAGGGACAGAAAAATCCTCAAGTAGCATTTAATTGCAAAGGACATTTCAAGGATTTTTTTATATTTTGCCAAAGAAATCCTTTGCAAAGTCGTATTTCAGCATCAACTTCACAATCAACTATTTTATATTGAATACAGTACCAATCAAGTTCAACATCAGCTCTGCAATTCACAGTGATTAGACTAAGGAATGTAAATGCCATTAAGTGTCCTTCAAGTCTTATGTTAAGCTTGAGCACCAAATGCCTTTGTAGTTCTTCTAGGATATTACCATTAGTATAGAAGGGTTAATAGCAAAGGCTGATGATTGTTTAAAAATTCACATTACCAAAGTGGATTACATTGCATCTACTGAGGGGATCAACAATGTAAGCCTACACTAAGCCATTATTGCAGAAACAAAGCTTGCATTTTAAGCCTTTGGAAACAAGCATAAAATGGACAAAAGAAAAAATTCTTCTGATGTAAGAACAAGGCAAACACTACATGCTTTTCATACAGACTCACATTTTCAGAGCCATACAGAACACATGAAAATGGACAAATAGCCTCCCCTAAAAGCTCATCATGAACTCCTGACAAGATCAGCAAACTTGAAGGAAAGGACAAAACGGATAACTGTAAGTGATCAAATGGTATAAAGGAAGTCTTGTCTCCTCTTTTATTCTAGACACAACAAAATTAATTATCTTGAATTTAGGAATGATTACTAGAAGAATCAAGTATGCTTGTTAAAAGCTGAGGGCTTAGATCCTTAGTTCAATGCTTGATGTTCAAAGGCACTAAAAGCTGCAAATTTCTGTTAAGATCAGTGGAATCTGAGGTTTCTCAACACATTCATTTATCTGGTCAGTTAGAATTCAAACCTCATTCATTTAAGTTTGAAAATACTAACAGAATCCTTTGTCCTTTTTTCCACACTTCCTCTTTTGCTCTCTGAATCCATTACTAAAATTATCACACAAAATTAAAAATGAATAAATTTAAAAAAAATAATAATCCCAGGCTGAGTGTTCTTTGTTATCTGAAATGCTACCCCAGCTAGTTTCTAAGTACCTCTTTTCAAACACTCTCCTATGGATGAAGATGCTCATAACTATTTCCAGTTGTAAATACATGAGTTCAAGCTTTCTGACACAGTACTAGGCAGAGTAAAACACTCTGATGTTATGAAAGTAAATTAATATGATATATTTAGGAGTAAATCAATGCATATGCTATCTACATTACAGAAAATACCCTAACCTTTTTCAGAAACCCTTTTCTTCAGCAGAGATTATTTTATATTAATAGCATGAAACAGCTTATTTTAAACCCCATGCTAAGCTTCTTCAGAATGCAACTAAACAGGAAAGCATTATTCAACATTTCAACAATTTAGGTTTCTAAATATGGCTTGTTTTTAGTTTTAATTCTGTCATGATGAAATGAAACTGGATCAGCTAGAAAAACTGTGCAAATCTAATATTTCACATTAATCATACCTGAAGCAGACTACTGCAGACAGGTTCTGTTTTCTGAAGTGTTTTTAAACTGTGACCAGGAACAGGATATATGACATTTATTTCTCTTCTATGTTTACTTTAAAAAGAGCATCATTATTTAAATGATCCTTTTTGTGACTACAGAAGTTCACATATAAGAATAAAAAAGTTCATACACGGAACAATAATTTTTCTAGCACAGGAAAAATTAATTCAGTGAATTTTGTTAGTTCTTAGAGGTTTATTTGCAATACCCAGACTGAGTACTGCCAACTATTTTATAAATTTGGCAATTAATTTAAACAAAGGTAGAAGATCTTTATATCAACTTTTTCTCATTAAGGACGCTGCAATATTTTCTTAAAATATGTTAGCTCTTCCTGAATTTTAAAATTATCAGAACAGCAAAAATACAAACAACAAAAAGAAGGAAAAAAATGTTGTGCAGGAAGATCATATGCAATTAAATGTCTTTAAAATACATTGTACACCTAGCTGTGTTTTCATCTACTGATGAGATAGATATTAACTGGGAGAATTATCTGCTTAAGAAAATGGGAAAGGCAGGATATAACCTCTTTGATTTGGCTTCATTTTATGGGCTTAGATTTCATGGCTCAGAACAGTCTATTTGCTAGCTTTTCAAGCATAAATTAAGGAACACAGAAGACAAATTTATTAAAATAAAAAAGAAAAGAAAAAAAAAAAGAGAAAAAATGGGATTTCTTAAAAGCCAGTAAGTATTTGGCAAGCGATAGGGAAAAAATGTCTACACTCTATCATTTTTCATTTGCTCTTGATACATTTTCTAAACTGAATAGAAAAGAGGAAACTGGTTGCAGTAGCCAAGAGCATTTTTTCTGACATAGAATCAATTCTTCTCCCTATGAGCCACTGTGACATCTCATATGTAGTACACATATAAATAGACCAAGATGTGCCATTGACACTGACCTGATATCCTCATTTCTCTGATTACAGATACACTCCATGTTGTAAAGCTACTCAGAAATTTTTCCAAGCAAAAAACTCAAAGTAACAAGGAAACAGAAATCAGTGTCTATATTCCAATAAGTAGGAGCTGAGAAGCAGAAATACAATATTGCTCCAAAAGAATAATAACTAAACTTGCTTTTCAAGGACAGTTTTTAGACACAATCATGCATAACAGAAAAGAGATCATACAGTTACCTACCATTTTTTGACATTAGTATGTTAATAAATATAATTCCCTCCACAACAATTTTTGTTCATAAAAGAATAATTCCCTCCACAACAATTTTTCACAAGTAGCTTAGGAGGCTTAAAAGCTTACACCCAGCGATCTTCAGTGATCCCATTCTGCAGTGTCCCTATGAACAGGATGAGCTAGGACCAATGGCAAGAGACAGCAAGGGGCTCTGGAGGGAGGTATTGCCTGCCTCTTTGATACTCTCTTTTATACTATTCCTCTTCAAAATACCTGAGGAGTCTTGTCCTTTTGTCTTTAGGCAGCATATTAACTTTCTCCAAGTAACACAGAAAAGGCTAAAATACATGTACTGATAAAACCCTAAAACATTCCTGTAATTATTTTAAGATTCACAAACTCTTTTCCCTCCTTGCCTCAATTTTGTTGCATTCACTAATCTTTTAGTTATTTATTAACATGCAAAAAAAAAATCATTTTTTCAAAAAGTGAAAATAATATTAAAATGTATTTTTCTACTAGAGCAATTTCCACTCATCTGACATTAAAGCACCATTGTATTAGGATGCTTTTTTCCTCAAAAGTGTTCCTACCATTCTTTAAAATTATTTTCTACAATACTTGTATGAATAAACATACTTCTCTTTCCTAATATTTTTCAATCAGAAGTACAACTGGCACGTAGAAGTAATATAGACTCCTCTTTTGCACCCCAATGAAATAATTAATTGCTTAGAAGTGCAAGAAAAAAAGCCAAAACTATTTTCAATAAAAGCTAGAGGAAGCAAAGTTATACTTTCATTCATGTTAGGGAAGTGTGACTGTATTTAATATGCTTAAATCTGAAGGAGGTGGGGAAGAGTATGCATCTTGCATACCAGAAAGAGACAGATGAAAAACACTTCTGCAGGAAAATGCATATACTGTCTATTTTTCAGGTATCTATCAAATCTCTCCTATTAATTCTTTGAACTAGAGAATGTTCTGTCTGCTGAACTGGCAATAGTGTGAAAAGGAACCCACTGGGCTTTGTTAAGGCTCAGCACACTAACTTATTTCTGATAGCTGGAAAGAAAGCAACAAGCTCCTCCACAGGCCTTGGCATGGAGAAATACAAGTCCTGCATGACAAAACTGCCTTTGAAATGAAAAAATGAATTGTGGAGATTGTAAATAATACAGACAAAATCAGTCAAGACACATTTCAAGGCAGAAGAACAAAAAACTTTTGTATTGCTGATAGATCCCTTGGCACAAGGCACTGAACTAACTCAATAAAGATTATGACCAGAAACAACTCCAGCATGACTTTTTCTGGTACCTACAGATCAAACTGACAAGTGGGTAGTAAAAAAAATAAGATGGAAATAACCACAGTATCCCCAAGTCTAAGGAGTTTCACCTGTTGATCCCAATTAGCACCTGACCATGAGTACAAGCTGGAACATGCATTGTCCTGTTGGATGAAGGGAAGTCAGGGAAGCAAAAGGAAATCCATCAGCTAAGAACATCTTCCTACTCTAAGCTCAGAATCTGGTTAAAAGAAGACTCCATCACCATCCCGGCTGGTGTGTCCTGGCCAAAAATCTAAAGAAGTTTTCATAAAATAGAGGTTTTCCATACTGCCTCATCTCAAATTCTGCCTAGAGATGTATGAGTTCAGGACTTTGGGTCATAGTATACTCATGTATCAAAATAATGATGTACCAAAGTGCAAATACAATTGGTAAGTAAACAATGAAGAAAATAGAACCAAATTCAAGCATATTTAATCACTGATAAGGAACCCAACCATACCTGCAGTAAATTTCAATGATTTTATTTGAATATACAGTTTACAGCAAAGAAAAGTCTGATGGTAAAGGTAAAAATCTTGTCTGTTCATAAAAACTTTGAACTTTATCAGAACTCAAGTGTTAAATGTGTCCAAGTGTTAAATCAAGTCCAAAGTGTTAAATGAAAACACCAGCCATGCTGTTCCAAACCAAAGAATAGAAAAAACAGCAGAAAAAAAAATCTAAATGGTTTTCACCCTCTTCAGTTCAAGTTGATTAAATTCTACAGTATTTCAAACAGAGTGATATTTTGATCAATAAATACAGAATTCATGATAGAGACATATTGCTAGTGAAGGGGAGGAAACACATTCCCTGATCATGGCATAGAACCTAATTTTACTGAATTATTACAAAGGATAACAAACAGACATTAATAGTTCAGCAGAAGAAATTAGGACAAATCCTGAAGAGGGTATGTAATTCAAGCACTGGAACATTCAGTAAGTAAGTAGTCCCTTTAAAGTCTGTATAGACAGTGTCTCTGGGGATGAGGCTGCTGAAGCACTGGTTGGCCATGAAGGTCCTCAGCACCTGCCGGGCACAGCCTTGAGCAAACTGGTTCAAACTCAATGTTGTTCCACTATAGGCAAAAGGCCCATCTGATTTATCCTACAAATTCTCTGCTTTACATTTGTGGGCAGGATTCAACAACATTTAGTAAACCTAAACTTTCTTGGTTTGATTTTATATTTTGCAATTGGTCTTAAATGATAAAATACTTATAGAAAACAATTTCCTCTAAAGTAACACAAAGTATTATTGTTGAAATATGGTTCTAGTCAGAACAATAGTACTCAGACACTCCAAAGAGATGGTGAAGAAATAGTAACTCTGCTTGTTATTCTGCCTTCATAAAACAAGTCTTTATTACAAACATACTTTATAATGCCATTGTGTAAGCAACAAATGAAATGTGATTCAACTTGACAAAAATGTAAACATTTAATTAAAATAGATGAGTTAATCACAAAACAAGCTTACTTATCATGTAATGTAGAAAGATAAAGTAAATAATTAGACTATAAATAAACATACATAACATGCATTCACATATGTTATTCCCAGTGCTTTCCATTTTATTGTTCATGCCAGGATTGTTCACCATGAGGATTGATTCAATTAAAAAAAATTGTTCCATCTTCAGAATTTACTGCTTTAAGACATTACACAGAATAAAATGAATAGCTTAACATTTTGAAGCTTCCTCTTGCTCACACTGAAACTCCTCCAATTCTAAACCATTCTAATTAGACACCTACTGTTTAATATAAAAGAATCCCTGAACTTCAAATAAAGGCATCTGCCAAAAAAATTGGATAGTGTTTAAAAAATCAAACCGCCTTCAAGTATTAGTGTTTCTACAGCCGTTCTTAGATAGTTTTAATCAAATTTCTCATGTCAGACTGAAAATGTGATTTTTTTTTTCATATGCATACAGTAGAGCTAACCATTTTTTCTTTTCTTCTCTTTTCAACCTTTATATTTTTCCCCTAATTGTTTTTGAGCTGCTTAGCCTTTGAACACAAAGTAGGTTGTCAAAAACTCCCTTCTTCCATTTGTGTGTTCTCTTCAGTTTTATGCTATAACTGAACATAAATTGACTTGTGACAATAGTCACTAGTACTCCTGAAAATTTCAGTCACATGTTAGCTGACTCTAATGTGTAAAAGGAACATAAAACCACACTTGGTATTCAGAGATGCCATGTTTCCTGAAATACAATGAACACTGTGTGTGGATGTGTGTACATTCATACATACAATTGTGAAGGCAATATTTTGATTATAATAGTGATTGTAGTCATGCAATGAACATTACAACTATCTTTTAAGTTCTTAGCCTTGTAGGGACAACTGACTCTTTCAAGTAATTATACACTCCAACAGAGTCAATGCATTGCCCAGCTGCTGGCCACACATGCCAAAAGAAAGATTCTTATTCCAAAGTTACAGTAATTACTATACATCTCTCAATCTTTCAGTACATCTGCATATTTGGAGTGTACAGATCTGCAGACTGTGCAAATTCCTGCACTTGGTGGAGGCAACCCCCAGTATCAATACAGGCTGAGGGATGAAGAGCAGCCCTGCAGAGAAGGACTGGGGGGTGGGTACTTGTGAGTAAAAAGCTGGACACGAACCAGCAATGTGCAGTTGCAGCCCAGAAAAACAACATCATCCCAGATTCCATCAAAAGTAGCACAACTGAGTTTGAGGAAGCAATTCTGCTCCTCTGTTCCATTCTGGCAAGACCCCACTCTGAGTACAACATCCAGCTCTGGAGTCTTCACTACAGGAAAAACAGACCTGTTAAAGCAGGTCCAGACAGGAGGGTAACAAAATCCATCAGAGGGATGCAAACCTCTCCTATGATGACAGGCTGAGGGGTGGTTCAGCCTGGAGAAGAGAAGGCTCCAGGCAGACATAATTGCTCTTTTCAGTTCTTCAAGGGAGCTTATATGAAAGATGGATAGACTTTTTAGTAATGCCTTCAGAAACAGGACAAGGGTAAGGTAATAGTTTTAAACTGAAAAACTATAAATTCAGAGTAGGTAGAAGGAAGAAATTTTTACAGTGTTGGTGGTGAAGCACTGGAATGGGATGCCCAGAGAGGTGGTAGATCTCTGGTAGATTCTGGAAACATTTCAGATCAAGCTGGACAGGGTTCTGAGAAATCTGATATAGTCGAAGACTGACTAACGCCATTGCAGGGGGTTGGACTAGATGATCTTCAAAGGGCCCTTTCAACCCAAACTATTCTGTTATTTTACAATGGACAGAGCCAAAAGGATTCAAGCAACATACAACCTGCAAGAAAAAGCCTGGCCCTCTATAAACCAATTACAAACTGTATTCATGTTCCAGGCAGGCAGATTACTGCAGCCTACAAATGGTCAAAAGTAAATTTCTGTGTTACAGCTTCACAAGAACTCCACCTAATAAAACTGAATTTGTCACAGAATCACAAAGTCATTTAGGTTGGAAAAATCCTCTAAGATCAAACATATGACTGATCACCACATTGCCAACCAGACCATGGCCCTAAGTGCCACATCCAGTCACTAAACACAGAGGAAAGACATCCTCCTCCTCCTCCACTGTCCAGACAGATCTGCACTATCTATGACTGTACAATCAAAACCACTATAAGTAACTGCAATCAAAGAACAATCTGTTAAAGAAAAGGGCTGGAATAAAAGACAAAATGAATCACAATGTTTATCTAGGCAGTATTTACATATTTTTTCTTTTTTTTCTTTATTTAAAGAACATAAACTGTCTTATCAATTTGACACACAACACGGGCCCAAAGATACATCTCCATTTTCAGGTTTCAGCAATAAAAAAATGAAACATCCACATCACATTTTACATGAGAAGCAATGCATTCTCGTGTAAAAACCAGGAAAAAAAGTAAAATTTTGGGATAAGAATGACGGTTCCTTTTTTCATTCCCTTCAAACCTTCTAAGAATTCAGATTACTCTTCGTGTATGTCCTTATATGAATTGTTATTTCTACAGCCCTACAAAAGTGAGGAGTCCAAATGAAAATAATTTGAAGGCAGCACTTTTTAAAGTAAATTGCATTAAAAATGAAAAAAGAGTGGGCAAATTTCTGCAGATAGGGGTATAGAATCTCTAGCATGTGCCAGAGAAGGATTGAAACAAGACCAGACTTATAATCTGCTCTCAGAAGGCTTAAAGACTTTGGTATTACTCATCTTGCTCATCCAAAAAATAAACGTAGATCAAAGATTCACCTGGCAGAAGAATGGCAAGTATTTACTGAGATCTACAAATATTCATCTATTTGCAATTTCTACTAATTGAACAATCTGAAATAATTTGACAGGAGACACACATTTAGCTATGAGAAAATAGTCATATTACAAGTTAGTGTTTCTATAATTTCTCAGACTTCCATAAATTATTTCTTTCACTACACCAAAACTTTATAGCAAAGCCTCAAGTACATACATTGTTTCACTGGCAAATACAAGTGAAGGTGATCTCTGAAAAATACATGTATTTCCATGAAACCAAGCTCCATCATGTCATGCTGAACAGTCACAATTACCTGAAAATAATTTTAATGGCATTTCTGAATAAAGTAAATAGTATCAAAATTTCTGAGTTAATTTAGGGAGAGAAAGAAAGATGAGCTCTCAGACCAAACCCACTCATCTTTGACTACAACCAGCCATGTTTTCTCATATGGTGGTCTCTGTACATGTTAGTGGATTGGAATCACATCTTTTCCACCTGTTGTACTTCTTGTACTTGTCTGTACTTCCACCTGTTGTACTTGAACTCATTTTGCACCAAAATGCTGTGGATATTCTGGTGTTTGGGGTTTTCACTTGTTTTACAGTTTTTGAGCTTTTGTTTTGTTTTTGAGAGGGAATCCTGCAGAGAAGAACTTGCTTTTTTTGATCTTATGCCCCAGAGAAGGAAACAAAATCAGCCCAAATACCTACATCCTATCAGCATAGCATTTCAATTTGTTCCTGCTGAAAAGGGAGCAAAGGGTCAGTCTGCAATGCAGTTCCAACTGGGACAAACACTTTATTAAAGCCACAACTTCACAAAAAAATAACACCATATAATACCTTAGGATACCTCACTGGAGTGACACCATGCTGAAAAGGCACTGTTCTCAGCCTTCCTGCCAACTCATACCTCTTAAAATGTGCAACCAATCTATATTCTAATGGCACTGAGTGGGGGATATCATTAAGAGTGACATTTACTACACAACTCAGCTGGCATCACAATCCAAACAGTACCAGAATGTACACCCACATAATTTGGATTACACCTAAAAATTTAGTATTAAGATACCAAAATATGTTCAGTTCAAGTCAATGCAATTTATCCAGAAACACCTATTGCAAAATACTACTATTTAATCTAGAAAGCTGGATAAATCACTGGACTAAAATAATTCTCAATTTTCCAATGTGGTCCTAAGCACCATCTATTCACACAAAACCTCTTTTTTAGTAGGGGAGAATCGATATTTTGACAAGTTCCCATTTGTCAAGTCCTGCTAGGAGATGTATCCATTTTCCAGGCATGAATCTACTGGGACTGCTTGTTAACCATGGCAACTCTGGTGGTCTAAGCAGGGAACATGTCAACTTGCTTACTGCTTAAATTGGGTTCTGTTTTTTAACAAATGTTTCCACTAACAAAAAGAAAATAAAGTCAATGCAGGTGTGTGTAGTTAAAAACATTTTCCTAAGGTGGAAGTTCAATACTTGAGAAGCAGAGATACCCTGAAGTTAGCTTGGTAAAACAAGAAGAGATAAAGTCAGACAGCCTTTCAAAGGGCCCAAATCTTTCTTTGAGAATGTATATTATAAAGTAATAGAGACTGAAGCTGAGAATCAAATCCATGTGCAATACTTGATCAGATGCTTAAGTCGTTATACTTTGGTTAAGCCCATTTACCTGCTTCACAGAAGTAAGTAAACCAAGCCTCAAAGTGATTTATTACTGTTACCTACATCAATGAGATGGATGCTGTGAGGCTAATGTTGCTACTACGCTTGAAAATCCAGGGATGAAAGGCACAACATAAGCCCAAAGTAGTAGTAGCATAATTAAGTGTTCAATTTAAAAGCTATCCTAGTCTTTGAAAAGCTATCTTTTGCTTTGAAACGTGTGAATATCAACTTATTTCTGTATTAACTGGATCTGCACCGTTATCCTGCGCCACCATAAAAATTCCAGATGTGACACAGTACTTATATTTAGAAACAGTACCCTTTGTCAAGATAATGGTATTTCCAATTTTGGAAGGAAAAAGTACCTTGCTATAACACTTAATACGACTTCTTATATTAAGAGAGTGATTATGTATGAAGCTTCACACATAATGCTCTAACTCATTCATGTGAGCAGAATGAAATGCAATTTAAATACAAAACTTGTCAGCTGGTGCTGAGTGAAGATGGAAGCTGCTGCCTACTTTTGAAGTTAGGACAAACCAAGTGTCAGGATTGGTCTCTGCATCTCTGTTTTCTGATGTCCTTTTTTTAGTGATGCTGTTTAAAGAGTATTAAAACATTTTGAGGGGAGAAGGAGGGAAACACTTTTCTGTAAATCCTTAGGCATTATAAAAAACTTCAGACACCTAATTTCATATAAAAATCACAGATATTTTAGTTATTTCTTGTATACATTAAAAAAACACCAGCCCTTTCAATTCCTATAAAAATACTGTAAGACACTCTAGCTAGTGGTTCTGTTTCTAACACTGCATCAAGATATTACACATCTTGGCTGGACAATAACAGATTTCTCCTCATAAAATCCAAGATGGCCTTCTTCCAAAATAAGTTTAAAAAAAAGGTAAAAAAAACCCAAGCTCTTAATAAATCTAGCACCTGAAAGCTCTCTGTCAAATTCCAGTATTTTATTAGTAGTATTAAAAACACAGAGTGAAATGTTATTATAAATAAGTTCTATATATTTTCTTTGAGAAATGTTCTTATTAAATATAGTGGGAATAACTCCTGTAAGAAAAAAAAAAATCTGGATCTAAATTACTAGATCATGAGATTGTTCTTTTTAAATATATTCTTCCAAGAAATGATGAATGTATGATAACAGTTTGGTAAGTTGTGAACTCAATAGACACCAATACCATTCTATTCAAAAAATGAAATATGATCAAGACAGAAATCTTCTATCTTAAAGCTATGATATATTAAGATGGCATAATCTTTCAGGTAAGCTATTTAAATCTTTTAACATGACAAATAGCAAAAGTTCTTTTAATGTTAATAATGAAATAATGAAGACTCCTAGGAACAAAAGATTCCAACTCCTGGGCTTTAAAAGATCATGTCAATTAGTAAGAAACACCAGGAGCTAAATCCACAAAATTAGTTCCAGGTACCAACATCAGATGTCACTGATATCCTTAAATTTCCCATTCAACTGCAACCTAATCCTTTACACAACTAAAACCTCCACAACAAGGGCATTTATGTACAAGACCACCTAAGTTCTAACATTCAGAAACTTGCACCCACACTAATGCCTTATAAAAAGAAGCAACTTCCTCCCCAGGTTTGGGGCAAAGTATATAGCTATTAGAAGATCCCTCTGTTTCAAGGATGCAATAATTTTTACGTTGCTGTTACTAAGAAGTTAGATGTTAAATTTAGATATTCTTCATCCCAGTAGGTTGCCCTAAACCATCAGGCTGCTTCTGAGCGAAATTTCTCCTTTTCTACAAACTATTCTCTAAGACCAACCAAATAGTCAGTATAAGGAATAGGTAAAAGAAGAAGGGTGTCACCAATGGTATTGCAATGACAGAAAGCAGGATTAAAACCATTCTGCAGCCTCAGGTACGTTTTTACTGAGAAGCAAAACTTTTTCAAAACTGAATATGACAACAAGTTAGACTCCAAACCATTGAGTATGTGAGTAGGACCTTGTCCTGGCACACACAGGGTGTCTCTTCCAAGATACAGGAATATCTATAAAGAAATCTTCAGTAGCAATGTCCTATTTGTCTTTGTCAATCTAAGAAGCCATAACTCCTGTTAAGAAAACTTGTGTTTAGCTTTCTCTTGTTTCTCTTAACAAAAGCCTGGCCATCCAAATATCAAAAGAAAGTACACCAGTAAGAAAGCAAAGGAGGGAGAGTCACCTAATTATCTGTGGGGAGAGAAGACAAACTGTGCTGCTGGCCACAGCATTTCCTGCTGTTTTCCTTCAATCCCTGCCAGCTTTCAAGTTCCTAGGAAACATGGGCACCTGGGCACCAGCTCAAGACCTGTGAGAAGTTAAATCCATAAAGCTACAGGATTTCCAGAAAAAAGTCATGTAGGTGCAAACTGCAAAACCTTCATAGTTCTCAGCTAGCACTTCAACTTTGTAGGCACCACATTGCCTGTAATATATCATGCTGTCTAATATATTTTTATATTAGGCAGTCTTGCCTTTATTCATGTCAGAGCCATCCCATCTTTGAACAAGCTAAGGAGCATGGACCCAATCTTGTACACTACACACTAAAATATCAGTCGTAGATCTGTTTCATTTCTGCTACATCATTTCTGGTATATTTACTTCATATCACTCCATGATCACAAATTCTTCCTCACCTTCACATGTCAGGAAAGAATAATTCAAATCCCAGAAGTAAACTGTAAATATATTTTAGCAATAGCTAACCACTTACCTAACCACAACCCCTCCCATCATAACTCTCACACAAAAAATAAATACAATTATTGCTAAAACAATGTGCCAGAGAGATTATTTTCTCTTTCCAGGTATTCTGGAGACTAAACGTAAAGTTGAGGTCATAACCCAAAATAATTATTAAGAAATTAAACCAGAAGAATCTCTTTTTTGCTAATACAAAAGATATGCAGATCACAATGCAATTACAACACCACAAGTAAAGCTATAAATTACACTGTTTGCTGTAAAAAAATATTTCTTGAAGCCCATGAGTCAGGTACCATGCACCTCTCTTTCAGCATCCTAAGAAACTCAAAATCTCAGGCTCAGACAAGGAAACCAATAAGGAAAAAGAAAAAGGTCAAAAAAGTGCTACAGAGAGAAAATGAAAATAATTTGTAAGCAAGCAAAGTAAATTAATCCAAAAACACTGAGTCCATTGAGTTCTCTGCTCTTCTGGAAACAGTCCTACATGTTAGACCATAAATAAACTAAAACAGATAACCAGTGATACAGAATATATCACAGTTCAAAAGCACTTGGGGAAGAACATAATACATTTGTGTATCTCTGAGTGAAATATCCTGAAGGCTGAAAATAGAATACTCTGGATATAAATTAATAGGAGAAGTTGTGTTGTTTTGTATTCTGTGTGGGGGTTTTTTTGTTTGTTTGGTTGGGGTTTTTTTGTTGGTTTGGTTTTTTTTTTAACCTCATTACAGAAATTGCCAGATCTAGAGCTTACTAAGAATAACCTGAAAACTATCAAAATCTTCAGTGGCACATGCTACATTCCTTACAAGTGAGATTTTAAAAATAAGAGGCCAGTAAATATGAAAAATTTATGATTCTGGTGTCAATTTAAATTATTTGGGTTTTTTTTCCCTAATATATAAAAGGTATAGTAGAAAAGCATAGAAGTATGTATTATTCTATTTTAGCAGAATAATTCTACTAAATTCTAAGCCTTTTTTATATTAGTAAAGCCTTTCTTTTGACTTTTACCCTCTTTTTCATTGTTGAAGTACTCCAGAAGGTTTTCATTTCTGCACTACTCAGAGTAAAATGCATTCTTCTTTGTCAATTATGTTTCCTCTGTCAAATACAGGAGCTTGATGAAGGGGTTGAAAAGCCACCTAACTTCACTGTTGCTGCTGGAACACTAACTTTAGCTTTGTCAAAAGCCATTTTCATAGTAATTTTCAATGAAAGAAATGTTCCACCTACTAAACTGATTATTACTTTGTGAAGGTAGAAGTTCATTTATTCAAAAACAGAATTAAAATATGACAAACCAGAGCACTTAAGACAGTGATGCTGTAACTTACATCCAATCAAAAATGAATAGCCATTAAGAGAAGAAATATTTGCGAAGACTTTTTAAAAGCTCAAGAAACACATTTGGATTCTTCTGTTACATTATTAACAAGAGCAATAAGAATGAAGTCACAATAATATAAATAATTTAGTTTTTTCTGTAACCTAGTTTGTGGCTGAGCAGGATGAAACTAAAAAAGTAAAAATAATTTATAATCCAAAAGAATTCAATGTGAATCAACTGAATTTCTTATGGAAATCATTTCACATTAAGTATGATTGAATATCATTTCTTATTAAATATGGTAACAATAATTATTAAAATTGCTACATTTTTCTTATAGTTACAAAAAAAAATACGTTGACAAGACCTTTCTAAATGTGTCTTGTGAAAGCGTAACTGAGTCCAAATCAGTTTACACAGCTAAATAATCCCCAACCAGATGTTACCAACCCAGTCTTTAAAACATCCATTGAAGTACATTTTCCAAAGCATTGGTAGCTTTTCACTAATTCAGACAATAGAAAAAGGTTTCCTAGTTTTCAAATTAAACTTATCACTCCAAATGATGCTGCTGGAGAGAAGCAGAAAAAACAATTAGTTGATAATAACTCTGTAACAGTCTTCTCTTACTGTCAGTCCTCTCCTCTCTAGGATAAGCAAACCCAACCATTTCAAGATTTTGGGGAGCTACATTTCTTAAACTCTGTAGTACTCATTCATAGTTCTTTTTAAAGGTTTGTTCTTCTATAGCCTCTATAATCATCTATAAAAAAAGTCTCCCAAAGTAGACACAGACAAGCACCAAATATTAAGATGATCCATTTACTAGGTCAGAGAGACTATATGCCTCTTCTGCAACAGAACTATGACTTAACATATGTCCTGTGACCTCCAAAACCACTCACAAGTTGTATTTTCCCATGCTACCTTGTTTATGCTTTCTGCATTAATTTCTCCTTCTCAACACTGGCCTTCACTGTATTTATGAGTGGATTCCAGATCACCCATCTAATACACTACAGACATCACAAACCCCAATTTCAGCCAAGGTGTCTACAGCATCCACTCACTGACCAGGTACCCCAGGCCCATATGTTACATAGGCAGGCTCACCCCAATACCTGGGTACTTACAGCACAAGTAGATCTAGGACTGCATTTGTGACACCTTCTCAGCCTAACAATGAATTGGCTGTTAAGCGTTCCCAAGGCAGTTTCAGCCAGGGAGATAGATAAAGATTTATCTAATCCTATTTCCTAATATCATTTATGAGAATGCAGTAGAAAATAGAGTAACAAGTAACAAAAGATACACAGGTTATACTCCTTGCTCAACGTTTATCCTGAAAGCTAGACTCCTTGTCCCATTCCCACACAACACACACATAAAAGTAGGGCATAAAACAACAACTGTGCATTGGTTTCCTGGAGTGCAACATGGCTTTGCACTGTTAAGACAAACATGTGAAAAACATTAAGCTGCATCACCCTGGGGAGAAAAACTTCATAGTAACACAGGCTCTCTGCAGGCTTACCCTCACTCTGATCACCCTACTGAGCTCCAAGCAGAAATACACACTAAGACACACATTAGCACACTCAAGCTACCAAACTCATTTGAAGTATTTGAGTTACGCAATTTATTTTAAAAATATGTCACCATCATTTAGATAGATGGTGGCAAAGACAGCTCAATCAAAGTAATATACTGTAGGGGATAGCTCATTTGTCTTGGCTTCCATCTCCTTAAATGCATTTAAAGAGTCAGAAGGAAGCTTTTATGACATGAACCTTCCAGCCTTGCCCTTTTCATCTGGATCTCTGAGAACAGATTTCTCAAATACACATAAAAATAGTTTTAGTCAGTTACCTATTTCAAAGCACAGGCTGGCAGAAGTGGTGGCTCAGGAGAGAGGAGCAAGGAAAGCTAAAAGAGGTTTTTTTGCTGTCAGGATACCCCTAGACTTCCAGAAGGGTGACAGGTATGTTAGCCCCTGAAGTAGGCAAAATGAAGCGGGAAGCCATGAAGACAGAAATAAAGTTTAAAAAATTACCTTTTTCAACCTTCTGCCCCACTCCCTTCTAACTATGCTGTTCTTACAGAGATAACTGTAACAATCTGCTTTATTGTCCATCTCTCTACATAATTGAGGACAATTTTCTCCAAAAAAGCAAATTTTAGAATGTTCCATTGAAAAAAAACCAAAATGCAGTTTTAAAGGCATGTTTTATTAAAGGTAATTTTATAGCACAAAGAATAAACAGAAGATTAACACAATTCATCAGGCAATTAAATACTGCTGTAATCAGACTTACCTTCTCAAACATTTCAAACAACTATACAATACAACAATAAAACTTTTATTAGAAATCAGGCAGATATTTACCTGAACATGAAGAGAGAACACAGTTTTACATTAATGTATCTAATTAATAGAAATAGTGATACAGAGAACAATTTTATTTTTTAGAACAGAACATCAATCACTACCTATTAGACCTTTTCCCCTGGCAAAAAAACTGACTAAAATAATAGGAACATTGAATGAGGAAGACAGTTCTGACGAATACTACATTTTGGCTTACAAATTCTAGAACTAAAATATTTTTTAATCAAAAAGAAATTGAAAGAAATAATTCACTAAGGAAACAGCTTCTGTTGAGATAATTTATCAGGCAACCCAATTCTATTAACTCAGATAAAATAGTTTCTGAGAGTATTTTTTTAAATTTCCTCCAGTTTGTGAATTTTGGATTAATTTACCAATTAAATGTCCAATTTAACCAACGCAATCAGAATCAAATGGGGTCAAGAATTACTAGTATTGTCATCACTGTTTTGAAATTCAGGGAATTACCCATACTAAATTCATCTTCTTCATTCACATACATTTTTTAAGATGTTGCTAGTTCCTGTTTCTTTATTGCACATTAGTATAATTTTGGGTACATGGCTTAAAACCTTTTGAAAACTTTTCATATTAAAGTATATATTTGGATAATAGAGGCATTAAAGCACGTAATGCAGAAAAAACCCAGAAAATCTTTCTGGAGGTTATTAGAAGCAGCATAATAATTTTGTCATTCAAATACTTGGAATCTTTTATGAAAGATTTAACAATGCTTGAATAAAAATTCTCCAAATATCTACTGCCAAAGTAAAAAAGTATTCAAGATGCTGAGAGCCATAAAAAATACACCCAGAACTTAACTGCCATATGTATTCTCAATTCAGTAATTTATACTTATAGTTTGATTGGTCTCTTCTATTTCCTATCTCTTACCAAAAATCTGTCATCATATGAGGAGCTCATTCATTTCAGTCACTCTCTTCTTGGTGCCCACAAGTTTTCTCTTTCCAGTTTCTAGAAGCATCCTTGCCTCCTCAGGAGTGGAAAGGGCATGAATGCTACTGAGTTTCTTTGCTTTATACTTGAAGCTCCCACCCTCCAGAATGCTCCAGACACTTCGGTTCTGTTCAGCAACTTCCTGAGAATGAGCAGAACAAACCTGACGCAATTCTAAAGGTGTTGCCAATGTCTAACAAAACACTTGGGCAAGGTAACAGAAAGGTCCAACAAAAGATAACAGAACATACTGTGTTAAGAAAATTTTTTATTTCACTCTCAAAATACTTTTCCATTTTCACAACACATTTTGCTGCTATTAGTTCTGCACTATACTCAGAGCTCTCCAGTCTATGTTGAATCATTTATCACAATCACAAAAGCTATAATTTTTAGGGCAAAGTCCACTATGGAGATGAAAATTTCTTAAATTATGTGGCACGTTTACAGCAGCACACTGACATTTTATAAAGAAGGTGAAATCACCGTATTCAATATAGAGGTAAAAAACCCCAAATATACTGGTTGTTTTTTAAAAAACAGCAGTATCCTAAAAAGGTTCTAGTAACTTGACTTTACTGCACTAAAAAAAGGGTGAAAGAAGTTTTCATCCAGACTACAGAGTCTCTTATCACAGTCTTAACATAGCTTAACACAGTTGGCCATAGTCAATTTAGTTCACATACAACTGAAGAAAAGTAAGTTGACAAACTGAGTGAAATCTCCAGGCAACATGGAAAAAGAGGGCCACGTGTTTGAAAGGGGGAGCCTAGTCTAAGAACAGATAAGGAGCCTGTTTCACACAAAAGATCCAGTGAGCAAGGTAACACCATGAACCACCTTAACCTGAGATGTGAATGATGTCACAGATATGTCCATGTGACCCACATGTGACACTTGAAGACTAAGTTGCAGCATTGCACAAAAATTTACACTAGCTCTCCTTGATCTCCCAGTAAGAAATATAGGCATTATGTTAAAGCTGCAAAGCTGTCAAAATATGCAATTTTTTTTTTACTCAAGTATCAATGGTCTTCAGCTGAAAAACTAAGTATTTGTCATTATAGTCCTTGTATCCTCAAATTTACCAATATTGTCTTGATGCTACAAAACAAGATCTTCAAGGGCAAACCAATGAAGTTATTTGTCTTTCAGGAGAGTTTTTCAGTTTGGTTTTTACCATCTTTGGTGCATTGCAGAGAGCAGGTGGCAGGGAGAAGGAGAGGGTAAAAGGTAAAACTGTGCCTCTGTTAGTGAATATTAAGAGCTACATAGAATTAATGTTCATTTTCTAGATGGATCTTGTTTTGGAAGCAACAGGTGTTATTCTGCAGTATCACACCAAAAAAGGTTTTTATCATTTAAAGATTTTTCACATTACAAAAATAATAAAAAGTTATGGAAAACATGGGAGGAAGTGCAGCATCTGAACTTCCTCTTGCCAATACTGTATTTTACTAATACAAACAGATATATCACTCTTGGGTTATGTCACACTAAAGTTTTATAGGAATTCAAGACAACAGTGAAGCTTTTTAAAGAAATGAAGAAAAAGACAAGAGTGGCACATTTAGTTTCCTGATTAACAATAATGTCAAGATACATTGGCAGTAAAAGTTTAATAAAAATTGGATTGCAGCTACTTCCTGAGGCTTATGAGGTGTCTGAAGCATTGCACCACAGCATAGCATATCAGAACAGTGAGACTGTTTACCCTGTCAATCACTTGTCAATCTATACAGCTTTCTACAAATACCCCTTGTATTTGGAAGCAGTTTCACAAACCACAGTAATTAAAAATTTTAACACAATAATAGACACATTTAGCAAATCTACCAAACTAAAGCAACTAGCATGCACAAGGAACAAAATGTAATGTCATGGTTACCTTTGGGCAATTAGTTAGATATAAAAATCCCATATAGCTATTTAAAATACATGTTTATTTTTCAGGTACTATTTTCATTTTGTCTTGGGGGATTTTTTTTTAATATTTCACTAATAAGAATGTGTTTGTGTGACTTCAAAGTGAGTAAGTAATTTGTTTTACTCCTGCCTTGTGTGCTTCCTACAGAAGAAATAAAAAACCACTGTATTTAACACAAAACATCTTGGAATCATTTATAGTAAAGAAAGCAAGATTAACTAGATTTTTCATTAAGAATGCAGAAGAGAAATTTCAGGAGAAAATGTCATTCTCCAGAAAAGACAGAAATCAAGACATCACAGTATCTATCAGCTGAGCTCACAGTAAAAGTAACCAACAAGTAATATCATGCTGAGGTTCAGGACAGTGGTGAGAAATAATATACTGAAGATATTGAGAAGACAAAAAAGCTTTCACTGCACCCAAAAATTTGATTAACTTGATAATAGAAGTATGGAAGAAGCATGACTAAACATGATATACCCTGGGATCTGACAAGTTATACCAGAAGAATAAGTGTCATCAGAAATTATTGCTGATATCCATTAAAAGATCCTCTACTTCTTTGCACACAATTTTGTTTTTTTCATTGACCCATGACATGTGAAAAGGGGATTTAACCCTAAATATCCTCCTGACTGCCCAGGAAAGTTAATCTGGAACTCTGTCAAATTACAGGTTTGATTGCAATATGCAGTCAGCATCTGTATTGGTGAAGAAATAAAAATTTCTGTACTGAATTACCCCATCCGGTGACTCCAGGTTCAGGTTTGGCAAGCTTACATTTCCCAAAGAAACAAAACCTCCTGCAGCTCTTGCAGCTGGCCAAACAAAAACAAGGCCCACAAAAGCAGGAGAAACAGGAACATCTTTTTCCCAATATAAATCTAATGATGGTTTTGTAAGTAATAGTCATCTAAATTCAGAAATTCAAGGTGACCTCTTCATCTTCTATATAAAACACATATCCAGGAATTATAATCTGCATTTTCAAGTGACCATATACCAAAAGTAGTTTTATAATTTGCCAAATTTCTTGGTCCTGATTCATGATGCAGCTTCACTGTTTGGTGAAGCTGCACCATGAACAGTCTGCAATTTCCTTCTTAGAGTCATCTTAACCATTTCACACTGAGAAAATGACAGAAATTAGCAAACAACAACTCAGGGATTGGGAATAATCTGAGAACAAACAATTAGCTCTGTCAGCCAGGAAACCATATGTACATTATAACAGTACTAGCTAGTACTGTGACAGGAAAATAGTAATCTGGAAGGACCAGAAGGTTTCTGAATTTCAAAAAAGCATATTCCAACAAGACTGTCATTCACTTTAGAGACAATGTCAACTACTAGGACATTGATCAAGTCATCATATCAATTAATTGTAGGCCATTAAGAAATCTTCAGGGCTAGAGCTGGCACTGATTGAAGTGGAAGAGTGCAGAAGATTGAGTTCGTCATGATGAAAAACAAACATCTTCCATCTACAGACACATCACTATTTTTCAAGATCCACATTTACAATATTGTTTCCTACATTTTTCATATGCTTCCCTTGGCACCGGATTTCATTAAGATGCTGGCAGTGCCATCTGCAGCTCCAAAAGCACCTCCTCTGTCAACAGTTTGATCTCAGATGAGTCATTCAGCCTGGGCTAGCAAGCAAGCAGAAAAGCCTCTTAAGCCTGTGTAAATAAGTCAACTCAATGAGCTGCATTAAACACCTTGCAAGAAACAGGCAGCCAAAGCAAGAGGGCAAAAAAATTGACTTTAACACAGTTTGAAATTCTAACCTCGAAATTTTGAATTTTAAATTCCAAAATTCTAAAATGTGTCACCATCAACATTCCATTGCAAAGTCCTGCACCATCATTCAAGACAAACATAAGGCACATCATTCCACCCAGCAATACAGTTATCCCTAATCTTTGGTAGAGTTACCTGGAGAACCTGATGGAAATAATCTCCCAGTTGCCAGTGCTGATACTCACAGTGGTATCAGTATCATATGTTAGACATCCACTACTGGACATCATTTAGCAGAGAAGCTAAGCAGAACATATAGAAAAAGCTACCAGAACGTATTTATATGGAAATTTCTTTTATCAAAAAGCAGAAGCAGAGGTTGCATCAAAAACAGGATTCACAAAAAAGTTAAGACCTTTCTGTTCCAATCATTTTCCTACTCTCAAAACTTCTTTCTGAGTTAAGATTTTCTGGGCAAATCTGACTCGAAAATTACTTGAGGATTAAAAAAAACCAAAAAAACATAAACAAAAAAACCAAAACAAACAAACAAACACACCAAAAAAACACGCAAACAAAAAACCAAAAAAACAACCGACTTTTGAATTATATACAGATACTAACTTTAAAAAACACCAAACATGGAATTAGTTTAAGTTAGTACCATGCTAAGAAGCTCAGGGAAGCTGTGAGCAACTGGCTCAGCATCCACAAGGGGGAGTCTGCCCTTGGGAACAGATCCGAACTCTGGCTCTCCTGGAGAGCTTGCACTGCTCGGACAGCTCAACAGTCCACAACTTGGCACAGAACATTTTCCACAAGTTTTAGGCTTTAATCAGGGCTGATGTTTCCATAAGAGGAGAGTCAGAGAGGGAAAGCAGGAAGGAAGCTGAAACAAATCAAGAAATGGGGATATGACCTTTACAAAGGGAATATATTTATATATAACCTGTCTAAATACGCTGATTTTTAAAAGGAAGAACCAGCCCAGGGAAACAGGAATGGAACACATGCACCCAAAAGATATATTTCTTATTTATCTTGTTTCCTATAGTATGCCTTCTAATCGGCTTGGAAATGACTAAATATTTGTTAGTATTTCCATTTTGGAACTATTTATCTTCATAGCCATGGTAATACATTCACATAAAGGCATCAGAGCTGCCAAATTCCTTCATTACAATTTGGATCATGATGTACAGGCTGGGGTGTTGGCACTTGCATCTCACTGGGCCCATAACAGCAGACACTCATCATCATCAAGTCATTATCACATTTTCCCTTCATGGCTGTGTTTATTTTAAGAAATTCCCATGTGTTCAAACACTACCTAGGCTTATTTCAGGGTACCAATTCTATATGAAACTTTAGCACAAACAAATATTTCTTTACTTTCGCTTTAGAGTTCGTACCTTCTGGAGCAGTTCCTACAGATTCATATCTTTAACAGAGCATCCAAAAACAAAACAAAAAAGCAGAAAACAGATAGAAAACCATATTTATCATAAATGTTTTAACCACATCCCCTGCTTCTCCCCCTGAAAGTTACTAAGTTTCCTTTCAAAACTAGTTAATTCACACCACATTTTCTTTTTTAAAAAAGTCTCATATTTGGTAAGTTTTACATAGTGTAATCCTCTCTAAACATTACACAACCTCAAAAGTACTGCTGATAGAAACTACACACAGCAGGATATTGTTATTAAGCAAATAAAGTAAAACAAAGCATTGATTAAAATGTGATTTCTCATTATACAATATTTTCCTCCAGTAAGGAACAGTAACCAAATTCAGAACATCTTTCCAATATTCTTCTGGACCACCCAAATGAAACACTGAGCATAATTCAAGTTTTTTTAATTACTACTTATAGCTTTCTATACAGTGTTTGTTCCCCTTTCTATATAGAAAGAAAAATAGACCCTGGGTTTTCTCTATCTTTATTTAAAAAGAAAGACATTCCTAGCATACCCACAGAAATTCATTAACCAGGGCAAGCCAAAATTATGATGACCTTACACTTGAGCAGTACAAATACAGTTATCTTCTGTTGGTATCTTTCTTTAGGCATTTAAAAACTATTCATCCTTTTTTAAATACTTGCCAGATTTATATGGGACCTGCACTATTACTGTACAGAATGAGATTACACTATTAAAGACTTTTCAGCAACAGTCACATTTAGCAAACTATTTGAGAAGTCATCTCAAGTTCAGAAGCCAAAATAAAATACAATGGGCAAATACAGTCATACAGCCATAAGTAAAAAATGCAAGTAAGGTGAACAAAGCACATTAATAGCAGCAGCCTTTCTTACAAAACAATCCCATCCCCACCTAATCATGCAAAAAAGGAGGCTCTGAACACTGTTACAGGAATCTAGTTTAAGTTCCATTTTCAACAAAGTACACAGTTTAAAAGCTGTACATTTCTAAGGAACTATAAACTGTAACTACAGCATCACATTCTTATTCACTATATGAAGATATTAAGCAAAGTTCCAAATTCACGTTTCTAATTCATCAAATCATAATGCAACATTTAATGAACACAGATTTTTCTTTACTATTTTCTTTTGGAGAAACACGGAAATCTTTTCAAGACAGACATCTCTACCTTTATTAGCATTTTCTCTTTGACTACTTCTCAAAGACTGGGATTTGTTTTAGTTCTTTGAGGGGTTGTTGTTTTTGTTTGTCTTAAATTGTTAGTATCTTAAACAGTAACAGTGAAGGCCCAAAGAACTACCAGTGCTAATGCATTTGCATGCCCACACATCACACACTAAGGCTTTGCTGTATGCATGAAAGGCAGAGTTGTGAACACTCAAATTACTATTCCATGGAATACACAAAACTGAGTGGTTATCCTAATAGTGCTTTACTTTGGGAAGCATACTTTGAAGTCTTTAACAGCAAGAGGAACAAAACTATGGTTTCTTAACACAAAATGTTTTCTACTTCTGTTTATTTAACATGCAACAAATCTTATGCGCCTTAATCTAAATTTCTCTACAGCAAGCATGTGAAATAATACACTTTTCTGCCAGCACTGAAAGCTCTCTAGGCTTCAATTCTACATTACAAACTATTAGAGTAATCTGCAGCTCTTGTAAAATAAAGTCTTCCCTCGACAAAAAGATAAATCAGCAATCAGCAGACTCCTAAGCTTTTGCAACTTCCAGTTAACTTTTTCATGTTGCAGAATTTACCCCCTTTCTAGAGTCTATCTAGGTATGAGGAGCACTGCTAGCTTCATCTGACTCCTTTTCACCACCCTAGTGAGATACATTACATGGAACACAACATTGCAAGCTGTCATTCATACTGCAAGAAAGAATTGGGCTCCTCTCCCCACTTGACACCTTTGTGGATAAAATCACAACGAAGAGAGCTTGTAACAGAATGGTTTTGAGACCAGCAATGAACAAAAATTGCAGAAAAAGCTTTGATTTTCAGCTACTACAGAGAAAATCCAACACCCTTGTTACTCCTAAATGTTCAAACTTGTGAATTTATCATTCCAGCAAACTGTACAGTTCCATTTCATTAATAAGAATTTGTGTATCTGGTAGTATTATTATATTTTTTTTACTTCAATGCTGAAAATCATCATTCCTAAGCCACCTGTCTCAAAAACCTCCAACTACCTGCAAAAATCTTTTCTTGATCAATCAACTTCCAAATTCGACTACATTTCTCCCAGTTTTGCTTTTTGTTCTTCTCAATATACATGCACACATGATACTGATGTTATTTTGCTATTCCACTCATATAAATAGGCTAACAGCACATACTAATTTTAAAGCCTTTCCTACAACTCAAATCCATTTTCATTTTCTTTCATTTGACTGGGAAAAAAACAAAGTAGGTTTTGCAACCTGATTCACAAGAACCGAAACACCCCTTAGTTTAGCCAAAATATTAGTTCACTATTTTCAATGTTCAACAAAATGGAAAAAATATCCAATTGAAGTGAACTTCCCATAAAATTAACTAGCAAAGCACACCACATCACCATCAGTTTTGCAAAACTCCATAACAAAGTTAGAAATATTTTCCATTTCCTGTAGTGCCTTTGATATGTATACATAAAATGGGATGATGTTGTTGTTCCATGCTGCACATTTACAGCTATTATTAAGTCTCTCACAATAGTTTTTTCCCTGGTGATTACAATCTTTAATTTGCCATATTTTGTATTTCCCATATTCTCCAGTGTATATGCACAGAAGAAATAATTCCAGCATTTTTTTTTTTAATTTAAATCCCTCACTATTATTTCCTCTACCAAAATTTACTGGTTTGCTGCTTAAACAGTTTAGATCAGCAGCCAATAGACTACAAAACAATGGGCCAAATAAATACTTCACCCCAGTATCTAAAACTTCAGGAATATGTGGCACAACTGGCAATGCCCCAGCAACTTTGAACAGAGTATATAGTTTTAAATGCAATAATTCAACGGTGATAGTACACTGCATGTTGCAAAACTGCTTCATCTTAATATGGCATAGTAGTTGAACAAATTTTACTAACAATAACCTTTATTAGTGATCTTAAAAACAGTTGGACAATTTTCTGACTATTTCCTAGTCCAAGACTTACAACATGGTGAAAGATTCTCTTCTTTTACATAAATAGAGCCACTTATCAGCCAGAACAGTGAAGATGACCTGCTGGCATTTAGACCCTCAGATGTGAATGTGTGTGGCTATCCTCACTGGCAAACCAAGGAAAAGCAACAATGTGGTTATGGTTTTGTTATGGTTGAAATTTAAATTTGGCATCTGCTAAACTTACATACAAAACTAAAATTTTGCCATGAGACATCTCTGTACTCTATGCCAAATGAGCAGTTTTGGCTTCTGCACCTCTGACATGAACACTGTACTAGAGATCAAGTGGCAAAGTATTCCTGTACAGATTTGGTAGGCTGTCCACTTCACAAAAGTTCTGTTTTGTCAGTTTTAGAAATGACTCTGACAAACTATTGCTTTTTGAGTGGTATTTTTATTGTGTTGGAGGCACATAAGTGATGAGCAGAGTACTATTGCTATAACAAGTTATGGCATAGGAGGGGTACACAGAAGTATTTGCTCTATTGAATTTACAGACCTTACTAAAATCTAGAAGGGAATTAAGCCTTTTGTAAAGAATGCACAATTCATAAAGAACACACAGAATATGACAGAATCAATTAATCATTGACTAGATTTATGCAGAAGTAGTAAGGACCTGATAGGAATTTTCTCCAGCCTCAGAAATGATCACTGTTTTCATGTGGTATACATATATGTCAGTGCCATTTTTTTAGTTCATCTAAATAACTTTCTTTAGTTCTGCTAAGCTTTTCAAATTCTTTTCTTCCTCTTTTAGATGCACATTTACATTCTTTTCTCTCTAAGCCTCCCATAACTTTTTATTCAGAGAAGCAGCTATTACAAATCCACCTTCACTGTATTAGCTGTTACCCTATCTTCATTGCAACTCTTCCCTGTGGGTCTTATCAAACTGAATATGCAACCTTTGCAGCTTCAGGGTCGACTATCTCAATCCCTGCCAGCTATCCACCACTCCCACAAAAAGCCACAAAAGTGGGAAAAAGGAGAGTTGATATTTCTTCTATCTTCCCGATGTTAAAGTACTAAAAACACTGAACAACTGCCACCAAACCTCTCCTTGTACACACTACCTTATAAAGTACGAGGAGCCCTTCCTTACAACTGTATGGATTACACATTCATAGCAAGAAAAAAATACCATTGAACTGTCTGGACAGGAGAAATGAAAAGAGGCTAAGATTTTCCCTCCTGTACATGTTACCCTGAAAATCCTCAAGGAGTGCTTAACTGAAAGGATTACCCCCCCGCAATTCAGCCCCTTATTTCTTCCCCCTAAAGACTAAGGGCCCTGGAAAGAAGCCTTCAGAGTGTGGTCCTTTAAACACCCTTGAGCCACGGAGAGCCTGCACCTGGGCTTGGCTGTAAAGATGAAAAGAGTTCTGCAAGTCCCAGCTTTATTCCCCATGAGGTGGGTCTGAACAGCCATTAGCAGAGCAGGCCTCTCAAGTGTCTGAGGGAGAGAATAAACCCCGCTTGGCATTCATAAGCAGCTTTTCCCAAGTAAAACCACCAGCCCTGGCTCCAAGTACCCTAACAACAGCTACAAGGATGGGGACAACAGTCTGGTTTGTTCATCACTGCAGCCCTGGCTTCAGTTCTTCTCCAAGACCAAGTATTGCACTTTGTTCATTGGCACTTTCCTTACCATGAGAATCCCTTTAATTGGTACTTAGATAACGTATGTGACCTTCCCACCAGGCCTCCGAGTCTCAACCAGTTCAGTGTAGTTTCAGATGAAGTTTACTGGTCTGTGTGTACAAAGTGCAGCCTAAGTCTTCCTACATGCACTGCTCTTCTTAGTAACTCAGCAGCACAGCAAACCTTCAGGCTCTGCCAGGACTGAGAAGAGAGCAAGCTACACATAGTACAGGGTAAGCCTTTCTTATCTATCCTAAGCATATCCTAAGGCTCCTTCTTCCAACATGTCAATTAAGAAATGGATCTTGCAGAATTATTTTTCAATTAAAAACATTGAAGAAAAGACTGAAATTGCAATACACTGTTTTAACTCTAAATGCTCAAATATTTGAGACAAAAGCAATGCTAGTCTCTATCTGAATATTAAATTTCAACTTAATAAATATATACAGAGAAGTTGGAAAAACATTAAGATCCCACTGGCAGATAGAAGTCTCACTTGCAGCTGTAATATTTCATCAAGTGTTAGATGGTTTATGTCAGTTGCTTGGAAAAAAAAAAGGAACATTTACTGTATCAGCAGATTCCATCTGTGTTTTCTAACTCAGTTATTGACATGTGAGAAGGATATGAACATCAGGAAAAACAAAAAGAACACAATAAAATTTGTGGATCATCAATAATTGACTTAAGCTGGGCTTTTTATTATTATTCTCTTAACACGCTTTAAAACTGTGGGGTTTATTCCCTGAGCAAAGACCAAATAATAAACAAACAACCCCCAAAACAATCTCTAAACCTGTATGTAATTTCAATTTTTACTACAGTGCGTTTGTAGAAACACATCAGTTGAAAAGCATCTTCTCCTAAAGAGCATTTCATCTAGCATTAGATCTAGGATACAAAAAAACCCTATTCAAACATGCTTTCTAGGGCAACATTATTGCAGAAAGCATTTGTAGATCAAAATTACAACAAAAAGCATTATGAAGGACCCAGAGCAAATTAAATCTTTTAGATAGCCTTGACTTTGATACAAAGGAACATATGGAAGTGGATCTGTGCTGGCTAAAGTGGATGCACAATTTTGTAGTAATGATCTTTCCCTTGCCAATTTCCTATTCTTTTTGAAGAATTCAAAGTAGCTACTGGAACCAGAACACGATATGATGTCTGTTTCAAACTACCTTTTTGTTTTTTCTTATAGAAGCTTATATATCCTTATTAAGAACATATAGACAAATCTGGCAAAACAGCAACTTTTTTTAACTACAGTAAAATATTTGTTGATAAAGTCTAAATACATTAGTTATTTTCTAAGAAAAAATATGCTTTTTATAAGAATGCACACTTTGGGAAATATTTTTAAATGGAAAAATATTGAGTTGTTTGAATGCTGTGTGAGTAACTTTAAAGAAGCTTTAAAACAAATTCAATGCATTTAAAATGCTATATAAATCAACACTCAGGATGAAGGGTCAACAGGGGTTAAACTGTCTGTCTTTCTTGATTGCCTTCATAAATGTCTTTTCTAGCTGTATTATAGAAGCAACCACAGCATAACTTGGATATTAAAACCTCCAAGGAAACCAACAATAAAAGCTTCTAAGAATTTCACAAGGGGTTTTTTTTTTTCTCTTAGGTGTTAATTAAATGATCATTTAACACTGAAATGTAAACACAACATTTTCATCTGCTGACAGCGTAGCCCATTATAAATCCAGGGTAATAAACGTCCTGGTGTTAATACTCTGAACCAAGTTCCCACAACACACTAAGATGCCTTGTCGTGTCTAAGGTTAAGCATCTAGACACAAAACAAAGATTGTGCCTACTCGACTTCCAGTTCAATTTTCCCATCGCCCAGTGACCTAGGTAACACTTTGAGCAATAAAGAATAAATTTAATTTCTCCAGCATTTTGTGAGGATTAGGAACAATTGTTGGCCTGCAATGACTTTTTATCCTTGGATTCTTTCTCTTCCAGAGCATTCCCCCAGTTCTAAAAGAAAATTCTGATGGTTTAAGACACAGAACAAACAGAACTTTAAATTAGGCTTTTTTCAATCAATTGGAACTCTTGGAGGGGAAGCAATCAACTTTTCTTTGGACTTTTCTCAGCTATTCAGTTACTTTAGGCTTTAATCTTCCACTTGTAGAAGAAACCTACCATCACAGGGACAAGCCTCTATACTTTCAGATTTTCCCTTGGCTTGACTTATTCCCCTTTTCTGTTCTTTTTTTAATCAAGATGACATGGCTGCACTTAAACGTCCACGCTGTGCAAGCCAAGATTTACAGATGTGCTCTTTGTAACATTTCACACCATATTTCTGCACCACGTAATAATGGCAATTCCTCTGACATGCTTTTTTACTTTTCATGACTTCCTTCACTGAGGTTCAGTTCTCTACCTAACTCCTCGCTAAAAGGTTTCCTATATCATAATTTACCAAAGCTTTCAAGGTCAACCCTCCAGGAACACCCTGGACATGAATATGGTTGCAAGTGATCCAAAACCAGCCACTTTTTTTTGTTTTTTTTTATTTAAACATAATTCTCAGCTTTAACTGCTATGATGCCAACAGACACAGAAGATAATTATTTATGTTTGGTGACAAAGTACCAAAATCACAATAGCTAAAGTAGACCTCTCAATTACTCTGAATACCACCACACTATTTAAATAGAGCTATGGCTTGAGTAATTATTATGATTCTTGTTTTCACATTAGACATATTTAAATGCCAGCAGCTCACAGCATAAAAAAATTTAAATAATACAGATATTTATGTTGGTTGGGAAGAATTGCTGTAAGTCATATTCTTGTTTACTTAGTGTTTAACATAAATTTCCAATTAAGGTTAAAAGTGACTGAACAGTTTTGGAGTGTTTGTTCTAATAAAAAAACCCAAAAATTATGTGCATAAGAGAATAACAGAGTATTCTGAGTTGGGAGGGACCCACAAGGATCAAAGTCCAACGCCTGGATATCCCTATAGATGTCTTTTGTTGAAATTAGCCAATTATATGACTTATTAATGCAGCTTACATAAACAGTTAGTGACCTGCCCAGATCAGAATTAGTTTACAGCCCCAGCAATCCATCCATTTATGCTATTTTATTCCATAGCAAAAGAAATATCACTTGTTAAAAACAACAAAATTATGGTTTTATAATTAAAGAAATAAAGGCAAATTCAAAGGATAATTCCAATTATCTCATAAGTAAAAAAATAAACATCCATATTGAGAGCATCATGTCACAATCAGTTTGTTTCCAATTTCAAAAATCTTGCACTATTAGTTCCAGTAACAACAATTCACTTGGATATTTGGTACACCAATTTTTTTTCCTGCACAGCACCATAGCAGGTGACATACAAATCCAAAAGAAAGCATAGCTCAGGAAAGGCCAGCAGAATAAGAGATTCTATAACAAAGGGTAGGAAGACTAACATAGTGAAGCTTGAAGTCCAATAATTACACAGAGAGATAATTCATTTTACTTATATTTTTATGACTACATTTCAAAATTCCATTCTGGTTCTACCACCATTTCCACTCAGCTGAATCTAAGGCTGACTGCTTGCTGTTGCTAGGATATAGCTACTGCAAGTTGTACACCAAATGCATACAAGCAATAGTTGTTTCTTTGCTCAAAAACATCAATCACCTGATGAATTGTAAGCATTTTTGCAACACTTCCAAAATTTTCTGAAATGCCATCCTGCCATATCAGTAAGGTTTATGTCTGAAGGCAAGCTACAGTGCTATTTTTGTTTTATTCAGTACCTTGAGATAAGAGAATTTTCAATTTTGAGATATTATAGCAGAGAAATAAAACTTAAGGTAGAGGCAAGTGCTGGTAGGACCAGTAAAAAGGTGAATATGCAAGTCAAATTGCATAAAGCATTTCAGCTCCCAGTTCTCTTTTGTCTTTACATTAAAAATGAGCCGGTAACAGAAGTAACAATGCTTATAATCTCTCACAAAAGTTTATCTCCTAGTTCTTCCATGCCAGAAATGAATGCCAGAGAGCAGGTATTACACACCTAGCACAGAGATAACATGTTCTCAGTTACTTTGGTTTACTCTTACAGGCAGTGAACCTTAACAAGCATATTTTTAATACACGTTAATTCTTTTATTCTTCAGATAGGACTGTCTGCCTACCAACTGGGATTATACAAAAATAAGCTCTCTCTCAGAAAAGTAACTGGCAGTGGCCATGCAATGAAAGGGACCACATTCACCCTGAAAACATTCCATACTGGGGCAATAAGACCTCTTGTTAGCAAAAATGCAGTGACACAGCAAGCCAGTAAGTGTGCTTGCACACTGCAAAAAGGATTAGTAACTACTCATACATTAAAGATTTATTTTTGATTACTGGCTTACAATACCAGAAACCCAGAACTATATACTCATTTATACCTATACTAATATGCAGTATGTCTTCACTAAATAGTAATTTTGAAATACAGTTACATTCTGAGAACTATAATCACAGTTCAAGAGTGGTGCTAACAAAATAACGCTAGTATTTAAAAACTAGCTAGCAGTTGTATCACTCTATTCTTGCCAACTAAACTTAATTGGCTAAATAAAACAATTCAAACATTCCTGTACTTGAAATAAGCAACTGTGGTAAAAAAAATACAAGTCAAAACACAAGCTAGACTGGTACAATGTAGGGAAGACTCATTTGCTTCCATTTAGCCCTAAAATGATAAGATTTAATTCTACCACATGAAAAAAGAAAAAAAATGGAGTTGCCTTGTGTGCATGCTGCTAGAATATTCCATAAAAATTATTTAACCTCAAACAAGTGAGTAAAATACCTCAACACACTATCCTGGGGAGGATATAGCAACAAGGTGGCATCATAATTCATGTCTGAATGAATGTTTCTTAAATTTTTGTCCACCCAGCCCACCTCTCCAATAAAGCAGAGTGCACTGTAATGTTGCTGCAGCCCAGTGGAAACCAACCCACTCACTTACCTGACAGCAGTTCCATTAACAAACTACTCTAAAAAGGAGAGAAATTCTTCAATATCACCTTTTCAAAAGGGGAAACTCATTTTTGTTTCTCATTGGATTTAACACCCAGAGCAGCTGTTTGCAGTTGCAATATTTCAGAGGCTTTGAGATAAACGAGCATTTTTCTAATGAGTGATTCCTTTATTGAGTTGTTAAAATGGATTCAGATTGAACATAAGTGTCTTTTCTACAAAATTATGACCATAGTCTCACTTACCATGATTACTGTGTATAAGATATGACAAAATCATAAATTACACCTTAACAATAGGGAGTCCTGCACTTAAAAATATTTTAAAAAGTCCTTGTTCAAGCACCTTACATGCACCATCTTATTACCTTTTTCCCTTCCTATCTGATGTGGTTTGTTTCGCGGGTTGTGTTTTCTTTCCTTTTTTTTTTTCCCCTCTCTCAGCAAAGGTAAAAGCAAAACCCCACTCAGCAAGTGATGCAAACGGCAGCTCCAGCACCGAGAGCCGGCGGGAGAAGCTCCGGGCCGCGGGCTGGGGCTGCCGGCCGGGATGAGTAATGATGTCGTCCGGCCGGACAACGGTAACCCTGGCAACTGTAACCTGCAATTCCTGCCCAACCATTGTGCGATTTATTGTGGCAGGGGCCAAAGAGGCCAAGAGTAAAATGAAGCAGAGAACTATGGTGTCTGACACATCTAGTACCGCACACTTTAATCATAGCTGGCAGAAATTAATTCAGGAGGAATTTTTGCAATGGCCCCCCGTACGGCAGGTTTTGTTGTTGCTGCTGCTGTTGTTCTGGCTTAAGATAATTTTTTGAAGTTTTTTTGATGTTTAGTACTTTTTCCCTGTAATTATTTGTTGTTAGGAATTTTTTTTAGTGACTAACAGACGTCTCAAAATTGATGCTTATTAATCAGACTACATTAAGTTTTGGAGGTTTTCTCTTTAGAGGAGAAATATTCACAGTGCGTACCTTCAACTACATATATTAAAAGAAAAACATATATGAGACTACATTCACTACAATTGTTGATGTCTTTTTCAAGGCCAACGTTGCCTAAAATCACACAGATATTAGTAAAGAAACTTAACCACATTCTAAGTACAAGAAATGCAAATCAAAAGGGACAAGCTTTGTGCATGCAATTCAATAACCTTTACATGCCACTGATTAATAAAGGTATTTTTTAAAACTGATTTTTCAAACAGCTTGAGTCCAGCACTCGGTATCCTGCAGCAAACAGCAATCAATGAACTGTGATCTAACCAGCCAAAGTAAGCAGTCAAAATCTATTTGCCTCAGATAAGCACTCCCTAGGCTATGGTCATTCTCTGTGCTAAGGTACCATCCCTGACACTACACAACCTAACAGGAGTGGGCATACAGGTCACCAAAGAATGCTCCTCCTTGCAGGAATACTACTTGTTGAGCAAGAACTTTTATTATCATCCCAGGGGATTTCAAACAGCACCTTTATTTTAATGGTATTGCATCAAAACAGAGGTTCATGTACATTATGCTTTGAGAGATTGCTTGCAAGGTAAGATTGATATACCCTACAGCACTCTTCATACTATTTTTAGCCATAACTACTTCCTCCTGAAATATTTATGTCAAAACACCTTTGTAGATAGCTGTTAATGGGAAAATCAGGTTCTGTTTTGACTAAAATTATCCATTTTAACTAGTTCCAGGAGATTTCTTGGAAGGCTGCTAAACTGGAAAGAAAGTAGCCTGAAAAATAATTTAACTACCTTTGAAATTAAGTGTCTTTAGACACAGAAAATAATGCACTGTCTCTTTTAAATTCTCAACCTATTGCTTTCCTTTACTTACACTTCCCATCTGTCAACAAGTGCTTGTAATTTTATTACACTGTCCTGTAGTTTATGCAGAGTTGGTATTATTTTACAGAGTTCTGTTAATGGACTGGATAAATGGTAATGCTATTTAAACTAGTCTCCTGCTCCAGCAAACACAGCTGCAACTGTACTACTATTTCTAGGCAAACATCTTGACCTGAACACGCAGTGCTCTCTCAACCCGTCCAAAGAGAAATTGGAGCAGACAGCAAAGGGAAAGCATAGCCGGCCGCTGGCGGCAACCAACTGTGTCGAATCATAATTCATATACAGTGTAACCTCTTTCTTTTATATTGCATTTAGCCTACACAACAAGCATATGTGCTTCTTCACCTGGCATCTCATTTACAGCCAAGGGTCAAATGGTAATTATTATTCACAGGAGCTCAATAGTATGTTGAAACCTCGCAGTACACACATTGTTTGATTAGCTGTTAAATGCCAAAAATAAATACTAAACCCAAAGCAAAATATATATACATTATTGATCATGTTTACAGAACCTTAATTCTCCATAGAAAAATGTTTATTTGGATGTAAACACATCTAAGCATATACAATGATACATGTAAAAAACCAAATCATTTTATACTCTTCAAAAGGAACAGGCTACATAGTATCTTGAAACTGACCACAAACATTCAAGTAACATCAGTGCCTTTGTTGGCCTGGCATTTTTTAATTACCAATTTAGTGCTAAGCAGCCGTAGTTTTTTACTATCGTTCATATTTTCTTTTAAACATGAATACATTATAACCAGACATTCACTTTCATGGTCTGATCAACAATAACCCTCAGGCAGAGGAAATTTAATACTGTGAAGCCAGTGATCTCTTACTTTCCTCCATATACGCTATGAGCAGTTGTGTGCTTTATGTCAAAGGACATTATATATTTAAGATTAGCATCTATCAAATACACAATTCTGAAATAAATATATTCAAATACGATTTTGACTGAAGTGTGTATCCATTTTTTGCCTGCAAATTATGGCTCATTTCTATTTTATATGAATCTAGGTAGCAACCATTAAACTGTAGGTGGAATAATAAAATGATCATAAATCCCTTTCATTTCCTTCCTGATAGAAGTAATGTCTTTATCCCAGCTGATGGAAATTATAAGAGACACAACTGTTAATATATAATACCATATTTGAATATATTATAATATTATAGCAGAGCAAAATATTTTTGTTTGTCAGGAAAAAAGCCTTCAGCAGCTTTCTGGCATAGTCATTTAACAACTCATTACATCTACAGGGAATTTCTGGAAACAAAGTGTATATCTAAGGCAATGGAATAAAACAAAATACACAAAGATAAATGCTTACAATAATAGGAGTAATTTTCAGTCTGATATTGTATATTGCTATAGGAAGGGAGAAAATAACTATTATTTCACAATAGTAAAATAAAAATCAATTAAAAATAAAAGCATCACCTTCGTTCTCAAACATAATTCCATATACTAAAGTAGAAACAAGAGGAGTCCTGTTTTCCTCCAACTTCACTTTTTTTCCCAAGCAAACAAGTGATGACACCCAGTATTTCTGAGAGCAGAAATCTGACCTGGAGTCTGAAGAAATGTATCAAACGTATCTAAATTAAAACAGGCTGAAGTGGTACAACCTTGCCAAAGCCTACTTAAGCACGTGGTGTTATCCCTTCCATAACACACACTAACTGAAAGGTACCTGACAATTTATTCTGTTCAAACAAACCAGATTCCGAACTTTATTCCACATTTCAACTGCAACAGAATTAAGTGGCTTCTTAGAAAGGACAGTGGGTCAAACCATGTATTTTAAAATATTGCCTAGAGTATAGCATTTTCAAACCAATACAAACAAAACACTTGTTCCTCAATTTGTTGTCATTTTTATTTAAGGTAAAGCATTTCATCATTTTTTTCTTCCCAGAGCTTGAGTTACTAGCTTTGTTTTCTCTGTAAGGGACACAGGACTTCTTTACAGACCTAGCATTTGCCAATGCTATCATTTTTCTGGCCAAGGATGTACATCCACAAAAGCAGAACATCACAAAACCAAAGTGCTTATACAGTGCTGCATCTCTGGGTCAGAATCTCGACAGGCATTTTTTAGTTCTTTTAACACAAACAATTAAAATAAACCCAAACAGGAGACAAGGAAAATCAAAGTATTCTTTCAGAAAAACTTCCTTACAGAAGAGGGAATAAATGGCAATATTCTCATACAAGTATCAGCATCTGACCTAGATGTAAAATAAAATTTAAAAAAAGTTGCAAAGCAGCCAAAGAAAGTACTCAGTCTACACAAAATACCTATGTTCCAAGACATTTTAGCCCTATGTGAGGCAAAAGAAAAATTCTAAAGCAAGACACAATAACAGACCAAATCCAAATTTTCCCATATAATAGCTATTGGGTGGTGCCTACTTACAGCCTGTATAACTTCGGCGTCCCCAGAAAGAGCAGCTCAGAAAGCAACTGAAGGTTATTTCTGTTTAGGCGCCTTTGGAAAGAAAAAAGAAAAAGTTGTGTTAAATTACAAATGCTACAGCCATGCAATGCAACCACTTTGAGTTGGAATCCCAGTGCTGTAACAAGCTGATTTTAAAGACCAGAAAGGTCCATTAGCGGAGACATGGTCCAGTAGTAAATTTACCATGGACTAATTACATTTTCTGGTTTCCCCCCACAGACCATATTACCTATTTTATGAAAGATTTTGAATCTCCGCAGTGTGAACCAAGCACTAAGTCAGGACTGCATCCTGCAGTTTATTTCATAAACAACATGAAAGCTAAAAATACAAAATCAGCAGTGTAATTTCAATTCCCTACCAATGTTCCATAGTATAATGGAGCAGATAGATATTTTGTGACTATGAAAAGGTTCAAGGCAGCATGTATCAAATGTATACGCTTCCAGTAACAAGATGATATTATGTCCAAAGATCCACATAACCTATTAATATAAATTTTAAAAAGCAAAGGAAGCTGCTACAGAAACCCTGATCAAATAGAAATCAAAAACCTCCAAGGAGTCACAGCTTATATTTGGCATTAGAAGGAGGTTTTTTTCTCTTTAACCGTAAAGATAGGGACTTTAAAGAAGCTAAATTTAAAAAATAGAATCTGATCAGTTGTACATAAGACAGTGAACAGCAGAAAAAACTGCAACTGAAATCTGGAAGGTGCCCATTTGTCTGTGAAGATTCTCACCCAGAATGCTGACCAGGGTCACAGCTGCTGAGACTGAGGTGACAAGATCTGTATTATACCCACAGACAACAGAACAACCACTAGCCAAGGCAAATATATTCTGTCTTCATTTTTTTTCTAAACATACAATGCAGGTTATTCTGTCTGCTGTGTGCAAGTGACCACCCTGGAGTTTACAGTCATCCCAGTCAAGAAGTCAAGCTCAAAGCAGGATTTTGGTTGTTTTTAAGCATCCACCACATATGCCACCTGCCTTCAAGCAAAGCAACCTACTGGAAAAGAACGGTTGTGTCCCATAAAATTTATCACGTCACAGTTTGCAATGCACGATCCCTCAACAATTCAAGGCACTCATGGAAACCAGGCTGCATAGGACTGATATATACATATATATAAATATAACTGGTACAGTGATTACCCTACATCAATAAACTGCTACCAAGACATTCCACAAGCTGGAAAAATATACTGGGCATCAGTCTTGAAAAATGAAGTTTTAGAATTTCATAAAGGCTCAGATTTTCCTGTTTATTAGTCTTAGGGCTGAATTTAAATAATTAAGCCTGTTTAGCCTCTGTGGGCTAATTTCTCATAAACATTGTTCCATATAATACTCTTACCAGTTTAAAGGTTTTTCCAGAATTTCCCATGTAGATACACAGATATTCAAAATCGAATTTTACATGGCTCCATGGTTTAGTTCACTTAGTTTTTCCTGCCTTAAAGCTCAATGTGACTACTGATGAGAGTGAAATAATCTGAGAATTATTTCTATGCACACAGAGGCTTGCTACAACACTTCAAATCATAAGCAAGCAATCAGCTTTTTGAGTGATATCTATATATCTATAATTCTCCAGTGTTAGGGTTGGGTTCCCTTCTTTTTTTTTTTTTTAGTCAAGCATCAGGAATCTTGATCTAAGCAGAAGAAACTAAAATCACACATTTAGAAATTAAAAGAAAACTGACAGCGAAAGAACCAGAAAATTAAAAACTACATTACTGGGATAAGAGAGAGTGACAATGAGTGACAATGAATTCTAATCATTAGGAAAAAAAATTAATCAAATTAATGCATTTTATTAATTAGGAAAAAAATCCTAATCCAGCAACAACAAAAAATCTAGGTTGTGATCTTGCAAGTCACATGTCGAAATTAGTAGAATGAAAAATTTCCATATAAAAGAAAGTTATAAATTAATGGCTACTGGAAGACTTCTGATTTGAACACTACTTAAGAAGAAAACCACCCCTACATAAATACAAGAAAGTGATACCTTTTACTGTTTCTGCACCTACTGCATTTTCAACATAAAATCATTTAAAAATAGCTATTTTCTGACCTTTAGTAAATTTATGTATAAAAGTATATGCCAAGACCACAAAACTGAAGTAGAAGACTATTGTTTTAAACTAAGTTATATTTGCAATCCAACAAGATTTTGAAAATGAAGCAAAGGAACAAATGAATAAGTAAAAAAAAAATAATTCACTGCTTCTCTTGGCTAAACAGAGGCTTAAACTTCTAAGTCCATGATTACAGACACAAAATAACATGGAAAAGTATGCAGGATAAAGACTAAAAAGTCAGTTTCTAATCAGCTTTTCAGAACAAAAATCTCTGTTGATATTTCTTAATAACTCTATTAAGTTTGGATACTAGAAAATAATGATGAGCTGTTACTGAAAGGGCAATAAAATTACTCAGTATCTGTATTTTTGTAGAAGTTTTATATATTACATAAAAGCCTCTCTAGTACAATTGGTGACCGAGTTCATGAGGCAGGCTGCCTTTCACTAAACGCAACAGCCTTACAAGGACACACAGGATCACTCAGAAGGATACGTCACAGGCAAAACACTTGCTCTGCTCTTTAACAGGTTATACAGAGAGTTAGCACCTTCAATCAGTTCTGTTATTACCTGTAGTTCACATACCCCACACAGCTGAGTATGCCTTTAACATACTGATGCATCTGCCACCCTCCAGACTTTCAAATCTAAGCTGTGGGCAATAAATCAAGTTCAACTAATCAAACTGGCAATAAATAGCACTACCCTCAAGTCTCAACAGTTTCTACCCAGTGAGCTTGGAACTTCAAACTAGTGTTTCAACACATGATTTTACTTTGTATTTCACAAGACTAAAATATTTGTTCTTTAAGCGCTACACAGATTGAGGGACTACAGAAGTTAAATTACTGATCCCTTATGAATCCTGCATTTTCTACATTTTACTTTGAATAGCTTTATCCCACCCACTGAATATTCTTTTAGAACTAAGCTTACTCTACCAAAAATTTGACTATTCCTTATTGCCTGTGACCAAAAAGATAAAACATTACTAATTTATTGAAGGCAATAATGGGAAATATGGCTTTTACTAGTCTTCAAAAAGAGACTTCAACTACTCTTTACATGTAACAAGTTATAGCAGATGCTTTTAAAAGAGTCAGTTTTCTGAGTTTTCTATATGGAGATTTTATGAACTAGGCTTCACTGAAATATATTTTTCAAGACTAACAGTAGGTAGTTCTGTCTAAAAAAATTATATGTAAATGTAAGTGAATGGGGAAAAAGTAAGCAGAGCAAGTCTGAAAAAAGTCTAGTATCACAGTACACAACAGTTTCCCATTCAACAGTCACCATGAAGACTTTCTAATCTTTAGAAAGAGCCACACAAGCAGTCCAGAAACCACATTACTATTTTAAAATGGTTCACTATTTTGCGTGGTTCCCCAACAGTTCCACTTTTTCAGGTGACCTGATGCTTAATTTTGGCTGAAATAATACCTATCCAGAACACACAAACATACTGCAACAAGAATGAGGGAAAATATATGATCCCCTTTCTCTCTCGAGCTGAAACCCAAGGTAAGCACAGTGGATCATGGAATCCAAGACTGTAGGCAATGCAAGAAGAGAAGTTTCAGTTTCACCAACTGAACTGCTTTCCCAGAACTGACACAAAGCTCAAAGTGAAGCACTGAAGAAAGAGTGATGAGATATTCCATACTGAGATACAGACATTCCATACAGCAACTATTCAGTTTTCCAACTGAGCTACAAATATTGTGTTTCTCACACAGAGAGCTCAGAGGAGATGAAGCATGCATGGTGTGAGGAACAGAAAATGTGCTAAAGAATCTCTTCTAACATTGTAATAACTTGGACTGTAAAGTCCTTTGGTAGTGTCCAGAAATAAATGGATGAGGCATCAATATCATATAATCCTTTCAAGTTGCAATTTAAATGCACATAATCTTTTTCTTCTGTTGCTGAATGCATCTTTAGACAAGATTGGGCAAACTTACACAGGTAAATTTTTGAGCTCTTCATGATAAATTCAAGCAAAGTCCACATACTATATACAAAGCATTTCATACTATATACTATATATTTCATACTATATACAAAGCATACTGTGTACAAAGCATTTCAAATACTTCAGTCTAAAACTCCCAGAGCTCAGTCTTCTAGACACAGTAAAGACTAGAAAAGCATATTCAAAGTAAAATGATGGTATAAGTATACAAAAGGATTTAAGGACAAAGAAAAAAATACCTTTGGCAAATGAGAAAGTGAAAATACTGATTAAAAGAAGCTCAATACCAACAGGCAGATAAAAAGTAAAACCCAACAAAGAATAAGTAACTTTGAAGCAGACAACATTAAGGTAAGCCAAAAAACATGGCTTGATTTGAGCTAGTGGTTCTGAACAACAGACTATTTTAGCTGAAATTAGTATATATCTGAGTTTTGCTTGTCTTCTGCATACAGCCAGAGTATATGTAGATGACAACAGGTAGAGGTATGCTGCAGGGAGAGCACATTACATTCCCAGTAGCAACATATCCTAACCCATTGAAGTCCGGCCATGCCACAAATCTATCCTGATGTCTCTCTCAAGTTTTCACAGCACAGTAACTATGATCCAGTAGGAATCATGCATGGAGGAGGAAGGGAGGAAAAAAAAAATCTTGATTGCACTGGGTACAATGTAATAATCATCTGCAATTGCTACAGTTTGTTTCAGACTTGTTACAGCCCTCACTGTAACTTGTTTCTGATCCCACTATATCAACTACAAACAGCCAGAGAAATTGTAGGAGACTGGAGAGCCTCTCTGGGAAAATGAGTTGTTCAGTGCGTGACTGTCCTCGCAGTGAAGAAGTTTTGCCCTTACGTGCAGCTACACTTCCCACTTTGATTTATCCTTGTTGGCTTACCACAGCAATGAGCCTGGCTTGAGCTTTTTCGTAATTGCCTCACAAGTACTGGAAGGCTGCTATTTTGTCCCACCTAAGTAATTTTCAAATGGGTTTTAGTTCAAGGAGATGCAATTCTACCCGTAGATGCTGTAGGACAAAAGAAGCCCTCAAAGATAACTTGAGAACTGATCGAAGTTAAAAGCTGTTTCAAGTAAGTTATAAATCAGCTGTGCTCTTTAATTAGAAACAGCCTATCCCATTGGGTGCATAGAGAATGAGAGACTTCCAAAATTCTAAATACAGGCACAGATGCATTTTATTCCACCACTACTGCTTCAGGAAAGGATTGAATGCTTCTAACTCACACAAGATTATTGACAGCAGAATTCATTTTTTTTTCATTCCTCCTTCCAAGTTAGCCAAGAGAAGTAAATACACTATCTGCACATAGTAGCACACAGCGCCATACAGCTTAGAAATTGTATTCTTCAAAGGAGCAGATCCACACCTTCTGTTTGTCAGCAGAGGAAATAACTATTACACCCATTCAAAAATGGCATGTAACAGCTCAGTGAGGCTCATTTACAAAATATACATAAACTTTAAAAGCATAAATGTCTGTTTACATTACATTTCAATTTAAAATGGAAGAACACATCAGTAATCCAACCTCTGCATATTCATATAGGAGCACTTTCTACTCACAACTGAGCCCACAAGGCTCCTTAAGTAGTTCCAAGATGTTACAGGGATATGCATCCTTTGGGAAGGTCTAACATCAGTTCAGGTTTTATGAGCTCAAGAAATACAGAAGCCACCCACAAAATTACCCAAGTATCTCAAAACAGAAAGCTAGTGCACAGCACCCAAATCATGTCCATGGGCTGGTTTAAATATGATGTCCTAGAAATCTGACTCGAATAAATAGGGTCAGAATAACAGACATCAGAGTAAGTGATTCCTATTGCCTCAACAGAGAAATTATAGAGATCTTAGACTTACATGTGAAAGGAAAGCAGATGACTGCTTCTCTACAAAAAACATTGTGCTATTCTGCCAGAAGCAGAAAATATTTGTGCATCCATGTCCAAAGCTACAATCTGCTGAACTTCAACACATCTGGCAACTGCTGTCTGTGAATGTGACTTGCATGTCATCAAGTGAGAGGAAAGCCCAAGAACTAAGAGCTAAGCAAAAGATTGTGCCAGTTTTTCCATTAAGAATTCTCTGCAAAGAGAATTTCTCTAGTCAAACTGCTCATAATCTCATTAAGCTTAACAATATCAAGTTTACCAACCACATGAGTAATAACTGGAATCTGAGAAGTTCAAGGCTGTTCTTACAGCATTTGGATGTCCAAGAAGGTTTTCCCCAGGTCAAGAACCACTTAAACAGGACTCAGTTTTCCAGATTAAATAGTGACTAGCTAAAACAGACATCTAAGTTATTCCCCATTTCATTTCAAATATAAATTAAATATTTGTTTCCGTAAGAAAAAAATAATTTCTGATCAGTAGTAGGACATTACTTCAAACTCAGCTTCTTATTTGTGTAGGAAGCAGTGAAAAATACTTCTCAACTATACAACTACATTGAACTAGTGTATACTACATAAAACCTAAGGTATATTCTCTCCTTCATTTTCTTCTCCAATGATTTTGATGTCAAATCCAAAACTTCCGTACTCCTCTCCTACCCCAATCAATTCCCCCTACATTATGAAGAACAGTCTTTTGTGCTGTCAAGAGTCTACACTCTGCCTTTTGAAAGCATTTTTTCCACTACAAAGAAAAGACAGAAACTAAGGCTGCCGTTTTCTGTATTCCTTACTGTTTCAATAGAAAGGATAGTTCTATAAAAATTTTGTCATTATTCTTATTAATTATGCCTACAGCACTAAAAATCATGAAAACCACAGTAAAAGCCAGGAAACTGCGGGCTAAGAAGTCTCATCTCAATGCCTGGAAAGACCATAGGACAAAATAGAAGCCATTTCTATTCTAGAAACAGTAAGGACAAGACAATGACTGGGAATGGTCAGCATGGATTTAATACTGGGAAAATGACACCTGACTAGCCTGGCAGCCTCCTACCATGAACAAGTAACTTGGCAGAGGAGGGGAAGGCAGTCAAGATGTTTATCTTGACTTTAGTAAAGCTTCTGACACTGCCATTCATAATGGTTGTCCTCACAGACAAACTGATAGAGTACCGACTACAAAAGCAGATAGTGAGGCGAACTGAAAACTGCCTAAAGTGCCAAGTTCAAAGAGCTGTGGTCAGGGGAACAAAGTCCATTTGAAGAACAGTCACAGGTGACATACTCCAGCAGAGTATATCAGTAATGGAATCAGCACTGTTCAAAATTTCATTCACAACCTGGAAGATGGGACAACACTGCACCCTCAGCATATTTGGAGATGATACAAAACTGGAAAGAATGACTGGTGCACTAGGTGTGTGCACTGCCTGTCAGAGTGACATGGACAGGCTGGAGAATAGCTTGAAAAGGAAACTTGGGAAGGGCAACAAAAGGGAAATGGAAAGCCCTGAACCTGGAAAAGAATAACACCATGCATCAGCACACACTGGAGAGCCACCAGCTGGAAGAACCACCACAGAGAACAGCCTAGCATGCAGGTGAGTAAGAAATTAAAATGAAGCCAGCAATGTGCCCTTGCACAGAAGGCCAACAGCATCTTGCACTGTAATCATAAGATTGTTGCCAGCAGGTCAAGGTATGTGGTATCCCCACTACACTCAGCACTGCTGAGACATCTGGAGAGCTGTGCCCAGTGCAAGAGACAGGGACCATGTCCAGGGAAGAACTGTAAAGATGACTAAGGAGACAGATTGAAGCACCTGTCACATTGGAAGAAGCTGAGAGAGCTGGGACTGCTTAGCCTGAGGAGAAGTCTCAGCAATATCTCAGTGTCTATAAATATTTCATGTGTATAAATAAGTGATGCACTTCCATCCCAAAAAAGGAAAACTGAGCCAGACTCTTGTCAGAGGTGCACAGTGAAAGGACAAGAGGCAATGGGTACAAACCAAAGCATAGCAAAACTGTATTTCACCTTAACAGAAGGGTTTGACTGTGAGGGTATTAATATGCAGGTTCCCAGAGAGGCTGCAGACTCTCCATTGCTGGAGACATTCAAAACCCAACTGGAAACAGCCCTCAGTCAGCTGCTCTGACGGACCTTGAGTTAATCTGTAGCATGGTATTAGACAATCTACAGAGAGTTTTTCAAGCCTCCACAATCTTGTGAAGCTCACTCATTGGATTCTATTCTATAAAGTACACCATAGAGAAGGAAATAGAAATTACAAAACCTCCATAAAGTAACAGAGGTTCAAGTATCATATGAAACAAGGATGATTTTGACAATACCTGGGATTATTTCCGGGGCGGGGGGTGGGGAAGAAAAAAGAAAGGAAAAAAAAAAAAAAAAGAAAAAAAAAAAAAAAAAAAAAAAAAAAAAAGAGGGGAGATGAAGCTGATCTAGTGGGTGGAATTTAGCTAGAGTTTAAACAGATTGTTTAGAAAGACAAGCAAGGCCTGCAGATAGTCCTGATAGGCTTGTAACTGTCTTTCTGGCATGAAGTTACTACAGTAAATTTTCACCCAAGTATTTTTGTAGACCACCTGTACAGACATCCAGCCAAACCAAAGTCAGAAAGGCTGGTGTGCCTGAAAAAAATGAAGGGAGACTTTGCCATGTGGTATTTGAATATCAGTCTAGACTATTATTAAAGACAAGCCAGCACAATGAACTACATACTATCAAAGAGAATAGGAAAATAAAACATTTCTTCTGATGAATTTTCAACCAGGCTCTTCATAGTAAATGAGGTAATATAATAGTCTGAGTCACTGAAGGTGCAGCCAGATCCCTCACACATTTTAGAGTTTATCTGTAAAACTCCAGAAAGAAGTGTGGTTTCTGCAATCAAAACAAGGAGCATTTTAGATAATCTTTCAAACATGCTATACGAAAATGTAGTGACAAGCCAATTTTCACCTGTGGCCACCTAATATTAAATCAGTATTTTAAAAATATTGAACTAGCTCTGCAAAAAATAAATATGATTTTTACAAGGCAAAACTAAAATGTATAATTTTAAGTTTAATATCAGTGCTCTATAGAATCTATTTAAAATAGCTTCTGAACACAAAACACCATTTGAAACAAAAACATTGGCACACCAACTCTGCAGAATCAGATTTAGTTTCACCATTTTGCAACAGTGCAAATTACCCATTTCAGAGGAAGCAAGAAAGAAGAGCATCCAGCAAACAATGTCACAAAAGATGAGCACAAAACAGATGTGGGAAAAATAAACAGCCTTCCTGCCCTGGAATTTGTAAAAAGGTCTGCAAAGAGCAAACAGGACTTCTCACTGCAATTTGACTTCTAGACCTATAAAAGGAGTTCCATGAGAAAAGACACTCAGATGAATAAAATATAATAAAAATAAATAGTGGGCATTGAAAAGGCTTTTAGAAGAACATTGCTCTTGGAAACAGTTTTATCAAATATTTTCATTTCAAAATGTAATGTAAGCACAATCAAAATCTAACTATAATTTGATTTTTTTAGAATTCCATTTAACACTGCATCTTTTAAATACTGTCTTCGAAAACAGTCTTTTTCTATGTCTGATTCAACAGACATTTTTAAAGATATTCGACACTGCTTTGACAAAAGCCTACTAATATAGAATAACTGTAGTAGTATTTTTAATTTTTTTTCTTTAAAAACTATAAAAACACATGACCAGTATAATTCATGTAATATAGTCCCACATTCCATGGGTAAGCTATTAACACAGCAGGTCTCCTCTCTGTTCTAAGAGCAGGAATGTGTGGTGCATTGCCCTTAAACTATGTAAGGCTAGCTAAAAGAAAGATGTTTCACAGCCATGATTAACAAGGAATAACTCTTCACCCCCTTAAGGGCTGTTCAAAACCAGGTACTCTCTACCTGAGCTCATTATTCTTCCTCTATCTGTGACACACCTGTGTGGAGGCATTAACTCTTCAAATGCTCATATATATTCATGAAGCCACACAGGTGATTTGTACCAATGAGACAGGGAGGAGACAACGGTAACATCAAGCAGCCTTAAAAAACAAGCACACAAATAACCCCACAGGTTTTAGGCAGTCAAACATAGACTTTCCCAGCAGCAGTGGTCAGAACTACTCAGAATGTACCCCAGATGAAAAAATTTAGTTCTCAGACTTCAGTAATGAGTTTGCACACCACAATGAAGACCAGCATTCAGTGAGAAAAGAAACTAGAGACTAGCTTTCAGCTAAAGAGCTAAGAACTCAATCTAAGAGCTCAGTACAACTTCTATACTATGTAACACAAGGTCTTATCCCTAAAAAACTGATTTCATTGACACAATTTATAATCAAGCACAAGATGAAATATTGTTCATTTATCAGCTGTGCTTTTAGGACTGATAGTGATATAAATGATTCCTGAAATAGTAGTTACACAGAATTTTTGGGGATCCTAAAACTCCACAATAGTCTTTACACCTAAGTGTCAATAAACTGGGGGAGGGGAAAAAGGTCACATTTTGCTTCAGCTAAAACAACAAAACCGCATCATAAAAACAGATGACATTTTACATTTTTTTCCAGAAGTACCTGTTCCTAAAATTTGATCATATAGCTTTATAGAAGTGAAATCTAAGGTTTCTAACACTTCTCTTCTGTAAATGAAGTGATTATACTATCAGATTAAAAACCCAGAAAGAAAAAGTTCAGCCCAAACCTGCTTATTCTAGGATTAATTTATTGACACAAAGCTCACATTTAAAGAATCACAGAAAATATTGTCATTCCTCTTTTATATGTATTTTCCTACTTGGAATTCACATTTTATTGATAGAGTTAAGTCAATTTGGAATAAAACTGCAATCTCATGCCACACATCAATACATAACAAAAAGTTAGCAGTTAGGTTTATTTTAATCTCTGGACAACATGGTTTTTCCCATCAGTGATTCAGTAAGTCTGCACCCTAAGAAAGAGCATACACATAATATAGCCCTTTTCTAGAATACTGACTTTCAGTACTACTCCAGCACTCATAAGTGCACACCTAAGTAAGTGCCCTCTTCATGTTAATTTTGAATAACTTGTTTTAATGTATTTGTGGAGATGGAGGCCAAATAAATAGCAAGTAGGGACAATTCCTCAGTTTGTCATTTTAGAACTGTGCTGCAAAAATTTGGAAAAATCAATGAACTGTAACAAAACATTTAATTCTTGAAATATTTCTTTCTACATCAGCAATGCATTGTAACAAACATGAAAAATACAACTGAATATCTTTCAGTTTAAAAGCTACTTCATGTACCAACTTGATATTCAACCCTTACAGCATTCTTTTCTTGAACTCATGATTTCAGCTTACTCACATCATGTAGCTCAGGGGGCTGTTTCTTGGGGAGGTATGGTGGGGGTATTTAGCTCAGACACCAACTCAGAAGTTGAAGTTATTCCTTTGAGAGTAACATTTCATCTACACACTAATTTTCAGCAGAAATAGGTTTGGTGGGGACATTGATGGCTTATTTTTCCTTTGTTTGTGGTGTTCTGGGTTGTTCTTTTTCCCCACAATTTGACTTTTTAAAATCTACACAGGTAACACTTTAGAACTGTTAACATATTGAATGGACATTTTAAAAATAAAATCTGTTAATTCAAGTATCAAAAATACAGAGGCTTGGCCTGGAAACTTTTTAGGCCACACAAGTAACCTTTCTCACAGGAGTAATCAGTGAGACTACTCATGCAAACCAAGTTATTCACATGGTAAATGTCTGCAGAATCAGACTAAATTAGCATTTTAAGGACATACTGCTCCCTCAATGGATTATTCATAAATACAGGAAGGAAAAAGTGAGTAGTTTTGAAACTATTGCTGTAAACTCTTCCTATTCTGACACTTATTCCATGTCATAGCCCTAGCATAGCAAGAGCTAGAATTCCAACTACTAGACTTAAACATATTAGGAAAAATTATTACTGAAAAGTTTTCCTATCAGCCTTTTTTTTAATGAAAATGTAACTGCTCTTCTCTGTAAACAAGTGAAGAGTATACTTAGTCCTCAAAAACCTGACAATCATCTACTTCTGGAGTACACTGAACTGTAAAGAAATTTTATATATAAGTAGCTTCTTACAGAACTGGTTCAACAGTCTATGGCGGCTGTCTTCAACAAAATTTCATACTTCCCTCCAGATGACAACAACTAGTAAAAACACTGGCATATCTTGAGCAGCATTTGCAACACTGGAGAATGAGGTGAACTTGGGGATAATAATGGCCTACACTTACTAGAAATAATTTTTAAAGCTGTATCTAACAGTGTCAGTTTCCGTAAAGTGGAAACTTTCAGTTTATCTTCATCTTGCTTTCTTAAGATACTATTTCAAACTATTATAAACATCACACCCAACATGACAGCTTTATGAAGAAAGAAGAAACAAGTGTTAAATTTCACATTCTCATAAGGAATTGTTTCAAAAGGTTTTGTCCCCCATAACAAGCAGTGGTCTCTGGAAATCCGTAAGTGTTGTGAAAATCCTCCATGTCTTGACCCTTTTTGTCTTCCTGCCATGAAGCATATTGAAAACCACTGCTGACACGACTGTGGTCTCTGTAAGAGAGGCTCACAATATGTAAGAGGCCTCATCCAGTCCTTTCTCTATGGGACTTGCCATAAACTGAACAGCTATATACTCTTTAGAGACCCTGCTCAAGAGCACAGGCTCATATAAATTACTAGATAATTAAGAAAGTCTTGCAGATGTTAAATACTGTAATTATTCCAGATGCCAAGACTGTAATTAGTCCAAGAGTTTTTAGCACTGCTTCAGTATGTGCTCAAAGGTTCAAGCTGTCCCAGCTGAAGTTCAATGCACACAGCCCATTTTTCCATCAAAGAGGGTTGTTTCAGCAGACAGAGCATCTACACAACAAGACAGACCATGCAATTCCTCTGTCCAGTATCCAGTCTGGGAAGAAAACCATATTTATGACAGCCTTGCCAGCTCAGGCAGTGTTGTACAAAACTGGCTTGGACTGGAGCTCAGCCCTTAAGAGCCTTCAAGACTGCCAGAGATTGGAACTAAGTGAACACTGCAGTGTATAGCCATTTATTTGACTTGAAGACTTCTCACAGAAGTATCCATCTAAAAGGCTTACAGCAATATCAACTTTACAAAGTTTCTCCAGATGCTAAAGTTTCCACAAACCTAAAACTTACTAAGCCACTAATTTTCACCTTGCTCTTCCCTCCTGTTTTTTAAGTAGCAGGCATAGCTACACAATCATTTATGGCAAACTGAAAACTTTAATTCAGGCTGCTATAGTAATAATCACTTGTTACAGCAGTATTGACTGTAGCCTTGGGTTCCATTGCACTTGTACAATTACAAATTCCCACTGTGAAGCATATTAGTTCTAAATAGGTTTGTGTACATACTAACCTACATAGTGTATTGGAAATATGTTTTTATTTAATTAAGCTATAGGAAAAACCACCTGACAGATTTTTATGGATTTAATAAAAATCATTCTTAAGCAGATCTCTTCTGAAGAGGTCAAAAGTTTCTGCTCTCTGAGATTAATTTTACAAAGCCCTTCAGGTCTTCCCTGCCGTTAAAGGGAGCTGAGGAGATCCAGCAATTTGAATTATCAGACCTATTAATGAGTATTCACAAGTAACTCATTAACCAACCAAACAGTTCATTGGAAATCAGAGTTACTGGTCTAAAAAACTTTTTAACTGGAACTCCAGTTAAAAGCAAACAAACAAAAAATCCCCAAGAGACAAACAAAAAAACACCACCCAAACAAACAGCACTTCACTTAGAGATGGGCATTTCTTTTTTCCCAAAGAGAAACTACTGTGAAAGCCTGTTGTTCACAACAAAGAGTACTGAAGAACAGGAAATGTCTTTTAAAATTCAGCCTGCATACACTAACTCAACTTATTTCAACATAAGTAGTATTACATGTAAACAATCTTATAAATCAAACTGAGTTCATTTAAGTTGCAGTGAAATTCTCTCACACCCTCTGCTTGCGTGCTAAAAGGTCTGTGTCAGGTATTCTTTAACAGCAGCTTGGCACATCACACTTGGAGTGAAAATGTGATACCCTACACTCACACACTGAAAAAAAAATTAAAAATATTTTAAGTGCTTGCTATTTAATGTATAAGAGAAAACACTTGAATGAAGTACCCACAGGTTTCCTGAGAAATCAGTTTGGATTTCAAAATCCCAAGATGAATTGGCTGCCAGATAACAATGCACCTTCATCAGATGGACTTGGCAGTTGTAAACAAGAAGAATTTTCTCAGCTTTTCCCCACAAATATGAAATATTTGCTCTTAGCCAACAGCTGGGGCAGTTTAAAGACATCCTGCATATACATTCAAATTACAAGTCACCCACACACCTAACACAAACTGAATTCCAGCAAACTAAAGAAACTGACAAATGTTGGAGCAGACATAATACAACTCTCAAGACAAAATCTAACTTTGAAGGTCTAAATAACTAAATTTTCAGATAGCATAGTTTGCCTGCTGAAGGGTGAAAAAACAACTACAAAATAGCCAAAAGTATCACAATTTCTCTTCAGATCTAACATCTTGTGTAAATGGAAAATATCTATTGTTTTCCAATTATCAAGGGAAAACCAAAGAAGAAATGAAACAATGTAAAGGCAAAATACAAACACATCAGACAAGTAAGTTTTAACTACTGAAGTTCACTTTTCTCTGGTAAAAAAATTCTATACTTCAGAAATATAAACAGTAAAAGCCTTGAAGTTTTTTGAAATTTGTTAATAAATCACATAGCAGGATCTTACTTTGAAATAATTAAGAAATAAGGCTGGTTTAAAACTTTGTAAGCACTTGGTATCTCAGTGTCAAACCACACTCACAGTGAAAAGTGTGGATCTTTTAATGTTTTCTCTTGTTTCATATGGGTATTTACTTTTGCAATATGAACGACACTGCTGTTTAATTTTTTTATCTACACACCATAAACCAAATTTAGGAATGTGTATATATTATTCTAATATATCCCTCAGCAGAAAAAGCTGTTTTAAAACTCTATTGTACAAACTTGAAAATACATTGTAAAAAAGCATTAAGTGTTTTAATACACTTAGAAATGCACAGCCAGTTTTTTTCTAAAGAGCCATCAGTCTCATTAAAATTTATTTTAAAAAAGTTTCAGTATATAATAACACTCATTTTTTAGGTCAAAAAAGTTACTTTGGCTTATTTGAAAAATGAAGTAATTATCTCAAATACATAATATTTCAACTATTATAGAAATACCATAATTACACTGGTGGTTACCAAGTCTCTTGAACAGCTTTGTCTAAATGACCCACCAAACCATAATTGTTTGAGGAGGTTTTTGTTTTAAAAACACAGCCAGTAGCTGTGAATACAAAGCAACTATAATAAGACAAACTATGTTCAGGCCACTGCTGCTTTTCAATGGAGTAAAAATATTTTACAGAGTTAAAGCAGCAGCAAAAGAAACACTAAACAAGACTTCAGAGGCATGCTTAAAGAAAAGGTGATATAAGGAAAACACAACAACTACAATGCTTAATAATGAAGACACAAGCCAAGTTCTACAGGAACACATACATTAATACTTTCCAGGCTCCACACTATGTCCAACAATCAGCATCCTGCTGCACAATATAGTTAAGAAATATTTTCATCTGAAGTGTAACAAAGCAAGAAGGCACATACTGAAAACTAGTTTGGGAATTACTCACTTTCTAGGTCTCACTGCAACCAAGCCAGTGTTTGTAATTCACTAGAAAAGGTCGTCTCATCTCTGCTCCATCTTCTCTCCCCACACTACTCAATTTTTTTTTAAATCCAAATTCAAATTATTTTTGAAAACTCGCAGTTCATATTTTTTCTAAGCCTTTGTAAAAGCTTTCATCATATAAAAACTGGAGTGGAATTGAATCACTGCTATGTAACAAGAAAACACTCTATAGCCAGTAGTTACCTCCAATAAGGCACTGTATAAAACATCTAACACTACAGGTCAGAGAACTGGCTTCTTTTGGTGCATGTGAGTTCTCAAAAGCCCTTACGCATTCAAGATTAAAGTGAAAATATTTGATACTATTCAAACTATTTCCTACGGGACAATTGCAGTTTGCACTTTGAATCCAGACTGCTCTTCAGTGCTTCCCCCAACCGAATCCCTTAAATATCATTTGAGAATTTCTTACTTCTCTTCTGTCTCAGTAAGGCTAGAAGTCCCAAATGTAAAAAAAAAAAAAATAAAAAAGTATTTAAAAAATCTGAAGCCTGAGTACCTTGACACACAACTAACTTGACCCCCCAAAAGTTGATACTTTTAGAATTAAAAATACTTACAGCCTCTCCAGTTCTTTTAAATCCTGGAATGCTCCTCTCTCAATAGTACTAATCTTGTTCTCCATGAGCTGACTGAAATACAGAAATTTTTACATGTAGGTTTTAATATCTGTGAGATAACTTGTTGCATTAACAATGGTCATTTAAAGGCAGCCACATAGTCTTTAAAACAATCCAACAGCTATTCTAGAGTGACTTCCACTTTAACCTTCTCTATCCCTGTCACCAACAATTTACATGGGCTCATATACCCAAAAGGAGGAAAACAAGCCTTGGTAAAAGAAACAGGAACCGATATTACGTTTGCTCATTTACTTAAAGAGTGGCAAGTTAAAAAGCTACACATTTGCCTACAGCTGCGTGCACACACATCACTGCCCTTCAGCAAGCTGGAAGGCTCCAGTCAAACAGCATGAAGGTGATACTAGTCTCACATAAGAATAACAAAACTAAAACTCTGAATCGTGGCCTTGGGAGAAACGTCAGTGAAAGACTGCACAGAGACTGTAACCGTAAGAGCATCTATTTTGTAACAAAAGTAAAAATTATTACCATGTTATATTTACTTCAGAGAGAAAAGGAAAAGTCTTATTCTACCAGACTACTTGCTCAAATCAAGCCTTAACAAATAAGCTAAGTAGTTAGATATTTCCTTCAGAAAATAACAAAAAATCCAACCAAAAAACAAAGCAACAAACCAAACAAAAACCCCACAAACTGCCACCAAACTTTAAAACCTCAAAAAGGCTTGAAAAAAAATTTTAAACAAATTTAAAAAACCCACCCAAACAAACCAACCAAACAATTTTTTCCTCAACTCCACTGGTAAAGTGTTTCCTTTTTGTCCAGAAACTACAGAAGAGCAATAATAATTACCTGGGGCTTGCTTTTACATTCAGTAAAAGAATAACTTTTTTCTTAATTAATTCCTTTATAGTTCTAGTTGAGAGTACCCATTTTCAGCGTGAACTATAAATTTCACAGCCTTAAATTGAAGTAACTCCAATGGTTATTCAACCAATTTTAGCAACTCTTACTTGTATGCTATGTGCTAAACTAAGCCCTCAAATTCTCATAATTTTAAGGGGAGGTTAAAAAAATTAAACAAATTTTATTTAAGGGAATTGCTAACTTGTGCATAACACTGTATAACACGTGGCAGAGCAATATTAGGTTCAGATACGGTGATACAGTAGCTAAAAAGTGATAACCCGTCCAGCTAATGAACTGAAACATAACTACAATCTGTAGCATCAGTCCTAAAAGTTATCAATGAAAGAGAAAACTTACAGAACGCGAAGGTGCCTTAGACCAGCAAAGTCAGTCTTCGTGATTCTCGTGATGTTATTTCCATTAAGATCCCTAAGAAGAATAATTTGTAAGCAGCAAAATTAAAACATTCAAAAACTATCTTAAAATTGTTTTGTTTGTTTTCATGGGCACAGCATTTTCAGAAGCTAGGAGACATAAATGAATGCAACAAACCATTCTTACAATTAACACCACGTGAGTTCAGGATTTCCAAGCGGCTGAAATACAATTTACCTTGAAACAGTAGTTTGAAACTTTGTAGCAAGTGAGTCTTGGAAAGTCAGTTCTGGCTGCCACTACAAAGCTCATGTTTATCTTTAACTGCAATGTTTACCAATAGAAGAGTCCAAGGCTCTATGGATGGGATTATAACTGCATTTAGAAACCCACAAAACTTAGTACCTATAGGTATATCTGTATCTATAGATATGCTAGAACCTTTATTTGACTGCTAAAAAAACCAAGTGACTGAAAAAAAGATTTTCAGCATTTCAAGTAATTTTCAGATTTCCCAGCATGGTTAAAAAGGTGGCATAGGGCTTAACTACCTATAACAATCATTAGGTTTCAAACACTGCTGGAGTAAGTGATGGGAAATAAGATTTTACCAAAACTAAGCTCTCCACTTGCTGCACAGGAAGCTATACCGACTGTAGAATGCAAAGCAAGTTCAGAAGCAACAGAAACCTGTATTTAGGCCCTAGCATTTCTGATCATACTTCTATACTACTACTACTTCTGAAGTATATACCTCTTTTTCATAACTTTTTGGGTTTAACATATAAACGTCCTTCAATTCCAATTACTACAAGTAGACTCAGACTTGGCAACTCATGAGACAGATCTTTAGGAAATGGTATTACATGGAATCTATTTAACAATTACAGCTCATTCTCAATGCAGCTAGGGGAAAAAAAAGAAAAAAAGTGCTATTTTTTTAGTGCTTTATGCCACATATGGCCAAAACACCACTGTAAAGAAACCACACGAGTTTCGGGAGGATTGTGTCCCTGATACGCTTCCTGAGTGAAATTCACCACTCCAGACGCTCGTGCACGTGCCAACATGTGAGACTTATCAGAGAGTGAGAAATAATACGCACACCACTTCCACTCTTAGGACCCCTCTGAAAGGCAGCCTGATATGACAAATAACCGGCCACACATAGAAATCAGCCCAGCCGCGGGTGGAGGGAGGAATCACCGTCACGGCACGACTTCTACCCTGCGAGCGCGACTATCGCACCCCGGCGTGCCCTCGCTTGACGGGAAATGGGCGCCGGCGGGGGGACAGGCCGCTCCGCCGCCGCCCCGGGGCGCTCCCCGGCCGCGGTGGTGTCCGCCCCCGCTCCCCGCGGAGGCGGGAACCGCGCCGCTCACCGCGGCTTCCCGGGATGAAAGGCAGCGGCTGGAAGCAGCGCCCACCTCTTCCGTGTCTCCGCGCATCGCTGTGAAACGGGCACGGCCAGCAGCAGGAGAAGGGAAGGGAAACCCCCCACCCGAAGGGCGTCGGGACCCCAAACCAGGCCGGCGCCGGGGGCCACCTCAGCCCGACAGCCGGCGGGAGCCCTGGAGGGAGCAGGGGGCCGAGGGGCGCTCGCCGCCGCCCCGGCCGGGTTACTTACAGCCTCTCGGTGTTGCGGGGGATGTTCCTCGGGACGCCGCGCAGTGCCAGCCCGTGACAGTCCACGGTGCTCCCCGAGCAGGAGCACTGCGCCGGGCACGGCTGCGGCGCCACCGCGCCCGCCATCGCCAGCAGCAGCCCCAGGGACAGGGTGAGCTTTCCCCAGCCGCACATCATCACCGCCCGCTGCAGCCCAGCCGGGCCCACCGGCCTCGGCCCCGGGGAGGCGCGGGGCGCGCCGCCCTCCTCCTCGCCGCGGGGAGCGCTCGGGCAACTTTCAGGGTGCGGAGACGGCGAAGTCTTTTCTATCCAAAGCCAAGTGAAGAAAACAACCCCGGCAAAGTAAGGCGGGTGGCACCGGTCCGCGGCCGAAGGCAACTTCGCTAGGCTCGGAGCCGCGCCCGGGCCGTCCCTCGCTGGCCCGTCGGTGGCTGGGAGAGGCGGCACTTGGGTCTCGTCTTCACACGCTCCCTGCGACGGCGAAGAAAACCCAGGGGCTCGGGGCGCAGCGGAGTTGGGCGAGCTACTTATTTGCCTCTTCGCCCCTTTCAAAGCCGTGACTCCCCGCTGAGCCCCCGGCGAGAGGCCGCGGAGCCCCGTCCGCCCCA